>CM054945.1:22284175-22354118 GCA_029168755.2 Tillandsia fasciculata | reverse complement strand
AAAACTCTTGATTCAATACTAAAATTTAAGGATTCGTCACTACTCCCGCCGCTACATCGATCTCCACAACCATTGCCTACGCCTCTGGCTCCACCATCACTGTCTTGGTTTCCACCGCCATCATGTTCACTGCCTCCACTACTGCTACGACCACGCCGCCGAAGTATCTTGTACGGAGTCTATAAAAACTCTACAAAGAAAGAGAGGAGGTAGAGCTGCGGAGAGTTGGGGGAAGCGGATGACATATAAGAAAAAAATATAAATTAACACCATATTTAATTAACTTATTAAATATTAATTATTATTTATTGAAGCATCAAACGTCACCACCACCACAATAATTTAATAATGTATGTGGTGGAGATTATTATTAAATTAATCAATGCATGCATGTGGGAAGGTGAAGGGACTGATATTAGAGAATAAGATATGGCATTGAGGGAAGGTGAGAGGTTGAGAGAGAGCAGACAATTATTGTAAAAAAAAAAAAATTAAAAATATTCTAAACTATGGAGAATGCGCCACGTCATCTTAAAAATATGAAAATTCATAATATGATGATGATATGATATAGATGGTATAGATTATATCTTTGATGATGCGTATCTAAAAACTGCAACACTAAAATTTGACATGGCTTTCTAAAATTCATAATTTTTTGCATCCATTCTTTATTTTGGATTTTGGGGCCCCACTAAGATTGATCATGGTGATATTAATTTGGGCCTGATGTGGTGATTGGTCCACAAAAGCCCATAAATAAAGTTAGACCTTGGGCCGAACCTTTGAAGGCCCAACTTATTCGAATTGTTTTGTAAATTTGAAAACTCATTGTTTCAAGCAGCATTCATAATCGTGTATGTCTAATTAGGATTACATCAAATCGAAGTATTTATTTATTTATTTATTTTATATCTGTCATAAGGATTAAGTCCTGATTCATGAAGTGAAACAATTTGAATTATACAGAAATTAAAGAAAGTAATTAAGCAAGCAAAATTAACATGCCTTGCTCGAGGGAATTTATAAAGTGATGGAAAGCATTTGAAAATTTTTGGTGAACTTCTTGATAAAACATGAAGACGTGCTTCGAATTCAGAATCTTTAATTCTAATACTATACAAAACAATCGTTATTCTTTTTTTTTTTTTTTAATCTTAATCTCATATTTGGATTTGTGATTTGGATCTAATTTAAGTTGAATTTCTTTTAAATTATTCCATTAGAACTATCCGTTTTAACAGCTAAAATCAACTATGCTGGAGCAGTAGTAAAACGCTAGTTATCATAAAATACAATCTAATTATTGTAGCGTTCAAATCAACTGTTAATAAAATGAAAGTAATTAAACTCATCATATATATCTCCTTGGATTTATTTTTATTTTTTTTTCTGTAAACCTTTTTTTTCTCATTAATTTTCTGAACCCAAAAATGCCTCCACTTTTTAGAGCCTGTTAATTTGTAAACTTATTGATTAGTAATGCCAGGTTTGAAGATTGCCACAACTCTTAAGATCACAAAACCCCTCTATATATGACCCCTCAATTTCCTTCCCTGTGTAAATTTATATAAATTAATTAAAAATAATATATATATATATATATATATATATATATATATATATATATATATATATATATATATATATATATATATATAATAGCATTTGATTGCTCTAAAATATGAGTGGGGCACAATTAAGAACAAAAAAAAAAAAAAAAAAAAAAAAAAATCAAAACTCTTCTAGAGCCTTCACAAAGAAGTAATGTACCGGTCAAATATTGTACAAGTTAGTGGATCATGCGTGATAGAGACTACAAAGGGACTTTAGAACCTCCAATTAGGTATTTAATAGTGAAAGATATAAGATGCTTCATTGTGTTTGTCACTTTTCATCATCAACAGTGCCTTCTAAATGCATATATATGTGACTGTTTTTTTATTTTTTTAAGCTCAAAATGTTGTCAACAAATTAATCAATTTCGCATACCCCGCATAATGTTATTGAAAAATCAGCTTCATATACATGGAACTATTATGCGGTTCCGTTTTTTCAAATGTGAAAAAGGATGGTTGCATGAGTGAGATAATATACTTTGTGTGTCAAAAATAAATAGGGATCACAATGAAATGATAACATGGTCAGTGGTTTTTGATGTAAATGAATCATTTGATTGAATTGCTGTTATGTCCAGTAACTCTCTATCTTATCAATCATTCAATAATTAATACCATGATAAAGGACAAAATAGATGCTTGATTCTCTTTTGCAAGTTTGCCACTCACAAGCATGGGGAGAGAAAAGGACAAGGTACAAAACAAACCAAATGCAAACCTCATAGCTTCTTTTGAACAAAAGAGTACGTAGCTACTAACGCAATCCTTCTAGTACTCACTGTGCACCAACCCATCAACTGCAGTGAGTAAATAAACCCTAGTAGTAAGTTCTGAGTAAACAAATCTAATTAAGCCTATGCTCTCACACACTACAAGCCCATTCTTAACTTCTTCACAACATTGCATAAACATTAGCCCATACATAGATCTCCAGGAGGGATCACATTTCTTGTCACAGTACACTTTCCGAGGCAGATGTGGGAAGTAGTGGTTGATTCAGGGAAGAAGCCTTGAAAGAAGCAGCACTTGCTCTGCGGCTGTTGTCTTCACTGTTTGAGGATGCCAAAATTATTGCCTCTTTTTTAGCAAATGCCCTCTCCTCACTTTTCCCCCATAGAACCAAGTATAGCCCAATTATGATCAATATGGCTCCAATGATCCTGCACCAAAAAGATCATGATCAACACAAACAAAGAAACAAAAAAAAAAAAAAAAAAGAAATTTCATGCTTGGTATTTTATGTGTAATTGATAACAAATTAGTTATTTCAATTCGGTACCCTCCGAGGTAGAATTGCTCTCCAAGAGCGATAGAGGCCACGATGGCGACAACAAGAGTCTGGACGGGTTGGTAAACGGCCACAAAGACGGGACCGCCGCGGTCGATGCACCATATCTGGACTGCGAAAGCCACTCCAGATGCAATGAAACCCTGAAATATGAGTTCATATTTGAGCTTGGGTACAGATACTTGACGCAAGTAATGCCATTACGTTACTAACTTTTTGGTTAGATTTACACCGTGTGAAATTCTCTATACGTGACTCGAACTCAAGACCCACTCAAATCTCTCAATGCGCCCTGCCCTCTCTCTACCTAGCTAACTTTAGGAAAAGTAAGATCTCTTCTTTTTTTTTTTTTTTTTTTTTTTTTTTGTGGGGGACCAAATTGAGTTGCTCATCCACTAGATAACTAGGGTGCACACCCTGAAGATTTGCTGTACTCCTTGGAGGAATCAAAGGAAGCTGCTGCTGCCATGTGATCATAACACTCTGGCAAGTACACCATGATGACAAATAAGTATGTATTCTGGCACATGCCCCACTTTGAAGAGGAAATTTTTTTTTTCAAAAAAAAAGGTGGTATATGGGCATATTTTATTATATTTGTGGTGCTCTTTTTATCTGGTGAAACACTGTAGGCATGACTAAAAGGAAATCCTTTCTTTCCTAATGATGTCATTTGAATTTAATGGAGCCCATGCAATTTATTATAATTGTAATTATAACTATTATTATTATGGATAAAGTTGAAAGGGGTGGCATATATAAAAGAAAGGCTTATCCCATTATGTTTACCACTAATTTCAACTTTTTGCTACATATTTTAATATTAGATTTCACACCTCTTAAGTGGAAAAGCAGAGTCCAAAGGTAAGCTTTAACCAGTTCGTTTAAAGCTTCTGACCAAGTAGAGAAGCAAAGGAGCATTCCTAAAGCTCTCTCTCTCTCTCTCTCCTTTCTCTTTCCTCCTTCCAAAGAAGGGTGCAATGGCCACCCCAACTTGCTATAAACTATTAATTTTTTTGGTCCATTAATTTCCGTCTATGCCATCACTATATGGGTCAAAATTAAAGGTGAAAAAAAGATAACACAACTCACTGTGGACATTCCTTAACTTTAACATCCATTTCAGAAATCTTTGGATACCGTTTGGTAACGGAATAAGTTAGAACTAGCTATTCTGGGGATAGGTATAAAGTACGGAACAAGAGCGAAAAAACGTTTGGTTCGATTCCAGTGATAAGAGATTTTGTATTTGATATGAGAATGGGGAATAAGAAAAATAAAGAGGTTGTGATAATGAGAGTATATTGGGAAGGAAAAAAGAAAGAGGAGAGAGAGGGATTTGTGATGATGAGAGTGTATTGGGAAGGAAAAAAGAGAAAGGAGAGAGAGGGATTTGTGATGATGAGAGTGTATTGGGAAGAAGGAAAGGAGGGGAGGAGGGGTAGTTTGGTAAAAAAAAAAAATTATAAAATAATAGGTAAGAACTGTTGTTCCAGTTTATTCTGCTTGTACTAGAACTACTATACCGAATAATTCTTGGTGCGTTTGGTAGAATAAGGAGGATAAACCTTTTATTTCCTGTTCTAGTCCCGAAACAAACGGTAGTTGGAGTAAATGCATATATATATATATATATATATATATATATATATATATATATATATATATATATACTTTTATCATTATGACCTATGCGTAGCAGTGCATCTGAGCTTACACATGTGATAGTGAGATCACAGTTAGTTATGCTCAGAAATAACTGTATCTGTTTTTTTAAAAGAATAATTTTTCTGCTTCCAAATAGAAATATTTATATTTGACCACTAAAAGCAGGAGTATATATATATTTCAAATTCAAAATAAGTTTTTTTAGTAATCATTTAATTTACACCTTCTGCTTCTACTTCTACTAGAACATGAGGCCGCTTAGTACTTAATCAAGTGAAATACTATTTAAGCAGTGTTATTAGGAGGAGAAGTAATACTATAGCATGCACGTACGTAACATAAATACAGGAAATAAAATTCTTTACCGCATAGAGGATAGTGAAGAGCTCGGAGCCCGAGTGGAAAATCCAAGCCTCTGCGTCTCTCTCGATGAACGCGGCTATGATCAGGAATTGTATCACGCCGAAGAAGCACGTATACGACGTGACGGAGAGCCGCGCCGGGTACTTCTTCAGCACGGGGGCTTGCAGCACCAGCCACCCCGACCACGACAAGCAGTGCCCGATCAGGTACAAGCACCCCAGCGTCCAGTTCTTCCCCTTGGGATCGTTCACCCACAGAAGCGCTTTTTCCGACGCGTCGACGACGATGGCGGCGGCGGTAGCGTTGTTTACGCTGTGCGATGGCGTGAATATGGTCGGGCCTTTGTAGAGGGTTATCACCGACGCGCCGGCGACGCAGGCCAGCGTGCCCATGATCTTCCCGATGCCGTCACGGCGGTCGATACGCACCTTCTCGATCCTGCGATTGGCGAAAGAAGTTTAGAGTACTTATAAATATTAAATTATCCTTCTCCTTAAGTTTTAAAAACAAAACGGTCACCTCAGAGCTACGGCCATAAGGAAGGTGATGGCGGGGACGGAGTTTTGGATCGCGGATGCGAAGGTCGGGGACGTGTAGTCCAAACCCAGTAAGTAGAATCCTTGGTTCGCGGTTATACTACGCAGCATATATAAATATAAAGATTAAAATTCTAGCTAGCTAGTTGGTGATTAAGTTGCTCGAATCAATCTGAGTTTGTACCCAATATGTTAATTAATTAATTAATTGATTAATTACCCGCAGAGCGCAAGCAGGAAGAATTGGACGAGGAAGTTAAGTGTGATGGCGGGCCTGTCCTTCCTACAAAAAGAATTTGAACATGTAATTAAAATGAATTTTTACTTTTTTTTTAAAAAAAAATTTGCATGAACAAAAAAAAAAAGAAAAAAAGAAAAAGTAAAACTATATATTTTTTTTTACAGAAAATTATTGAATTTGCTTATTGTTTACTAATTTATTAGTAGCGTACATGCAGAGAACGAGTGATCAAATGTGTTAAATATAAAAAAATATCATTCTTTATTAGTTTAAAGTTTTATAGTATTATATATATATATATATTTCACAAAATGATCATACTTTTCGAAGAAATACGCGAAGGGGACGAGGAGGATTAAGGCGATGATGTTCCGATAGACCGGGAACACCACCTTGCTGATCCCCATGTTAAGCGCCAGCCGCGACACGACGTGGAAGCCGGCGTAGCCGAACTGGAGGGCCAGCATGGCCACATGCAGCTGGACTCTCTCCGGCACCCCGCATATCTGCTTCGCATTCGCATCCGCCATTTCTTACCAATTGCCGCCGCCGCCGCCGCTGCCACTGCCACTGCCGCTGCCGCTGCCGCTGCTGCAGCTGCCACTACCTAGTCAGTATATATATATATATATATCTATTTCCTTTAACTGATCAGAAAAGAGTGATATTGAGTGCTTAAGGTGGTGGAGAGGGTGGTGGCGAAGTGAGGAGTGGTAGGGGGTCTAAATACCAGTGAGGAGGGGTGTAGTAGTGAGTAGTAGCCCCCACGAGCAATCTCTGGACAAGACGTTATTATGTCAGCTGTTACTGTTTTCTGGTTGCCCCCCACATTCTCTCTCTATCGGATTTCTTATAATTAGTTTATTAATTAAGATAACAGATCTATTACAAAAAAAAAAAAAAAAAAAAAAAAAAAAAAAAAAAAAAAAAAAAAAAGAGTTGAAACCTCTCTGATACTAACTATGTAATATTTTTACAGATTTATAGCAATACTATTTATAAAAATGTGGCCAGTAATTAATTGAAGAGGTTTTGGGAGATTTTATTTTTTTGAATTTTGGATTACGTACAATTTTAGCTTAGATCGGTGTGGGTGGTGGCAATGTGAGTGTGGATGTGACAAGATGGAGGGTGATGGGGCGTGGGTACGAATGTGGTGGATCTTTTATTGGGTCGGACACGACAACCTCGAGCGCACTCGCAAAGCGAATAGCGGGGGGAATTGTGATCCTGATCGGGTCCATTAATCTGGCGCCAATGTCTCACTACAAATGTAAGATCATAAATAATTGAGAAACATAGAGAGTGAGTGGGCGAAAGAGAAATGGGTGCTGTGGATCGAACGCACGAGGGGCTGAGTCAGCCCCAATACATCTATTTTAATCCTTAATTTTTATTTATGATAATTTTTTATTTAAATTTTGAGGGATGCTAGGTGTACATTTCTCTAGAGATGTATAATTTACACTCCACCTCATTTGGAGTGGGTATTATTTTACTTGTCACATCGAGTGACGAGTGAAATTCACCCTATTTCAGAATGGGTTGAGGTGTAAGATATACACCCCTAAGAGAGATGCTAGGTATACACTCTTTTAATAGTGTACATCCTGAAATGAATATTATTTCACTCGTCAAATCTATTAAAATTAAGTCACACAAATCAATAAAATAAAAAATAAAAAAAATCAACAGTACATATATAATATAATATTTTAATTATTATCGTATTATTAATCACAACACTTTCTTATCGTTGATATTTACCTAATTAAATTAGACTACAAAACTTAATTATAAGAATTCAAAATATTTGAATCTATACCAAACTAAAATTTAAGAACCATCATACCACGCACCTCATCGTTTGAAAAACAAAAGTGTAATTTAGCCACATGAGAAACACACGCGACCAGATTCGGATCTAACTTTTGGCAATAGATAGGTGTGGTTCAGAGTGTTAGTTTGAAATTTCTATTATTTTTGGTACTAATTAATGATATGAAACTGACACAGCTTAATTCAGTAAAAAATAAATTAAATATCATAATTTTATAATTTTAATTAGTATGTTTGTCTTTTACATATAATAAAATAGATTTAATTTTTAAACCACTATCATGGCATATATTTATCAAATATGAGGTGTGAGATGTACTTAAACACTCCAGGCACATTTGCACTAATTTTTTTTATAATTGTTGCGTAAGAAGAGATATATATTGTTGTTGATTTTGGATTTTTTGTAATGTCCAAATTTTATACTCACACAGAATATGCTTGAAGCAAAATTTGAATTCGAATCTTATTACCTATAGTGGCAAATATATTGGCCAGAGTAATTGTGTAGTTCACTTATCTATTGCACGAATATTACAGCGATGCTCGATATATGAGGTATTATCTAAGTAGTTCTATATTAATTCCTTCTACAATTTCATTCTATATGGAACAAAATTAAAAATATCAAATTGAACTTTTTAATTTTAGACTCAATATATAATATTACTTCTATGTTTCACTATATAACAAATTAAAGATTTGTCTTTCCTTATCCATCAAATACACTACTAGTGTTACCCAAGTTCAAATTAAATGTTAAAATTGAGACAAACAAATTAACCATGCTGTTTAAATATGAAATAAACTTTTTGATGATGGATCCTAATTAACTGGTTTGTGCATATTATTGGTTTGTGTTGGCTTATGTGCTATTTGCATTTGGTCTATTTTTTATGGTCCTGTGAAATGATAGGCACGGGCATTGAAGACGACTAAACACCACAAAAAAAAAGGAGAAAAAAAAGAAGAACAACTAAACAAGATTTTCCAATTGACCATTAACATCAATGCAAAAATATATTTGCAAAACTATCCACAACTTGCCAAAGAATTAAATCAAGTTGCTTGGAGTATACTACTAATTAATTGCATTTTCTTGGAGAAAGAGGAAAAAGCGATTTATATATATGTTACCATAAAATGCAATTAAACTAGCTGTAATTAGTTAATATAACTCAATTGTAGTTTTTTTTTTTTTTCACTAGAAATAGTGTCGACACACTTTACTATTGAATTGTGAGCTCCATATTTTTATATATTTTATTTCTTTTCCTACTATTACGAAAAGAAAATTGTCCTTTTGGTCTAAAAACTTTCACAAGCCCCTAAAATGTTGAGTGTAGCACTTTTACTTAGGTCCCTGCTAGCTATAAAAATATATGCATATATATTGTTTAATCTAATGTTTCCACTACTTCTCCACTCCCAAAAAATAAAGCATCCTTTCTCTCGAGCGTGGGCTCTTCTATTTTTTTTTTTTTTCTTTTTTTTCTTTTTTTTTCTTTTTTTCTATTTTTTTGAAGAAAAAAGAACATCTCCTCTACTCTCCTCAGACGTTTTCAGGTGCCGAGCCTCTTTACCTGCTTTAAGGGACAAGTTGCTCGCCCCTATCGCGACAACCCATCATTTAAATATCCCAAAAAGATAACAATTTGTACTATCACACTTAGTAGTTTCTATCCCACTATGCAGTTGTACAATATTTTACTTTATAAATTTTAAATTTTTTAATATATATATATATATATATATATATATATATATATATATGGAAAATATACTTGTACACCCCATTTGGGGGTGTACATCACACACCCCACCCATCCAATGGGTGGGGTGTGGTGAGGGGTCACTTCACAAATTGTGAAGTGACCCCCCCACCCTTAGATGGGTGGGTGTAAGATGTACACCCCCTCCGGGGGTGTACATGTAGCATTGCTCATATATATAATTAAACTTTTATATTTTTAAAATATTAAATTATTGGTACAGATAAGATTTTAATTTTTAATTGAATAAAAAAAATATACGGTTAAAATAAAAATTGGCCTCTTGAATTTAGTGAATAGTTCGTAAAATAGCGTGATCTAAAAAGTGAAATTATTCAAAATGTTAGATGTAAGGGTGAAAAATTAACTTACAAATACTAAATATTTGGTACTTTTATAAACATAATAGCCTACCGAACTATATATATATATATATATATATATATATATATATATATATATATATATATGTAAAACTAGACTGAAATACTATGAATAGCACCAAGTAATCGGTGCTACTAATTTTTTAGCCCTTAGATTAAGGAAAGTGCGGTTAGGATGATAGTGGTCCCTTAGGCCCTATTTGGTTGAGGGATAAAGAGGAATAATCCTCTTTATTCACCAATTCTTGTCAAACAATAAGAAAAAAAATTTAGGGATAAATGTTTAAAATATCCCCTTATTACAATAAAATTATGCTATAGCGACACTTTTAAATATTTCTAAAATCTAAAAAAAGTATCGCTGGCAAAAATACCGACACTTATTGTTAGTGTTGCTATATGTGCCGTCACTATGGTGTATAGCGACACATTTTTGTAATGTGTACGTCCAAAAAATGTGTCATATAATCTAATTTTGGATATAAATGGAATATAGATATGACACTTCTACAAAAATGTCACAAACATTTATCTTTATAATCTAATTTTGGATATAGATGGAGTATAGATAGGATACTTATACAAAAGTGTTACAAACATGTGTCCCTATAACCTAATTTTATTGTAGTGCAAACTTGACAAGTTATCCCAGAATAACCCGTTAAGCTCTATTCCAGCCTTTCTGGAATAAGGTTTATACCTAGGGGCAATAAATGGATTTTTTTTTTTTTTTTTTTACTTTAGCTTACCTTCCAATCTGAGACTATATTTACTAATAAAATATACTATTTACTAATTATGTTTACTAATTTTGTTTAGTAAATATACTATAAAATATAAAAAATTATTTTATATTTTGTTTACTAATTTTGTTTACTAATTATTATTTATTAAAATATGCTATAAAATATAAACAATTATTTTATTTAGATAAAATATAATTTATTATTTATAATTAAATTATTATTTTAATTAATTTATAATAATTAAAATTAATTTATATATATATAAGGTAAGGGCAAAGTTGGTATTTTGATAAAATATCTATCATCTTTTTTCACTATTCTCTATTATCCCACAATTTTAACCAAACATAATTTTTTTTTTTTATTCCAGAGAATACCAACTTTTAAATCAAGCACAATTTAACTTCTATATTTAATTATCCCGAAATAGCAACCTATCCCAGATATAAAAAATTTATACCTCTTAAATTTATATCCGAACCAAAGGGGACCCTAGAGTTTAGTGGGTGGTTGGTTGGATAGTAAAATTTTTAAGAAATTAACCACTATACACTACAACAAAATTATATTATAATGACACATTTAAGTGTTTCTAAAATCTTAAAAAAATATCGCTAGCAAAAATACCGACACTTATAATTAGTGTCGCTATATGTGCAGTCGTTATGGTGTATAGCGACATATTATTGTAATGTGTTTCAAAAATATGTCCCTATAATCTAATTTTGGATATAGATGAAATATAGATAGCACACTTGTACAAAAATATCACAAAGATTCCCGACTGGAGAGGTTATTTTTGGAGAAGAAACTATGCGTTATTGGGATCTTCGTGCTCCCTGGTTAGAACCTCTAAGGGGTCCCAATGGTTTGGACTTGAGTCTCTATAATCTAATTTTATTATAGTGATAATTCCAATCACACATCTTTTCATCAAAGGGCTGGAAACTTGGTAGCACCAATTGCTTGGTGCTATTCATAGTATTCTAGCCGAACTCTCTCTCTCTCTCTCTCTCTCTCTCTCTATAATATATATATATATATATATATAATATATATATATAATTGAGCTCTTATATTTTTAAAATTATCAAGTTATTGGTGCTGATAAATTTTTAGTTATTGGATGAAATAATTTGCGGTTAGGATGATAGTGGGGCCCCGAGTTTAGTGGGTGGTGGGTGAAATAGAATGATTAATTTAAGAGATAAAATTAGTTAAAAAAATAGATCTAATGGTAGAAATCTTACAAATATCAATTACTTAATAACTTTAAAAACATAGTAGCTAGACTATATTATATATATATAGAGAGAGAGAGAAGAGAGAGGGAGAAGACGAGATGGTAGAGTTGGAGAGAGAGAGACTAGATAGATAGAGATATGATGGCTCGAGAGGATAGAGAGAGAGAGAGAGAGAGAGAAAGAGAGCCCGGCTACTATGTTTGTGTAAGCACCAAGCAATTGGTGCTTATAAGTTTTCTGCCGTTAGATCTACCCCTTCGAGTAATTTTATCACTTAGCTAGAATATTTTATTTCACCAATCACTCACTTAACTCAAAGGATCTATTGTTTTCTTAACCACACATCTTTTCATTCATGGACTAAAACCTACAAACACCAATGACTTGTTATTTTAAAAGAATAGAAGCACAATTATATATACGGACACTTCCATGCTATCCAGTTATTTCTGATATTGAGATTTTCGAATTGACAATCGGTTCCGTTGGACTTGATTTAGAATATTTGTAGTTAGAAAATAAATTTTATAAATTTTTGTTATCATTTACCTAGTGATCTAAAATACTCAAAATTAACGATTGAAAATAAAATTTTCACAAAATGTAATTATATAATACTAAAATTTTAAATCAAAAATATTTATCTTGTTTTATATAGTACACAAATTTTTCTATCAAAATTTTATATGATGTGAATAATTCTATACTGTTACTATCATTAAAATTATATATATATATATATATATGATGAGATTGTTTTGCATTTGTAATAATATGAAATGTTATAAAAGGATAATGAAGGAATGATATAGCTAGACTAATGAGCTTGAACTCACATACTTAAGGTTTTAATGAACAAATGGCAATAAATATGTCATATTCTTAAACTTTATATGAGTTTGATTTGTATTATAGCACCTGAACATGTACAATGGAAAGGTTGTACTGTAATTAATAGTAATGTTGTACCAAATTTTTATGTTCTGAATCAATCATATCACGCCAAATGGGATTATGCAGATAAATAAAATTTTCTAAAAATACTATTTATATATTTGCATAGTATATTGATGGCAACGTTTAGTTGAATGCTATTATTTCTATGGATAATAATATTGTAAAAAAATTTGATTGTATTTAGCACGATTAGCTATAGACTTGATGATCCATAGTCAAAAATTTAAAATTTAAATTTAATTATTTTATATTTGTAGTTGAGTTTGTTTCTCTCTCTCTCTCTCTCTCTCTCTCTCTCTCTCTCTCTCTCTCTATATATATATATATATGACAATGGTTAAAAAGTAATTTATTAGAAATATTAATTACGAGGAACATTATTCGATACATAAAACATTGCTCCCACCAACATGATCACCACTACCACCCAAGCTCCTGTCCCATGCTAATTGATGAGCATTCCTTCCAAAGCTTTTCTATTTTGTGTTCTCAATTAATTTTCCATTGTGAGCGTTGGGACCTTTCCAATAATAAGTGTACGTATATACATTTGTATCCACATGAAAGTGATTGTTTAGTGATCAAGAGGTCTCACATGCTTTTGCTGCTACAGTGCTTGCGCTTTTCACATCTCGCGCACTGTTTTTTTCTAGTTCTTTGATTAAGAAAAAGCACTTTACACAGTGAGTTGATGTGTCTCCAAAAGCCTCTCTGGACCGATTTAATTAGTCTCTATCGCTGATGGTGCATGTTGGTGGTTGATTAGGCCAATTTGGGGTCCATGGTCCCAATCGGATTCTCTTCTTTTCTTTAGTTAATTAATTAACATCGTGGTCACATCGAATTGTTTTACTTTGTCGATTAATAGTGGTAATTAATAGTGGGTTTTGTCGGATTTTATTATATAATTAACACTAAGTGGATTCAATAGCAATGGAATGACAACTAAGAGATATGAGGAATGTTTTTTGTCCATCTCTTGATTTAATGTAAGGGCTAAGCCTAACATGTGACTGTTCATTTTTTTATGTTCATTTTTTTAAAATATCAGTGGATTTATAAAGTTTTTTTTTTTTTTTTTTTTATGCGTTGAACGTTCCTCGCACCATTATCATAAGGACTTTTTTTTTAAAAAAAATTTCCAAAATGAAGAATCAAATATTGAATAAATAAGATCTGTCGCTTGCATCATTATGGAAATCAAAGAATAAAAAGATAGAGAAAAAAAAAGAAAGTTGATATTAATTATAATACCTAAATCCTACAATAAATTAACTTTAAAATACGTACTCACAATGCTTTACGAAATAGAGACAAGAGCTAGGCAACTCAAGTGAAAATATACAGTTCTCGAGAGCCAATTCGTATTATTTACAAATAAAAATTGCTACAAAGAGATTGATTAGATATATATAAATTAGATAAACTGATTAGATTCAATATTTATTTTATAAAGTAAAGCAAAAATTTAGTACAATATTCAGAAGAGTATATTGGCAGTGTTTACTATAAATTTAAGTAGCCGAATTCATAAAAAAAAACATCCAAGTAAAAAAGAACAAAATTTTTTTGTCAACATGGTTGTGTTTCCATGTTTGTACAAACAACCATGTGTTAAGAGGATACAATATATATATATATACAAGTAAGTTGCTGTAAATGCAGATCTTAATGTGGGGAAAAGGGGATGCAGGATGTAGATACCCCGATTACTTTTCTCCTCGGCCGGCTCTTGAGCCAAGGCCAATAACAGATTCTTCTCTAGACCCCTTCTTTTTTTATTCTTCTCTAAGAAACTATTGCCTGGACCTAGTCCATTGCAGATTTTTATTGTAAAAGTTCTAAATTTAAATCATTTGATGTAGGTAATATCCGATAATTGATGTTGATCATTAATTTTAAAAATTCGAACGGTTAGACTAATTCACTTAAGGTGTATAAATATAATGTTCATAGGTCTCCGTTGTGATTCAGCTCAACCAATCTGTCGTCATTTTAAACGTAACTCGACATAATATATTTTTTTGTCGTTTTGAACGTGACTCGATCCATTCTAAATTTCTACCGCAGAATATAATATTACCCTCTTTAAACCAATATATAATATATAATCTAAAATATGCTGAAGGCCTATTTAGTTGTACATCTAATTCAATCGGTTTTGAACAGCAAATCTCTTATAAAGCTTAGTATTTGGTAAGGAGAAAAAATTAAAGCTCACGCTACAACTAAAAGCAAAAACGAGATTCTATAGGTTAATCACAGGAAGTTTTGATTTGATACTTTTAAATTTTAATTTTAAAAAAAATCAATTTGTGCTCCTTCTCATAAAATTATTTAGATAATACTTTTTCAAATAATACTACACCTTATGGCAAAAAAATATTAGGACCTAAAATTCACTACTTTTGAACATCTGTTTTGCATTAAAGAAAAATTACGTTCTCTGCATCTCATTGTATTTTACCGAATAATTTGAAGATTACTTATGCTTTAGCTTTTTCAATTTAAAAATTTCAATTTTCTTTAAGAGTACTAAAATTTGCCCTCTCATGATGTTGTTTTTTTTTATTTTAACACAATGTGATTCAAAAGTTAAGTTACAATAATAATAATAATAATAATAATAATAATAATTATTATTATTATTATTATTATGTGGTTTGGCTCAAACTCTTTTAGGTCCGTTTGGTTCGAAAATAAATTTAAAAAATATAAATTTTTTTATATCTGATATATGTATAAATTCAGAAATAAGTAGGAATAAAATTAATTTTGCGATTGAATAAAAATTAGATTGTTCTTGAGAATAAAAAAAATATCATTTGGATAGTTAGATTGGAATAGTAAAAATAAAAATAATTATAATTTTAAAATAATAATATTTTATCTAATTAATTAATATAAAATATTAATTAAATAATAATTAATATTTGTATAAATTAAAGTTTAAATTTTAGTGTTTAATTTTTTAAATTTATTAAAAATTAAAGTTAAAAATTTAAAAATTTGTATAAATTTTATAATTTTATAAATTTATTAAAAATTAAAGTTAAAAATTTAAAAAATTATAAAATTTAAAATTTCTATAAATTTAAATATTGAAAATTTTAAATTTTAATTGTCTCAAAAAATATGCAAAAGAGGATGCAAAAATTTTAATTTTTAAATTTGTATAAATTAAAAAAAAATTATAAAAAATTTAAAAATTTAAATTTTCGTATAAATTTTAAAATATTAAAATTTTTAAAATTTTAAATTTATAAAAATTAAATGTTAAAAATTTTAAAATTTATAAAATAAAAAAAAAGAAATTCAAAATTTAAAAAAATTTTATTTAAATTTTTAAACAAATAATAAAAGAAAGTTGTGGGAACAATCTTATTTTTCATCTATAAAAAAAATTGTTATCTCCTTTTTTTAATAAATTATTTTAAAATAGCCCGTTAAAAAAAAATATATATATAATAATTTTTTTTTATATATTTAACGATAAAGAGGAAAATAATCTTCTTAAATTCTTATCCCTTCTTTTATCCTCCAAGTTAACAGGGGCTTAAAGATTAAACTGTAAGAAATGATTCTGGGATGAGGTGGTGAACAAAGTGTAGGCAAAGTGTGAACGTCCGCATGCGACCTCTCCTTTCTCGCCCCCCGTAGCATGCTTGATCCCAAGGAGAGAGGTTCAAAGGGGAGGTGGCGAATACTCGCATGCATCCATAAAAAGCAACAACAGTGCATGCAACAACAGTGCATGTTCCCCCCCCCCTCTCTCTCTCTCTCTCTCTCTCTCTCTCTCTCTCTCTCTCTCTCCGTTTGATGAGCCCGGTGGGGAACTCAATCTCGTGTGTGTAGAGTATATCTCCTATATTTTTAAAACTATACAAAATTTTATATTTATAAAATATTTTTGATGATGAGATATTTAATTTAATTTTGTTAGATATAATATTTCAAAATTTATAATTTTATGATATTATTTATTAAATAATTAGTTTAATTATCGATATTGTATATTTATAAGTTTAAAAATATAAAATAATACAAATTACGTAAAATTTTAATAAAAAATTCAACTTAGCATCAAGAGAGATTAAAACTTTTGATTTAAAATTTAAATTTTTTATGAATATTTTTTATAAAAATTTTATTTTTAGTCGTTCATTTTGAAACTATTATTTTACTAGACAAATAATAAGAACTTATATATATTATAAAATAATAAGTACTATAATAGTAGTTTCAATATTATAGTACAGATCTAATCATCAAATCGGATGTTCGTTATTAAAAAAAAAATTGTAAGTATAAAAATTTGCATACTATTAAAAATATAAGAACTTATATATATACTTTCAAAAGCACTAGCTCAATTTTATTTGTGATTTTTTTAACATTAAATTTGCATTGAGATCAATATTATTATAAAGTCAACTAAAAAAGAAAAAAGAAATAGTACAATAACACAAATTTCAATATAAAATTAATAATAAAAAAATTACAAGTATAATTAGAATTGTGCTTTTGAAAATATATATCAATTTTACTACATATATATATATAGAGAGAGAGAGAGAGAGAGAGAGAAAGAGCAGAGTTTATATACTTTTAAAAGCATAAGTCCAATTATGCTTGTGAATTCTTTACTGTTGGATTTGTATTATGATCCGTACTATTATAATGTCAACTAAAAAAATAGGGAAAAAAAAAAGTACAATAGTATGTACGGATCTTAATACAAATTTACTGATAAAAATTTCACAAGTAAAGTTGGATTTGTGCTTTCGAAAATATATACATATATATATATATATATATATATATATATATAGGGGGAGAGAGAGAGAGAAAGAGAGAGAGAGTGAGAGAGTCCGGCTATTATGCTATCGATAGCACCAAGTATTTAGTGCTATCAAGTTTTTTATTCTTAGATCAATCTCTTTAATTAATTTCATCCATTAAATTTTACTATTTTTTTAACCATTCATTAAATTTAAGGGGCCCACTATCATCTAAATCACATATTTTTTAGTCAAAGGATTAAAAACTTAACAACACTAATGACTTGATTCTCTTAAAAACATTCTAGTCTCTCTCTCTCTCTCTCTCTCTCTCTCTCTCTCTATATATATATATATATATATATATATATATATGCGTGCGCGCGTGTGTGTTGAGGGGGTGTGGTGGTGCTCCAAAACAACACAGCAAACGTACACAAACAGAAACCATGCATGTTTGCTCGGTACTCTACCACCTGGTCATTATTGCTATTTATTATTGCCTCGCCCAAGAAGGGGACAGTGGTTGTAGCACCAATGTACTGCGCCTCTCACTTCAAAGTCTATTGCTGGGTGATGATGTTACTATATGATCTGCATTCATCTATCATGTATGGATCACAATATTCCATGAATCTGATTAGTTTATATTTAATATCATCGCGCCATATATATATATATATATATATATATATATATATATATATATATATATAAATTTTTATCATTTTAAAAATATTAAATTATTATTATTTGTAAATTTTTAATTTTTTTAATGAAAAAAATGTGTAGTTACGATGATTATGAGTCTATTGAATTAAATAAGTGGTTGGTGAAATAAATTGATTTAAAAAATAAAATTAGTAAAAAAAGTTGATATAATAGTAGAAAATTTATAAGTACTAATTATTTTGTACTTATACAAATATAATAACCGGACTCTCTCTCTCTCTCTCTCTCTCTCTCTCTATATATATATATATTATTGGGTGTACAAATAAATATATATGAAAGATATTTAATATGTGTAGTGTACACGGTTGCACATGCAAAGTGATCTTTAAATTTACAAAAGAAATTAAGTCATATAATCATGTATTACTTATTCTAATTATATTGTAAGTTAAGCACAATTAATTACATCAGATGAACCGGCCATATATAGAGTAAGTTTGTTCCTATCTTTGGGCCTGAGATAGTAAACAAACATGCATAACTTAATTATAACCTGTCGAACCCGTTGATCAACTAGGTAACCAGTAGATCCAAATTGTATTGAGCTGTAAAAAATAAGGCAGCTTTTCATCACGTGACAAGTTCTTTGGTAGGGATTAGAGTTTTTTTTTTTTTTTTTTTTTCGCAAAGAAAAAAATTATCAAGTTAATTTAATTACTCCAGAAGTAAAAATTGTCAAATTAAGTTATAACCCGTCGAACCCTTTTTTCTTCTTGATTCCGCGTGATACCTTCGATAATGTAATGTCCAAATCAAACAAGTGATTGAATTAAACTTTTCACGTGAAACCTTTGCCTTGTCCTATCGTAATTTTTCCTTAGATAAATTAAGTAGCAGTTCCTCTCGTGGCTCCATGGTGCGTGCTCATCCTAACCTTTTTGACCAAGCATATCGTAGGAATAATTGAGAGAAAGAAACTACCATATTGATCTCATAGAAATACATAACCAACAAAAGTTAATTGCTTCCATTCACATCACTCTTCAGGAGACAACACTACGAAATAGTCCAATTAAGTTACGTACAATACTCATCCTCCCTAAACCTCTCTTTTTCTACACCCATTAATTGAACCCAACCAAATTACATTCCCCTCGTGTGTCCAAACCCCTTTATATCATAAGCCCAAGAGTCAAAGGTTGTAGCAATTAAAGTGGCCACACTTGATCACAAAAGCCACTGTAGTGCTTCTACCTTTATTTTTTGTCCCAAAAAAGGATATGCTATATACATGATATCCATCCACTTCTACCACCAACTCGATCAGTAAGCGGCGGAAATGGTTGGTATATAGCAATAGTGGGGATTGATTAATTGATGAGAGAGAGAAAGGATATTGTATCTAGAATCTATCTCCTTGGAAAATTCACTGTTTAATTACACTCGGTGTGCACGTATGATTCATGCACCACATGCAGCTAATATCTGGTCGGTATGTTAAAGTCGAAATTTAGTTTCGTAGATGTGATCTCAAATATTGAAAATAATCAACAATACAATTATTATTTTGATTTTTAAGGCATTTATTATAGGATTTTAATTTAAAAGGGTGTGGTGCATGAACTGCACTTGTACACCAAATTTAGACAGTAATTTTTGGGGTAAAGTCCCATCTCAATCTAAGATTCCTTGTTGGTCCTCATCAAAGATCTCCCCAAAGTGTTCAACTTGGGAATGATATCAACCCCTTTGTGGGTTAGACCATTTTGTAGCAAAGGGCATCTTGTTTACTCAAGTTGGGATCCAGCAATGGACCCGCACCCATTTGGGGTTATGGCCTTGTGGTGGCTCCCTTTGAATTTGATTCAATGGAATGAGAAAATTATTGTCATTTTATATGAATATCTTTTCCCTTGTAGTTGATAAATTAACTTGTTTGATAGATGAAAAATCTACAAAAATTATTCAAAAAATAACTTATTTAAAGATTTTAAATCAAATCCGAACTCTTGACCAGCGACCCCACAAGATCCCGACCAACCAGCTACAATAGGTAATTGTTTAATAATCATATATATGATTATTCAAAGTAGATTCTTGAAACTAGATTTAGGATCAGTTTGGTATTGATGACCATTTAATGCCATTAAATTTAATGGAGTTGGAGAAATAAAATAAATAGGGACATGTATCTTCGTTCTCGATGGAACTGTAAAAAATATATCGTAATAAATTCATTGACCGCACGTAACGCAATCTCCCTACAATTCCAAACTAAGCCTTCATAATCATCTACTTCTTATTAAATTGTTATTATGTATTAATCATATAATTAACGATACCTGGGCTCTCCAGTTCACCCCAAAGAAATGGGTCGGCCCAATTTCTCGAATTCCTGACCCAATAAACCCAAATTGGAAAAAGCCTAGGGCGGGATTAGGCCGAAATCTGGTAGGACGTGGGCTGGGCCAACATTTCATTCCATTTAAATAAAATTATAAAATAATGCAAATATATTCATATATTTCTGTTTTTTTTTTTTTCACATAAATTTTTGTTACTTACGTAGCTAATACTCACTAACAATAAGACGGAGCCATGGAGACCCAAAGTGTTCATAGCCTCCTCTAATATTTTTAAAACTCTATAAAAAAAATTTATTACTAAATTATTAAATAATATTATCTTGCGGACCATGGACCACGAGATTCAAATTTAATTAACTCCAACGTATCGTAATACTTGATTTGCAAATTATACTAAATTTTAATACTTGATTTTTTTGATATATCGTAATACTCAATTTGCAAATTATATTAAATTTTAATACTTAATTTTTTGATTTTTTTTTTTGTTTTTTTAGATTTTTAGATTATTATTATTTTAATAGTAAAAACAATTATACTCTTTTTTTAAAAAAAAATATTAAAAATTAAAAAATTAATAAAAACAAAATTATTTATATATAATTTTTTTATTAATAATTTTTAAAAATAATATATTTTTGGTTTTCCTAGAACTAAAATCTTGACTTCCTCCTGTTAATCAGAGAATCTCTAAATATATATTTTCTACGTCACTCTAACGTTTATAGAGCGTGCATGGTTAATTAGTTTCTTCATTTCACGTTCCTCTCCCCGACATTAATATATTTCTTGTAATGCAGAAAAAATAAAATAAAAAAGTTTGAAAAAATACAAAAAAGAAAAAAAAAAAAAAAAAAAAAAAAAAAAGGGAAAAAAAAAAGGGACGTAATAATAATAATTTGTGATGCATGCTTAGAAGACCTTGGCGACGTCCTTCATGAGGCCGGAGTTGGCGCGGCAGAACGCGGTGAACTCTGAGAAGTCGATGTATCCGTCGCCGTCGGTGTCGATCTCGGCCATCATGTGCTGTATCTCGTCGGCCGACGTCGACCCCAGCGTGCGCAGCGCCTCCCCCAGCTCCGCCGACGATATCTTCCCGTCCTTGTTACCATCGAACCGCTTGAAGATCCTCTCTATCACCTCCGCCGATAATTCCCCCGCCCCCGCCATCTTCAACCCCGGCGCCTTCTTATATTGTTACTATTTCCTCAGATTTAATTTAATTTTTGAGGTTTTTTTTTTTTTTTTTTTATTATGTATATATAGTTGTATGCGCGTAAAATAAGAATAGAGAAAGAAAAGGGAAATATAAGGAGCTTAATGATTTAAACGAGATATATAAGAGGGGTGGAGAGAGATTGTAGGATCGGCCTGTGGAAGCGGATTAACGCTTTTTGCATGGTGTTCGTGGAAATTTTCTTTCTTTCTTATTTTGATGATGATAGTAATAATAGTAATTTTTCATGCATAAATGAGAATCATAGAGCTAACAAATTAATATGGGTTTAATTACAAATTATATAAGTGCTTAATTGGCGCTATCAGTTCGGATAAATATATAGAACTCGGCTACAATATTATTAATAGTATTAAATTATTAGTGCAAATAGATTTTTAGTTATTGAATAAAAAAAATATACCGTTAAAATGATAGTGGTCTTTTAGGCTTTAGGGGATGGTTGGTTGAAAATTTTAATCTAAGGGATGGAAATGATCAAAAGGATAAATTTAACAGTGAAAAACTTGGTAGTATCGAATGCTTGGTACTATCGATAATATAATAGTCGAACTTATTTATAGAACTAGATCACTACTGTACTACAACAAATTATTGGTGCTATTAGATTTTAGTCAGTGAATGAAATAATATATGGTTTAGATAATAATGAATCTCCCGTGTTTAGTGGGTGGTTGGTGGAATAGTTTGATCTAAGAAATAGAATGGTCAAAGAGGTACATCTAACGGTGAAAATCTTGGTGTGTATATATATATATATATATATATATATATATATATATATATATATATATATATAAAGAGAGAGAGAGAGAGAGAGAGAGAGAGAGAGAACTAGACTACTATGCTATCCGATAGTACCAAGTTTGGTGCTATCGAGTTTTTAGCATTTGGATTAAGAGATATGCGCTTAGGATGGTAGTAGTCCTTTAGGATTTAATGGGTAGTTAGTTGAATAGTATAATTCAAAGAGTGAAAATGATTAAAGAGAAATATTTAATAGTAAAAAAAATTAGTAACAGTAATTGCTTGGTTTATCGATAGCATTTCAGCCAGACTCTCTCTCTATATATAATTGATCTTTTATATTTTTAAAAGTGCAAGTCATTGGTGTCTGTAGCTTTTTAGCCTTTGAATGAAAAGATGAGCAGCTAGAATGATAGTGAACTTATTGGATTTAGTGGGTGGTTGGTGAAAATCTAAGAGATAAAATTAGTCAAAGATATAAATTTAATGGTAGAAATGTTACAAGCATTAATTGCTTAGTATTTTTAAAAATAAAGTAGCCGACCTATATATAGAATTGAGCTCCTATGTATTTTTAAAAGTACCGAGTCATTGGCAACACATGAGTCAATTAATTAACTCCAAATTTTTATTTTTCTTTATTTTATTTGTTTTGGTACATATTAATTAATTTGTAATCTGTAATGATTTTTACTGTTTTCAAAAGGTATATAAAAGATATAATGATTTGAGTTTCCATGTAACCTTTGTTTAGTTTCTCAAAGATAAGAAAGATCATCAATCGTTTTATTTTCGTTCTAACTGCGAGTGTAAAGAAAAATTCAATCCCACAACAATTTGTTCCTTATACTAAATTTTAAATCCAAATCTAATTCATTTGAATTCATCGAACTCAGAAACCAATTTAATTATTACGAAAGGCGTAGACGGGCTAAGTTGTCTCGGGCCAACCCAAGTTCGGGGTGAGAATTCAAAACCTACAAGACCTACTGGGCTTGATCTACTTATGAAATATAATTAAAACCCAAAATCTCTTTCCCTGTAAAAGCAACATCAAAGAAAAAAAAAAATTTAATAAATTTTTATAAAGTCGTGAGTAGGCTCCTATGCACATGCAGAGATTTGAATCTACTGATCTTAAAAATTGCACCACACATAATTAACTCCACTATGCTATATAGTGATACTATATATATATATATATATATATATATATATATATATATATATATATATATATATGCTATATAGTGATACGCGTTTCAAATTGTTTTATATATATTTTTTATTTTTTATAAAACATCATCTGTCATAGATAAAATTTTCGCGAGTGAAGTGAATCTCATCCATTTGAGCTTAATGTTTCTATCAATCGCCTGAGTCCTGCACCATACGACCACCACCAAGAAGAGTCCACCATGTCCCTACTTCCACCAAAATGGTTTAACTTAAGCGATCGAAGAGCTGAAGCCAAAGCAAAAACTATACAAAGCTAAAGCTACATCCTAACTAAGCTTTGCGTGGCTTTAAAGTCCAAATGGCAAAGTTAAAATACTATCACCAACCGAAAACAATGTTCACTACCATTATTCTTAATTAAATCTAATTAATTAGGAAGTGCTTTTCTCTACTTTCCTTTCCCATCACGAAGTTTCCTATCCCTTTCCAATTGTACCATTGTCGGTGTTAAACAACAGGGTTAATGGGGACTACTTCTATATACTTAACGCTTAATTTAATGGGTGTGTGTCGAAATGAGGACTAATTATATTTAATATTTGCTAATTCATTGAAGCCTTTGTTTAGGATCCATCAACAACCTAGCTAGCCCTTTAATTTCCATTGTATATTATCCATTATATATTATTGGTATTAATGATGGTGAATCAATTTCTTCTATATATATATATATGTACAATATTTTTATTACGAACAAATCAAATGCATTAAATTATGAATCTAATTAATTAATATTGAAAGGATTTGAAATTTGTGGGACTTGCCGATTTGTTGTATACATTCTTCCTATGATTAACTACCACTATTTTGACATCTTATTTATATTCTCAATAAAAATAATCGACGTGTTTTGTAAACATTTATATATTTTATTTTTTATTAAATTAAAATTTTAGTTTAGAAATTTTAGATATTAATAAAAAAATTATTTTCTATTTGTGTTAGAAGTGATCGATGATATGGAGCTAAACTTATCCTGCGAAATTGAGAGTTCAAACTCCCAACTTCAACAACTATTAAAATTGATATGGAGCTAAACTTATCCTTGAGCCAATATTTCTAGAATCAAGCTTTAGTTTAACGTACTTTATGATCTAAATTAGATCCTCTAAATAATAAATTAAGTTGGGATTAGATTGTGTACTTTAACACGCATGGGAGCATTTTTTTCTCGTGTTGGGCACTACTGACATTTTAAATTTTTTTTTGAATATGTGTTATGGACTTGGGACCTATTATAGGTGTTGTAGAATATTCAAAATGGATATTATTATATATTATATCTAATTATTTTATACAAAAATCTACGGATAGGATTGAGGAGAGGGACATAAAATAAACCTCGCCCTACCGTCACGTGGGTCGTCGCACGTGCCTGTCTCCAAGATCTGCAGCAGATCCGCGCAAACATCGTTAGAGATAATTTACCCAAAGATTATAATTAGATTCCCAACGATTAATTAAGAATAATAATTAAGATCAAATAATTAGTTAAGTGTTATGTACTGTAAGGATCTGTTTTTTTTTTTTTTTTTTTTTTTTTTTTTTTTGGATCTTAGGGGGTGAATCCATGACTTCATGAAAATTACAAACTTATGCAAGTATAGATATATAGAGATTATTCTTTCGATTTTTGTAGGATGAGAAGCAAAATTGAATTAGCAAAACTCACAAAATTTTTGTTCTTTAACATTCTGCTTCTGAATAATTTCTAATTTAAAATTGCACTTCTTCTACTCCTTGTGGAGAGTATTTAAATTATTTACATATTCTCCTGGAATACTGCTTTTATATATAAATTAAACTAAGTAACTGCTAATTAGTATAGTGATTATTATCTCAGACATGTATTGATCCAAAATATTAGGAGTTTGATCTTCTCACCAGTGAGTTTATAAATAGAGGCATTCCAGTGTGGAAGAAAAATAATATTATATATGCGTATAGGAGAATTTTGGGATGCAGAGTTTATGAATTTGTTGAAAAAAATGTATGTGATGTGGAGTCTATGAACTTGTTGAAAAAAATGTATGTACGCATGTCTGGGAAAAAGATGCTTAATTGATGTGTTTGTCAACACATTTGTAGATAATTCTAGCAGGTTCAGAGCATCTTTTTGCATAAATATAAGTTGAAAAATATTTACAACCAGTTTGGAATTAGAAAAGTTTTTTTTTTTTTTTTTTATTTTTTTTGGTAATTATAATTTAGATGGTTACGTACGTACATACCTCTAGTGCATTGTGAAATCTTCATAGTCATGAATTTTTAAAATAATATATTTTACATATAAAGTATTATTATTATTTTTTTTTTTGAAATAGTAATTTAGAAAATGTTTATTTTATATCTTTGAGAAATTTTTTGCGTCATCAATGATATTTAATTTGATGTATACAGATGAATTAATTTGCATATTTATCGTATTGCGTGACTGTTGATATAATAATAATTAATTAATATTTGAAAAAATTAAACTTTAAGGGTAAGCATTGAAAATTTTCTTTGGAATTTTAGTTTTGGACCATAGAAAGTGGCAGGACAGTAACATGGATCACTGGCACTGGGAGGCACGTCCCAATCTTTGGCAATTTTGGTTAGTTGCTGTCACCAACTTGTATTAGGGCGAAATTATTCTAATGCATCTGATTATGATATAATAAATTAAATAAACCCTCAATTGTCATTGTCGTAGGTTGATATGGAGATTCTACAACACTCTAGAGATGCAACATTTAATTTATTTTTGCCGGCTAAATATTTGGATCTTGCTCACATGCAGTTTCTTCCCCATGTACATGCATACCACTTAAAAGTAGCTGACATTTTTTTTTTTTTTTAACATTTACTCCTAAAGAATCTCATAGTATGTTTGATTCATGATTTGAATAAAGAATGAAAAATAAAATAAAATAATAAATTATTTAAAATTATTTTGTTTATTATTAAAATAAAAAAAATAGAATAAATAATTGAAATATTTAGAATTTTGAGTAAGAGATTATTTTAAGATTTTTTTTTGAAAATGATCTTTTAAAATTTTGTATTTTTGAAAATAATTCTGTAAAATTTGTATTTACAAAAATAGCTCTATGAGTGCTAGCTGTGCGTTACGTGTGCCCGCCACGTGAGCGAAGAGCCTGAGTGAAATTAAGTTGAACACGCATTTTAGAATTGCGTGTTTAAACACGCGATTTCAAATCGAAAACACGTGTTTGGACAGAAAAAAAGTGCAAAATCTAGTATTATAGGAAAGTTTTCTAAATTTTAAGAGAAAAAAAAAAGAAAAAAAGAAAAAGAAAAAGAGAGAAATACTAACGGGGAGGTCGGGGCGGGGCGGGGTCTCGTCGGGGACGGGGCGAAGTTGCCGGAGAGTTAGAAGATCATTTTTAAATAAAATTTAGATTTTAATTATGGAAAAAAAGTGATCAAATGAGCAGAAATAGGTGCTAGAGAACTTGAAGTTGTTTATTTCATAACAGGCTAGTTCAGAATTCAAAGCCCTATTTAACCATAAATAAATAGAAATATTTTTATTACATAATAGAATAAAAATTGAAATTCAATTTTATAAAACAAACAACAGTTACCCGAATTAGTGATGTCATTCCGATTTCATAATTTAAAAGAGACGAACTAAATAAACCCTAAGTGATAAAATACATTCATCTAAAATTTCTCTCTTATTTATATACGGTATTCTATCAGTAGTTCGTAGGCAATTACTCTTTTTTATTAATATATTATTTTTTCTTTTTATACTATCTGCCCATTTTTTTCAAAAGTTTTTAAAAATAAACTTAATTAAAATTACCAAGCAATTAATTTTTGAATTAAGAACCTTAAATATTAATTATTAAATTTTTTGTCACTTGCGCGAGGAACACGATTGACAATATATGAATATATAAAAACTTTCATTTGCATCGATCAGATGCTTTAACTTTGTAATTCCGATTTTGCAGTACAACTTCTTTATTGAATTAAATTTGGCTAGGAAGATAAATATGAATCCAAACTCTAATGCATTTAGGATTAAGTTTAGATGAAAATTTCATCAAAATGAGATTCAAATTGTGATTGTACACTCAAATTTCAGTTGATCTTTTTAAAAACTCACTTATACAAAAATCAATATAGTGACACCACATATCTAAATTATATAAATAAACTCACTTATATAAAAATCAATATAGTGAAACCAACCACATATCTAAATAATATAAATAAAATTACAAGAGACACGGCATTAAATTGCGTTATGCACCAAAATTTTATCTTTTTTTTTTTTTTTCTGCTTAGATTCTAGAATAGACCACATGTCCTCAGGTAATTATTCACTGGATAAACCAGAATTAATAATCCACTAAAATAATACTATATATATATATAGTTAATGATGGATTAGTGAAACATTATTGAAAACAAGATAATAATAATAATAACAATAATAATAATACAATACATGAAAAAGAGTAGAGCATGTGACACCGAAATGGACGGCTGGGACTTAAAAGGAGCGCCCATCACGAAATGACGCGTGGCGAGCGATGACGCCCTCTACGTGATGTAATAGGTAAATATGCACCGAGATCCCTCAACCATAGCACAATCTAAAATAGCTTCCTTACCTTTTTGTTCGGATCCGCAAAATTTCAAGTTTGACACTGTTTGCTCTCCAAACTTTTAAAAGAATTTTAATTGAAGTTTTACACTGAGGCTTCATTTGGTAATGCGAACTAGGGGGATAAGGGCTTATCCCCCTAGTTATATCCAAACGCAATTTATGATGGGTGGGAACAGCTATTTTCGTCTTTCTAGAATAAGCTGGTACAAGACTGAAATTACTATTCCAGTCTTTTCCTGGAACAAGACTTGTTCCCATTTAAGAATAAGCTTAATTAAATTAATATAATTTTAATTATTACTTTAACTCTTTAATTAATTTAATGTTTTAATTAATTTAATTATTTTATTAACTAATTATTTAAGTATTTAGATAATTAACTAATTATTTAAGACAATTAAAATTAAAATTTTTAACATTTATAAATTTTTAACTTTTAAATTTTAAATTTTATAGCTTTTAAAATTTTTAACTTTAATTTTTAATAAATTTATCATATAATTTTAATAAATTATATGATAAATTTGTTTAATAATTTTTTTATATATAAATAAAATATAATTTTAATAATTTTTTTAATAAATATTTTAAATTAAATATTTAAAATCATATCAGTAAAATTTTAATCATAAATTAAAATTTTAGTTCTTTTTATTCTTCTTATTTCTCTTTAACTTACCAAACATAATTTTCTTTATACCCAGTATAACTCTTAAATCCAACCAAACAGAAATTTATACTAGTTCCTGCTAATAGCATAATTTATACCTATCTCCGGTATAACTAAATTTTTCTTATCCCCGAACCAAAAGCAGCCTGAGTGCATTTGTATCTCTTTATGCTCTATATTTATTGAATTTTATTTTCAATCTCATAATTTAATCATACAATTTAATCTACACGAACATTTCAATAAATGAATATATTGTTAAGAACAACAATAAAATTTATCCTTTTTTATTGACACTTTTGAATTTCTAAGTTTAAATTTAAGTTATTTTCATTAATTAAGTTGAAACTTTTATTTTCTTATCACCTTTATTAGTTATCATCCATTAATTTTAATGTTTTGATTCAAACAAAATCAAAAGTAAAAGAAATAATAATAAGTAGAAGGTGCATTTTCAGAACGATCAATAGGTGAGGGGGGATTAATAATGCGCAATAATGAACGACATGTCAGGATGGTCTTCGAGGAGAATCACCGCACAAGTGGACATCATGGATGCGTGCCACGTGGACCTCGAATGATGAACGAATCAGAACCGTTTGTTTCGTGCTCTTGACGAAAATCAGAGCCGTTCGATTTTATAGTACGTTGGATCGGCTCTTTTAGGGGTAGCTAAAATTGGTCACGGGCCAACCTGTCACGTGCCAACTCTTCTATAACGCACTCACTCTTTGCATTTAATTTTTTAAATTAAACAAGTGTGATATTCACACCCGCTAAATTTTCCTTATTTTCACTATGGATTGAGTTAGTTAATTATATTTATTATTTATTTTAATTAGTTTTTTTTTTTTATGTTCAAAAGTTTGGAATCAAATCTTAATTACTATATTACCATTTTAATCAATTGGATTAGTTTCTAAAATTTAGAACGGTGGAAGATAAAAAAAATAAATAATTTTACTATTTATAACTGAACTCCTAATTCTTAAATTTTAAAAAACTTTAATTTTTAGCTGTATTTGTTAATTATAGTTTTAAATTATTATAACCTTTTATGTAATTTTTTGCTTGTAACTTTTTATTAATGTACAAATTATTATTTAAATGCAAATCTCTCCTTCCAAAGAGAGAGAGAGAGATTTACTAAAATTTTTACTATATTAAATAAGGCTAATAAAGAAATTCACTCAGTGTTGAGATTATTTAAATTTATCTTCTATTTAGGTGCTTCCATAAGCACATTTTTTTAAAGGACTCATAATTTGTAGTCCTTTTCATAAAAATATTTGTTATATATATTTTCTATTGATAGTCAATACAACAAAAACTTATAAATTATATATATAATAATAATTGAGTTGTTCTATCAATGTTGATAAATTATATATATATATTTTGAGTCAAACGCCAAAGTCTTTCAAAAAAAAATTCTAAAGTAATCTTGAGAAAAAGAATTTTCTACATTAATATTTAACAGAGATTTGTAGCTCATGATTTCAAAAAATTTCTTCTTGATATTAATATGTGTCTAAATTATATATTGTATAAAAAACTATGTCAATTTTAATTTTGTTCTATTTGGATACATATAAAATTTAACAATAATTACTGAATGTACTCGAAAATTTATATAGATAAGTTTCAAATATTATGTTAGTTCGGTAATGAAATATTCTTTATAGTCCTAATTTACACAATAAATTTAAAACGAGGTAAAAGATTATCTTTCTTATTAGAAGTATATAAATTGATAATTTTTTATAAAATTTATTAGACTTATCTAGTCATACTCTATTGAATATGTCTCTTAATTATCGACATTATTGTTGTAAAATTTTATATTAATTTTTAATTTTTATTTTAATATTTTAAAATTAGTGCAAATTTGATGTATGAAATTAATTAAGACAAAGGTTAAACACATTGTGTTTTGTTTTGTTTTGGTGTTGTTTTTTTTTTTTTAAAAAAAAGTAATAAGGCCCACTGGTGCATAACTAGAAAAATGAGGGGAGGGGGCGTTGAAGAAAATATATATAGAAAAGGGATATATATATATATATATATATATATATATATATATATATATATATATATATATATATATATATATATATATATTTAAATTTTAATATATTTTTTAAGTTATTTCTTACTACGCTCGGATTAAATTTTTATCATAGTTAAAAAAATTAAAATATTTATTTTATTTTTAACTTAAAGACAAATAAAAAAAAGTTAATAATGATAAAATAATATATTTAAAAGGAGAAAAAGAATTAAATACTTATTTTATTCTTAACTTAAGAATTATTTAAAAAAATAAAATAATAATTTTATAAAAATAACGGTACTAACAATATTTAACTCTAGAGATATATTTAAAAAATTTTCAAATGTTGAAAAAATATTTTTAATAATAATATTTTAAGAAGGAGTAGATAAGAAAATTGATTTTTTTTAAAAAATTATATAAGCAATTAGTGCTAAAAAGGAAAAAAAAAAAAAGAAAAAAAGGGAGGTGAGCATATCAAACGGAAGCTAGAAAACGACAGCAAAGGACAAAACCGAACGCAGAGAGATCTCTATTATGCGACTCCTTTCCCTGATCCGCTACCCATCAATCTCGCTCTCTCGCTCTCTCTCTCTCTCTCTCTCTCTCTCTCTCTCGATCCATAGTTTTCTCCGAGCTCTTTAATGGTTATTCGAATGGCACGCCAAATCCCACCACTAGAATCAAAACCCACCTCACGCCCCTCCTCTCACACAACATAGGAGGAGAAGGGAACGCATCAAAACAAAAAACAAACACAAAAAAAGGGGGCAAAACCCAAAATCACTGCAGGGAGAAGCAGCTTATAAAGAAGCTGTAAGAGGAGGAGAAGGAGAGGGAGGAGATTGATGAGATGGGTATGCCCAGCGACGACGTGGTGCTAATCAGGGAGCCGGAGAGGGCCGGGGAGCCCAGCGTGATCACCGTTAGTTGCCCTGATAAGACCGGGCTCGGATGCGATCTCTGCCGTGTGATCCTCCTCTTCGGATTGAGCATTGTCCGTGGAGGTTAACCAATTCCTTTTTTTAAATTTTTTTTTTTTTTTTTTTTCACCATAAAATTTTGATTTTTGATGTGATTTTTAGTGGCAAAGTTTGCCTCTTTGTCTCTAATTCGTGTTAAAAGTTCCATCTTTGTGTCTAATAAAATGTGATGCCCAGTTCGCAATCCCTGCAAATTGTTACCCATAAAAACTATTTTTTAACTGTTTCTTATCAGATTAACGTTTGGGCAGCAGATTATTTTTTTCCCCCTAAAAGAAATTTTGATTTTGATATAATTTTGGTTTCAAAGTTTGCATCTTTGTGATTAAATTTGGTCAAAAATTCCATTTTTTTGTCTAAAATGTGATGCCCAGTTCGCAATCCCTGCATATTGTTACTAAAAAAAAAAGTATTTTTTAACTTACAGATTAATTTTTGGGTGCAGACCAACCCCCCCCCCCCACCAAAAAATGATTTTGGTGTCAAAGTTTGCATCTTGGTCACTAATTTGTGCTAAAAATTCCATGTTTGTGTCTAAAATGTGATGTCGAGTTCGCAATCCCTGCAAATTGTTACCCAAAAACACTAGTCTTTGAAAACTATTTCGTATTGATGAATTGTTTCATGTAGATGTGCCAAATTAAATTTAGAACTGAGAATTATCGAAAGATTGATGTGATTGGAAACTTGGATAGATAATTTGATCACAAATTTCAATTTTCTCACTAAAAGTTAGATTTTTTTCGTCCCTTTATTTTTGTGTAGATATGAGCACGGATGGGAAGTGGTGTTTCATAGTGTTCTGGGTTGTGGGGAGAGGAGGGAAGGAGACGAGGTGGGGTTTGCTTAAGAAGAGGCTCGTGGGGGTTTGCCCTGTGGTGAGCTTATCCCTGGTGATAGAAACTTACTACTATAGGCAACAGGAGATGGTAACCATGGCGCAGCAACCACAGGTGTTTCTCCTCAAGTTCTCATGCTATGATCGATTGGATCTCTTGCATGGTAAATTCCCTTTCTTTCTTTTTGTCTCCCTATTTCCCATCTTTCACTTAGGATTTGTTTCATCTTCTTAATGATATCTAACAAAATTAGCAAATTTCAGATTGAGAACCAGCAATATCAATTAGATTTTTCTGGGTTCTTAATATCTGTAGTGTTGACTAGTTCCTAAAGATTGGTTACCACTGTTGAAGGTCTCTTTCTATATTATTGCGACATGTCAATTGTGCCTTTAAGATATTTTAGCCTCTTTTGAAGAAGGGAAAGAAGAGTCAAGTAATGCGCAGAATATTTAAGGAATTATATGCTTGTGCACAGATGTGACCCAAGTATTATGTGAGCTAGAGCTCACAATCAGGAGGGTGAAGGTATCGACCACGCCGGATGGGCGAGTTCTCCACCTCTTCTTCATTACAGACACCAGGTCCTACATTATCCTCACTTAATTTTCTCTTGGTTTCTATACTTGGTTAGCATTTTTCGCTTTATCTCAATTGTACCTTATGTCACTCTCATATTGGATGAATTGAACTGGGGGATCTCGACCTCTTAGCATGGTTTCAGATTGACCGTTCAACCTTTAAATTGCTGCGATTTAATCCTTTTAGCCTTTTGCGTTCTATTACAACCATATCTTTTTTGTGAATATGAAAGTTGCCATGCGGCAGTTACACGTAGCTCTTGCGGAGATCTCCTCCATTTGAAGTGAAAATTTTACCTCAAGTACTTAAGATTGGAAGAGGATATATGAAGGTGAGGGACCAAAATGTAGCAACTTAAAGGTTGAGGACTTATGATGTACCGACAATTAAATAATGGTTATAGAAATTACTTAAGAATAAGGATTATACAACTCATGGTTCTGCTAATCCAAACCCGCTGCCGTGTGTACGTAAGTGCCATTTCCTTTTTCCTTTCCATTTCATCAGACATGTGTTAAACAGCTACGTTGCTACTCGGTGGCTGCTACAAGACACTCATCCATATAAAAACAACTCTTTTTGCGGCTTAAACATCGAAGATTAGTGTAGAAAAATTATTTCTCTCAACTCATTTTTTGGTTGCTATAAACTGTGTTTAACAGTCCACTAGTTAAACACTTAGATAATCGTATGTTAATTATACAAAATTGGCTTCAGGGAACAACTTCATACGAGGAGCAGAAGGGAGGAGGCGTGTGATCAACTGAGAGCTGTTTTAGGAAGCTCGATGACAAGTTGCGAGATCGAAGAAGCCGGAGCAGACATGTCTGCCTGCGTTCAAGCCTCTTCTTCATTACCGCCGTCGATCACGGATCGGATCTTCTCACTTGAGCTTCCTGAAGAACGATCCCAAAGGGAAGAGTCTACGACCACGTGTACGAACCTATCGGTCACGATGGACAACTCTCTGAGTCCCGCTCTTTCACTTGTTCAGATCCAGTGTGGCGACCACAAGGGCCTCCTCTACGATATCATGAGGACTCTCAAGGATTACAACACACAGGTAAGCAGGACATTACTGGAATTTTTATTTTTTTCGCATACACGCATACCCTGCAAAATAGACATTTTAGCATGTATTTATTACGTATGGCATGAACATACATTTACTTGGCCATAGTGAAGATACAAAGTAAAATCCAAACAAAGATAGGGTTATCATGGGCATTTCATTCGTTTAGTTACTGATATCTTTTTTATTTTTGGCAAATTCAGATACAGGTTTTCTTTTTTCTTTTGTCAGATAGCCTACGGACGATTCTATACCAGTCAAAATGGGAGTTGCGAGATAGACTTGTTCGCAGTGCAAGCTGATGGTAAGAAAATCGTCGACCCGAACAAGCAACAGGCGCTGTGCTCTCGCTTGAGAATGGAGCTGTTCCGGCCACTCCGCGTGACTGTCGTGAGCCGAGGACCCGACATGGAGCTTATAGTAGCAAACCCGGTCGAATTATCCGGCAAGGGCCGTCCCCTTGTTTTCTACGACATCACCCTCGCCCTCAAAATACTTCGCATTCCGATCTTCTTGGTACTATATATGATTCCCCTCTACATTCTTCGTAATTCTACTAGTGCTTTGCGTTTTTTGTTACAACCCTCTAGGCATTACTTAAAATATATAGATTTGTATATCCAGGCCGAGATCGGGAGGCATTTTGTGGGTGATAGGGAGTGGGAAGTATACCGAATTCACCTTGGCGAGGATCACGAACTCTCCGTGTCGTCGAGCAAGATAGTGCAGGAAGTAACTAAGATGTTAATGGGCTGGGAATGATTTCTGCTGTCACTGTATAGTGCTTTTCTAATGTATTTCCTCTGTACAGTTTAATCCATACTGTAAAATTTTCCTGCTACCCATATCCTACAGAGAAAAAGTTGGTCTAACTTGGTTCTACTCACTGCTTCTTGTATAGGTCCTTTGGCAAATGCTCTGCTTAGTTTACCTTGGGTCCTCAGATAAATGAAGATGAGGAGGAAAGAGAGTTTGTAGATAATGTAGCAATGTACATTGTAGCATGTACAGTTAAGTGCTCTATTTGATAGCAACTAATCCTTCTGAATACTATATTTTGAACTCTTCTTTTAATTTGGATGTTATTTAGAAGGTTCAAATTTTAATCTGAACCAACATAAGAGTTCCTAGTCCCACTTAAGACTAGTGTTGAAATTGGGTCCAGGTTTGACCCAGTTTCGGCAGATCCTTGACTAATCAATCAACAATAAAATAGATGCAATATGCCCACCAAATATGTAGAAAACTTTATTACCATCACTCGAAATCACTCAGTTCAAATCTATCAATTGGTGTCAGCGTTGTAGTTAAGAGCAAGAGATCTTAACAAATTCGTACACATAATTGATCTTATCGTCCATGCGAAGTGCAATAAAAATCACAAAGAATATCAACCCCCCTAAAAACAATAAAATTATAAATTTGTCTATCAAACAATCAAACTTAATACTAATATTTCTACTATGAAAAGAATTGTTGCTTCTGTCAGAGAATTTATTATCTTCTTTGACTTCCTCAGTGAGATGAAGCAGGATCTGGAGATTGTGTAATATCACTCAGCATCTTCAATGCAATGCAAGGCTGGTCCACAGGTACCTGCCAATATGAGAGACATCAAAAACAATTAGAATACTCTTAAAGGAACTGGCCCTTTTACATTATAAAAAGCTGTTACATCCACCTGCTCCTGTCCTTTTTGTCCATTTTCTAGTGTATAGTCATCAAATTACTCACAGACTTGTATGTTTTTTTTTGTTTTTTTTGTTTTCCCCCCCTCCCCATTAGAAAATGCTGTTCATTTTCTGCCACCACTTGTAGAGTTGTAGGGAAAACCCAACCTCTCAGCTTTTAAATGCCAAAACTGAGTGTCCTCCAAAAAAAAAAAAGGGCACAGTGGAAATGTACCAAGAACACTTCCACTATGTTGTATTGACAACAAATGTTCCTTAACTAAATAAAAATAAATTAATTTAGAAATTTTGTCTATCTCCATTGTTACAACGTTAAATTTGTTATTCAAAAAATCGATATAATAAAATACAGGTCCAAAAATATATATTAACACTTATACTCATGTATACGATGGATGTGAAAAGCATATGAAATTAGTAATTGATGTAGGAAATGAGTATTTAATTTATTAGATTTAGCTCACAGAAAGGATTTTAGATTTAGCTCTCATATCATATTATCCAGAAGATCGATTTAGTAAGAAACAAGCACAGAAATATATATTAACAAAATTATTTATTTTGAATGACTTTTGAACCGATAGAACTGTACATTTTGTTAGTCGTTAAGAGTTGATAGCTAATGAAGATGTTAATTTTAACAAAAACTCAATTCAATTTCGAACAATAAATCCAAATTGAGGTGTAGATCATGGCATGTAGTTAAGGGGTTGTCCATCAATCTTTGCCCAAAGTTATCAACCTCCACATGAGGGACCATTAATTGAATCATTTAAAGAGCCCTAGAGGTGATAGGAAACCACCCAACAAAGGTGACAAACCTAGAATTAGTTATCACTAGGTTTGGAACAGATGCACCATTTAATCTTACTGTTAATAACATATGATGCTGACTGAGTAAAACAAAGTTAGTTTGGATGTCACACAAGAAATCAATGAGTGACATGCATTGATTTGTTTCATGACTGGTTATTAGATGTATCATCACATGTCATACTTTGTTGTCTCTCATAAGTTTGCTGTAATCACTTGTTTGCAGAATAGAAATAACTATGTGCAGTGAGAAATTTAAAATTTTCCTTCCTTTTTCTTTTTCTCTTTTTATATTACTACATTGTATCAGGGGAAGAAACTCAACCACTCATGCTTACAAGTTAATAATTAAAATTAAAATAAAGAAGAAAAACTTAGATGATCCAAGAAAATACTTACAAAATGACCTGCTCCAAGGATCCAATAGAAATGTAAGTTCTTGTAGGACCTGACAAAGCCCTTGGTGGCTCCTGCTTCATTACCATCACAATACAAAGCCTTTCTGCTTGCTCTGGCAAAATTGTTTAGCCCATCCCATCTGAAAAGCGTAAACCGCAAGAATCGCGCTTCATTATCTGCCCCTAAATCATGTTATGAATTTAATTTTGAGAACAGCAAAAAAAAAAAGAGAAAAAAAGTAGCCTTACTTGAGCTTCTGAACCCAAGCTTCTGTTCCTTTGGTTGCGCAGATCACATCAAGCTTCACAGAAGCACAAATGCAATCGATATAATAATTTTTTGTCAGCATGCATGGTTGATCATAAAGGATTTTTAGTTATGATTAGATTCTTAGGGGAAATATTTCAACTTTTAAGCAATAAATGGTTCCTTGATTAAGAACTAGAACATCAATTTGTGTACCCAAGTTTCACTTTACATCTATTATGGTACAAGTTTTGTACAATTAAGATGCATGAATAAAGGGAAAAAGAGTGCGATAAGCTAAACAAAAGAAAACTCCAATATTTGAAATTAAAATAATTTAGCCATCAGAAAAATTTACAGCTCATTTCAATATCATAAAGCACAAGTCACATGAATCCAATTCCAATGCTTCAAATTAAGCAATTTTTTTTTTTTTTTTTTTTTTTTTTTTTTTTTTGAATGGAAACACATCAAGCAATGAAAAGAGATGTCCTGTTTTGGTGGAGTATAGAAATGAACAAACCGTACCTGTCCATTATATAATGTGACATTGACACCATGAGAAAGAAGCTCATCAACCTACAGGCATAAACTAATAACTGTTCAACTAATATCAATAACCTACATAAACTAAGAACATGTAGATTTTCAAAAAGAAAACTTGTTCACCTCCTTGATCCTTGGTTTCATAAATTCACTTCTGAGTGCATCAAACACATCATCAGATTGTGCTCCCCAGCTGCAACAGAGAAACAATCAATAATCACTTTTTCACTAAACTTTTAGTAAATTAAAACATGTACACATTCCGGTTCTTAAGTAGAGATTACTACCTCACATTCTTGGGAATTATCTTTAGCTTTTCCTTAATGGCACCATTCATTAGATCACCGTGACTCCCTAACGAAGACGAAGACGAAGCCTTAATGCTAAGATATCGCGAATAGCGCCTCTTGAATGATTCTTTATATGATCCCACAGTTGTTATAGAGCCAGAGGAATCATCGTCTTGTAAGAAGTTATAGAAATCCTGTAAATTATGTTATATAAAAGTTAGTAACTACTCCGCGGGAATTTTCAAGTTGCCAGATTAGATGATCATAGATTACATACAACATTGTTACTATTCGAAATGATAAAGTCCTCGAGCTTGGCCCATGTTCTCTCTGCGTCGCGGTAAAGCCCTTTCGTTAGTTGATCTCTGATTTTCTCAGCCAAGCTATTCGAATTCTCGGCGCCATTTTTATCGAGCCTCGACACGTCGAGAAGAAGAGGTCCCCATGATAACTGCATTACAAATTTAATCACAGAAGAAGAAAAAAAAAAAAAATTGAATTGAAATGGAAGGAGAATTTGATTCGAATTTGATTCAAACTGTGAACAGTTACCACAAAATCCTCTGGAGAAATCCAACTATCTCCCAGAACTACCCCTGCAGATTGAATTTCACGTGATTACTATTGAAAAAAAAGAAAAAAAAATAAAAAATAAAAAAAAATCAACCAACCCCCAAGTTTGAGCTTCAATTCTCCGGCTTCAACGGCTCTGATGACCGATAAACCGAGCGTCGCCGCAAACTTCCCGCCGTATGACTCTGCCACAATATAAAGTGGGCTTTTCTGCAAGCTCTTATGCTTGTTGTAGAGCTTCTTCAAAAGTGTGGTTAAATCAATTGCTGCTTCCTCATCACTCGTCACAAAGAGCCCTGTATCCTCCACAAAGCTATACCCTGTTCCCACCGGATTATCCTGCAATGTAGATTCATTCATTCACAGCTTGCTCGTAAAAGAAGAAGAGCACTTTTGGAGAGAAAAACATAAGAGAGGGAGAGATTTAATACCACAAAAAGAAGATCTGCTTTGCGAAGCCATGTCGAGGATCGCGGCTTCAGGTTGTTGTCCAGTGGCCCGATTTCGAAGAAGTTGCCGAAGCCCACACCGGAGCTCCCCTGTTTCCATCATAAAAAAAAATTTAATCTTTTTAATCAAATCAAATCAAATCAAATTAAAACAAGTTGAGATCTTTACGGGTCCCCCTTGCAGCCACAACACTGTTGGCCATGGAGATGAGCCATTCTCAATCCTATTTGAGCTTCTGTAATGCCACCAAAACATGTGTGCTCCTTCATTGTTCATACAACAGAAACAAAAACAGAGATGTGTAAGAAACTCTTTGGCTTAATCAATTACAATGGTGGTAAAGTAAAAAAAAAAAAAAAAAAAGAGAAATTGTGGGTTTAATTTTTTACTTGGTCGAACTTCAACGTATCCCCAGTGCTCGGATCCATCAGCAGTTCCGGAGGCATTGGCGAGTTGGAACAGAGAGAAGCAGAGGAGGAGGGGGAGGAGAAAAGGTTGGATTTTTACCATTGCAAATATTGAAAAGGATGGGTACCCAATTGAAAATAGGACTCAAACAAAAAAAAAAGTACCCAATGTGGAAATTAATGACACGGAAGGGTTGGTGAATGGGCTCTTAGGTTTTTTTTTTTTTCTTTTTCTTTTTCTTTTTTAAAAAAAGAGGTTTCTCTCTACGGAGAAAGAGAGCGAAAAGAGAACAGGGGAGAAAACAGAGTCCTTTGTTTTGTTCCTTATATTATATTACATATAACTGATATATGCGCAGTATATAAATAAGAACAAACAAATTAATTCTCTTTAGTTTTATCCCAAAACAAAAAAACTAAAAAAAAAAAAAAAAAAAACAGGGAAAGTTTAAAAATAGATAACTTTAAAGGGAGTAATAATTTTCCGAATTTATTTCCAGTAAAATCTGAAAAGCCACCAATCAAATCCCAAACAGAAAATCTAACTCCACCCTAAATTTAAAAAATTGTAGTTTAAGAATTTTGTTAAGGCTCAAATGGTAAAAAACTATCATTATTAATTTTGATGTTGTTATTGGCTTTAGCTTCTTTCCATAATAACTTTATCATCGAAAAATAACAAAAATATAATATTGCAAATAAAGAAATATCTTGATATTAAATTTATTGAATATGGACTATAAATTTAGCTTATCTAAACATACAATTTTATAAATAAATTTTAATTAGTTCGTAACATTAAATCTACGTTTTGTACTGAATCAATCATTAGATTTTTTTTAGTCCAATTTTATAATTTATTACTATATTTTTAGGTAAATTAATTTTGTTAATTAATTTTATCTTTCTATATATATTTTAAAATTATACCTATCGTAAAATAATAAAAATATAATTTATATCTAAATAAAACGGTACTAAAGAATGCAAAAACATTTAAATATGTATCAAATAAATAATTTATTTATATTATAAAAATAATTTAATTTATTACTATATTACTGTATAACTTTTTGTGGGTTGAGCTTTCCTCTGAGAAAAGCTACATGAACAGGAGAATGAGTATTTTTTTGCTTGGGAATTGTGAGACTTGAGTTGATCTAAAAAATTCAGGTAATAAAAGGAAATAAAATGTCCTATCATTTATTGAGATTTGAAAGGGTAAATGCCGAAAAAGTGGCTTCAATTTTGTGGGTGGCATAGCGATTTGGTGGGGGCAATGCATGTGTGGGTTGCTACACATGCTGAGCATATAAATAGATAAATAAATATTTATAAAAATCTTTTAACAATATCTAAAATATTATTTTTTTATATTTATATTAAAAAAATATTTTTTGTATATTAAAAAATAATGTATATCCTACATTCCATCCATCCAGAAATAGAATAAATTTTACTAGTCATTCGAAGTGGCTAGTAAAAAAACACTCCATTCTTGAATGGATGGAATATGTATCATACATCCATTTTGAAGTGTATGAGTAACATTACTCTTATATTAATAATTAGACAATTGGTCGTTTGTCTTGTCAGAAATGTATACAGCATTTATCGTAGACGACGACTTAGCTAATCAGCTCCGCGTTCACTCAATAGCTTGAGAATTGAGCGTAATCAGATAAGTAACGGATTGTTAGTCATGTTCTTCTGAGTTAAAGCACTGTTTATTCATTTCGACGATTCTCAATTGTAATGTAATTATAAATCAACCTCAATTTGCTCGAGTTAAAGTATATGTACTCAAATTTGAAATAGAAGGGTCAAAGTGCTAAAATATGATATCCAACAATGAGGGTGGAGCCCTGCACAATTATGGTCACTTCTTTTTGAATGTGAGAGTGGAGAATGATTAGTTGGTTGAGAAATTAATATGACCCAACCCCTTTTTATACTTTTGGCACTTCCCTGATGATAGGAACATCCTAACATACAAGAGGGAAAGAGGCAAAAAAAAAAAAAAAAAAAAAAAGAGTGGAAGCTTTCCTATTTTAGAGGTGTTAAGTGAGTAAAATAGAATCTTGTGTATTGATGAAGGAGACATCCTAACCAACCAATCAATAAAAATGGCACCTTTTTGATGGCTTGATGAACTTATTTGCCCTTATATGTAACATGAGAAATTAACATATCATTATAAAACAAGAAGATTTTTTTTTTTTTTTTTCAATTATTAATTTGGTTAAGCTAAGATATACTCTCATAGAGCAAAAGAAAAGGGGCACTTTATTAAGTGCATTTGATGACACCATTAATATTGTGCATACCAAGTGTCACTCAATTTGGTGCCACACATTAATGTAATGCATGGTGAAAAGTTTCCCAATTATTATTGACTCCAAAAGGGAACTATTATATGTTGGTAATGGGCCTAGCTAGCCCAGAACATGTTGCCAAATCGATCGGGCTTTTACTAATGTTGTCCTTTCTGAATTGGATCGACCCACGCCAAAGAATAGTCCACATGTGGGAAATATTATGCGCGAGACCTCGCACTAGCACTCAGGTTCCAACTCCCGACCTCTTCTAGATCTAGATCAGCTGATTCTATTATTTCCATCCTGCAGCTATAATCTGCAACGTTTAATACCTCGCATGAACCCAAACATATATATACATATAATCCACATTTATGAACCTAATTAAATTTATTTGTTGTATTTGAATCCTTGGAAAAGAATCCAAAATGCTCATAAGATTTGACACCCTGTATGAGATGGCAAGCACTAGCTATCTAAATCACTGCGATATGCCCGTGCATGGAACCTACACAATGACAAATCTTTTGTAACAAAAAAGGTACATTAATAAATAAATGGGGACAATTATTAGGTAATCCAACAAATGCAATGCTAATGTAAACTAAATAATGACAATTATTCAATCCCAGAAATTAATTATTATTATTATTATTATTGATGATGATGATTGTGGGGAGCGGGGAAATTAGTAAATGGGTGGATGAATATATATACAAATCCAATTGGTGAACAGCTTAATTAATAATTAATTATCATAAATGGCCTTTTGCACTTGACAAGCCACCTTCAAACAAAACTATATTGACGTTGACCGAGCTCACCGACAACACCAGCAATTAAAGGAAACATATATATATATATATATATATATATATATATATATATATATATATATATATATATATATATATATATATATATATACCACGTGGATCATAAATATCAGTGTAAAGTCACTAACACATGCAATGAGATAGATCCCATTTTATTTTATGTTTGCGTGAATCTGTGAGATATACATTTGCATCCTCGATCCTTTTTCTATTTTTTAATCACAAATGTTTGTTCGAATATATAACATAACAACGACTATTCTAGAGCCAATCAACTTATTAGCTGAATATTTTGCGAGATGTAATTAATGCATATGCATTCATTGTATTAATTCGATCGTACATTTTGGAACCTCTCAAACCATCAGCTAATTTGTATATAAAAAATTGACAAAAAAAAGTCAAGCTTAGGGATCGAATTAAGGACCAACGAAGAACAGCATACAGTAAAAGGGGATTTATATTTTTTTTATCTTTTTTTGGGGAGATTGGGGTACAGTAAGGGGATGGTGTAGGGAGTGCAAAAGGGGAACTCCGCAAACTCCCAAGATTCGTGCGACACTTGGCAATCCCACGTCACACGCCACATGTGCCCACCACTATCCACGTGTGACTTTTTAGCTTCTCCCCTTCTCCAAACGCTTCTCTCTACTCCCCCAACTTTTTCTCGTCCCGCACAGCGCAACGCGTGCGTCGCTCACTTTGCCTTCCTCCCTCCTCTCCAACGAACACCGTCGCACGGTTCCCGACCAATCACCGCGCCCCCAGAACACGAAGTGGGGCCTGCGCGCTCACACACGGATGGCATTTCACCGGTGTTGTCGTGTTCGAGACGCAGCAGGGGATCTTTGACAGGTTGGCATTACGTAGCGTTTTTGTGGACGGTAGCAGCGCCTACGAAGCGACGCAAAGAACACCCCCCCAGTGGCGTACGCCAAACCCCCGTCTACACTTCCAACGGCCCAGGATCCATCCCATCCGCTCCTCACCATCCCATCCGTCCAATTCCCCCTTTTTCTTTCTCCTCCTATTTTATTATTATTATTATTATTATTATTATTAGTATTATTATTATTTATTATTTATTATTTATTATTATTATTATCCCCGCCCCTCTCCTCCTTGTCCAAGGCTTTTTTGTTGTTGCTGTTGGGGGCAGTACCTCCGGCATTGCGTTGGCATTGCTCCGGGCAGTCGGGTCGGAGATCAATTCGCGTAAATTTATGACAATGAGAAGAGCGGCAGCGGCTGAGTCGGCGTCGGCGTCGGCTTCGGCGACGGCGACGGCGACGCTGGTGCCGCCGTGGCTGGAGCCGCTCCTGGAGACGCAGTTCTTCTCGGCGTGCCCCGACCACGCAGTCGCAGCGCGCAGCGAGTGCAACATGTTCTGCCTCGACTGCCACCCTTCGTCCTCCGCATTCTGCTTCTACTGCCGCTCCGAAAACCACTCCGGCCACCGCGTCATCCAGGTCAATTTCATTATATATAATTATTTTTAATATTGTACAATGATGATGATGATGATAATGGTTGCGGTGATTAATTTTAATTAGTATATATATATATATATATAATAATGACTGAGGAAATAGTGTAGTGTACGTGTGGGGTGTGTAGATACGGCGGTCGTCGTACCACGACGTGGTGCGGGTGGCGGAGGTGGAGAAGGCGCTGGACATCGGCGGGGTTCAGACGTACGTGATCAACAGCGCGCGGGTCCTCTTCCTCAACGAGCGGCCGCAGCCGCGCGGCGGAGGGGCCGCCGCCGCGGGGAAGGCCGCGTCGTCAACGCACTATTGCGAGATCTGCGCCCGCGCCCTCCTCGACCCCGTCCGCTTCTGCTCCCTCGGCTGCAAGGTCCAATTTCTTCACTCAAAAATATTAACCTACATTGCATTCAATTCATTCTCATCTGTAATCATTATTTACAGCAAATTCAACAAAAAAAAATTATAAATTTATAGTGAACCAATAAATAAATATGAATTCGATCCGGTATTAAATCACTTTCGCGTAACCAAATATTCTTTTCATTTAACACACACACACTCTCTCTCTCTCTCTCTTGTTGCAGTTGGTGGGGATAAAGAGAAACGGCGACGCGAGCTTCACACCGACCGAAGCGAGCGCGAGCGGTGGAGATGGGGAGAACAACAACGCGGAGGGGGAGGCTGCGGAGGAGGGTAAGGTCACCGGGGGGAGTGGGGAGAGGTTACCGCACCGCGAGGAGACCAGAGTCGGCGCCGACACCGGCCGAGCAACGCGGTCGCCGCCGAATTCGCGGCGGCGCAAGGGCGTCCCCCACCGCGCCCCATTCTTCGCTTCTTGAGACCCACAACCGCAACCACAACCACAACAACAACTACTACAACAACAATAACAAATTATTGTATTCATAATAATAATAATAATTTAATAATAAAATACACAAAAATTTCTCCCCACAAATACGTAGGTGGAGTTTTATTTCATTTCATTTGATGGCATTAATTAATTGCTGGTGATGAGTCACAGTCCTAGTACATAAATATATTCCATTTGTATTCTAATTATTTATTTATTTTGCGTTTTAGTTAAATAATCTCTTTTACGTTCGAATGGTTGGATGGTTAGTTTATTTTATACTGTACAGCAGGGAATAGTTGGGGCAGTATTAAAGATGTGGGATTAATTGTGACTATGCTTTGTATTGTTGACCAATTGGAGTAAGGACAATTGAATTCCAAACCAACCACATGGATTGTGATTTAGACAAGAGCTATTGTTTGATACTGTGGAGGATAAATAAATCTAGACGATTTAGATTTATCATACGTAATGTAATGTATTTGCAATTCTATGTATGAGATTGAAGGCATGTTTATGGAGGTGTAGATGCGTCGGGTGCGAGCAATAATTTGTTGGTTGATTGAGGTGAGGGTGGGGTTAATTGGAAAGGGTCCTAGCCAACCTTTAGGGATAGTGATGGGGTTTAGAGGGAGATGGATTTGTTGCTCTTTTTGGTTGGGGTCCCTCTATTTGACTTATGATCTGGATTAATTGTACGAGCCTTAATTAAAGACCCTTTCAATTCAAACAGAGACCACTGATCTAGACTAGAAAAACTAGAGAGGAGAAATCACGTACAGCATGGACCATTATCTATAGATATGGGTAATTATTCAAAATAATCAAATGAATTGAGGTCACAAAATGTCAGCAATATATATGGCACACACTACTGTACGTACTTACAAGGTTTGTAGTATTAATATAGATATATACGTAGTAGGTTTTGACATTCTTTTTCTCCTACAATGAACGGTAGGCTTTTTTAATTAATACCGCTAATTTTTGCGGCAATTTTGATGTCTATTAGTAAGTTCTCAAAAAGAATGAATATTATTTTTCTTAAACATAAACTATTCTAAGGTTGTGCGTTAATAAATCAGGTAGTGCGAAAATGACGCAACCTGTATTAGTAAGATATACTCACCAAACCAATAAATAAATGCGAGGTATCCATAATAAAAATAAAAATAAAAATTAGGATAAATAAAGTAGAAAAGAACAATCCAACGACAACCATAATAATACAAGAAAATTTAAGCATTGCATCCAAATCAGACTACATCTATGAATATCAATATCGAGATTGATCAAATTTACTATCAAATTAAAATAAATTTAAAATTTGTTTATATATTACTGCTCTATTAGAATAGGTATACAACCAAATAAATGGAAAAACACATTATGTATGTTACACATTCTTTGAAGTATCTTTTTATTCCACCAATCCCACTTCAAAATATCTCTTAATTAGGTTTAAGGTTTGAATCAAGTAAGAAGAAAAAAAAATTTCTCCTATTCTCTCTACAACTCTCTTCTCTATAATAAGAAAAAGCAATCCTTGAGAGCAAAATGATCTAGAGCTCTTTTTATACTATAGCCAATAAAAATTTCTCTCATAACAATCTACTTGACTTGTGTTAACTAATACTCAAATCAACTATTAACTAGCCCACTACATAAGTTATTGAACCAAATAGGTTAAGTGAATTTGATATATATATATATATATATATATATATATATATATATATATATATATATATATATATATATGTCTCGAATTCGGCTACTGTGCTTTTAAAAGTATCAAGTACTTAGTGCTTGTAAATTTTTCACCGTTAAATCTAACTCTTTAACTAATTTCACCGCTTAGATCATACTATTTCACCAACCATCCACTAAACTTTAGAGAACCACTATCATCCTAACCGCACATTTCTACATCCAAAGATCAAAAACTTTTTCTTTTTTTGAGAGAATCCAAGGATCAAAAACTCACAAGCACATGCAAATGACTTGATGTTATTACAAGCATAGAAACTCAATTATATATAGAATTAGGCTTCTATACTATCGCATTGGTAATATCAAGTTTTTAGCTTTTGATTAAGGGATATGCGGTTTGGATGATAGTAGTCCCCTATGACTTAGTGGGTGGTTGATTGAATAGAATAATCCAAAGGATAGAAATGATCCAAGATATAGATCTAACGGTAAAAAAATTGGTAATATCAATTACTAGGTGATATTAATAGCATTCTAGCCGTACTATATATATATATATAGTAGAGCTTATATACCTTCAAAAGTATAAGACCAAATATGCTTATAAATTTATTATCATTAGATTTGTATTGAGATTCGTGCTATTGTTCTTTATCTTTCTTTCTCTTTATTTGACTTTACAATAGCACAAATCCCAATACAAATTTTATGGTAAAAAATTCACAAATATATTTGGCCTTGTACTTTTAAAAGTATATAAACTCTCTCTCTCTCTCTCTCTCTCTCTCTCTCTCTCTCTCTCTCTCTCTATATATATATATATATATATATATATATATATATATATATATATATATATATGAGCTAGACTGGAATACTATTAATAGTACCAAGTCATTGGTGCAATTAAATTTTTAACCCTTAGATTAAAAAATATATGGTTGAGATGATAGTGAGCCTCTTGGATTTAATAGGTGGTTAGAAAATAGTAAAATTTAACGGGTGAAAATGATCAAAGGAGTTGATCTAAGAGTAAAAAATTTGATAGCACAAATAAGTTGATACTATTAATAGTATAGTAGCGGGACTATATATATATATATATAATTGATACTAAGAGTAGAACTTATATATTTTTAAAAGCACAAGTCTATTTATATTTGTGAATTTTTTATCATTGAATTTGTACTGAGATTTGTATTTTTTATTTTTTCTTTCTCTCCCTTTAGTCGACTTTACAATAGCACGAATCCCAATACAAATCCAATGGTAAAAAATTTACAAACATAAATTTGCTTGTGCTTTTAAAAATATATAAGCTCTAATATATATATATATATATATATATATATATATATATATATATATATATATATAGTTTGGCTACTATGCTTGCATAAACACTAATCAATTGGTGCTTGTAAATTTTCTACCATTAGATTTACTCTTTTGACTAATTTTATTTTTTAAATCATTCTATTCTGCCAACCACTAACTTAACCCAAGGGGCTCACTATCATTCTAGCTAGCCACACATCTTTTCATCCAATGGGATAAAACCTGCAAGCATCAATAATTTTATATTTTTAAAAATATAGAAACTCAATTATATATATTAAGAGTTCACATGATATATATACTAATTAACTATATAAATAATATTTACTTTTAATTTTTTCATCCTTGCGTTGTTACTATTTTCACAGACCCTCACTAAATTCTAGACATCCAATAATCAAAAATTGATAGCAAACATAATTGACATGCTATCAGTAGTATTCTAGCTCTACTTTATATATAAAACTATTTATATTCAGATTTGCTGGTCCTCAATTAGGTTTAAGGATTGAGATTGAGGTGTTTAAGTAAGCAATAATTAATTTCTAGAGAGAGAGAGAGAGAGAGAGAGAGAGAGAGAGAGGGGATGGGAACTGAAACAGCATTCTAGCTAGGATTCCTATTTAACAAGGTAAAAAATCAATGGTTTTGCTATGCTCACACATGGAAGAGCATGTAAAGTTATATTATTTGTACTGAGTCTACTGACCGAATCTAGTTATATAATTGACTAAAAATTTAATAATTAATATTCGAAATCTTAACTTCAAATACTAGTCATTTTATATTTTTAGGTAAATTTTTATCTAAAATTTTTAAGAGATTGCCCCGCTCAAAAATGAATAAATAATATAGGCCACACTGTTTTAGTCAATAAATAACTTTCTAACTCTACATATCTATTGAATTTGGAACGCACAGCATTTTTGTTAAATTCATTTGAGTCGTTCATGTTATTGTTAGCTGTTAATTAAGCTGTGTCCCGGGCATGTCATGCCACGGTGATGCAGCGATGGTGACGTCACGCCAACCACATGAAGGAGAAGTTGTTGTATGAACCCGGTGCACCATGTGCCTCTCCAATTTGAATTAAAATATAATTCGATAAATGCATTCATTTTATGATATATATTTATAATTATTAAGTTTAGAAACAAGTTAATAATATTTTTTGGTACACTGTTAATCTTAGGAAGTACTTTATTCCTATAAACTTTTAATTTGTACATGATATTTCTTGATGTTTTAATTTTAAAATATTATTTATTAAACATGTTATATATATATATATATATATATATATATATATATATATATATACTATGTGAGGGTACTGATCGATTTCTCCCGCACGTGGGCGCATCAGAGCAATTAATTCATGCATGTTGCATGTAATTGGATAGTAACAGTGATTTTGTAATCTTTCACTGCATCTTCTCCATAATTCTCTTTGTACGAAGGATAAGGCCCTGTCACTTTGCACGTTACTCTCATGCAACTGGATGAAATTGTAGTAACCCTTTTCTTTTCCTTTTTTTGCTTATATACTTTTTAATTTTTTAAAAAATTAAACTTTTCTAATAATCCTTGTTAATTATCATGTGTGATTGCAATCTAGTTTTTATTTTGAAAATTGATGTATGTAATCAAATTTCGTCCGGTAATTAATTGACAGTTGGGAGAAGTTTGAAATAGTAATTATTTGCAAAACAATTTATATAGAGCCAGCAAATTAATTAGTACGAATTAATTAAAGGCACAAAATGTAGTCACCTCAAAGAAAAAAGAAATAAGTTAAGTTTTTAAGTTGTTTCAACTCTTGTTGACACACTAAATATAAATTGGTTATCAAAACTCTTGGAATTAATACCTAATTGGAAATAATCTCCATTGCTTAATTAATTGAGTAAACAGGTAGCAGATCAACTATTTATTGGAGTTGCGTACAGGGAAACACTCTTAAATTTGGTAATTATGTATCTACTCTAACAAATTCTTTTGAATTACCTACGACGCTCATCGATGTTAATGGTTGTATGGTAACTGCAGTTTGATCTCTAAAATTCAGCTTCGAACCAAAACGTAATGATTCACGCGTGTAGGACATGCACATATATATATATATATATATATATATATATATATATATATATATATATTATATATATATATATATATATATATATATATATATTCATGTGTGCGTGTTCATGATGGTGGTGTTACATCATGATTAACACAACAAAGTAGCTTTTTTGTACTCTTAATTTTTCCGTTTTGTCGGAAAAGTTGGTCCAGTTTCAACACTATTCTTCTGAAGCTCTTAGCTTCTCACTAGCAACCATGCATGGTTGGGAAATTATAAGCAACATGATACGATAAAATTAAAGCTAATCATAATGTAATAAGTAGTAAATTAAGTTCTAAATGCTAAATACAATCGAGCTCACTAGCTCATCTTAGCCTTATTTTGTAGCAGCTAGTTTACTCATGACTAAAGTAAGATGGCTATGTAAACAGCAAAAATTAAACCCGAAAAAAAAAGAAAAAGAAAAAGGGAGAAAACACAAAAAATCAAAAGAACAAACAAACAACAACTGGATCACATGCAGGAACACAAAGGATTTGGGTAAGGAATACAAAGCTACTGGGCTAGGCCCATTGGACTTACTGGGCCAAGGAAAGAGTGAGCCCAAATCCGGCCCATTGCTAACTAACATGGGCCTTCTACATTAGGCTTGCATTTGGCCCAAAACTTACTAAGTTGTTAAGATCATGTTCAAGGGGTCGAACCAATTCAAAAACCTATTTGATAAAAATACCCTCACTTTATATACAAGTCGTGACTCGATTTCTCAAACTACTACTTCTAGAGGAGTAATAGGCAAGGATTTAAGTGCCGTGGCACGGGATCCTGTCGAAAACTTGCCGGCACGGTATGGTACGGTGCATGCCGATGAGTGTCGGTCACAAAAAATACATACGTGCCGACAAATAATGGCATGAAATATTTAATTTCTTTAGCAACAAAATTTTTTAATTACTTATTATCTATCTTTATCAAATATTTTGAACTTTATTAAGAAAATTACTTAGTAATTTTAAGAAAAAAGGGTTTTGAACTGTGTCATCGGCACGGAAACTGTATCGTGCCGGTATCTTGTTGGCACGGTACGGTACGGTAAATACGGCCCGTGCCGTTGGATACTTAAAACCTTGGTAATAGGTCTGCAACTCTTCTGAACCAAAAGCTTCCTTTTATCTACTTATCTGGCCTTTTTTTTTTTTTTTTTTTTTTTTTTTGTAAAAATCTAAAAAATGGTTAATAAACTCTACAACTATATATTGGACGAAGGATTGTAGAGATTACAATCTCTTTTTTTGGTTGTAGACTTAGCATTTTTTTAAAATTTTTACGTGAGACATCTGGCTCTCCTGTACTTCAATTAGATAGCACTACTTTTCAACCTTGTATTAGATCAATTCCCTTATCCTCTTTTAAAGTCCATATATGGGATATTTCATTGACAGAAATTGAGAGCCTCCACTTTGACTTGTAAGGAAAAAGCCATACATATGCAACTGAGCTCTTGCAAAGTTTCCCTATTTACATACACCTAAGACCACTTTATTAAGTCCTTATTGTGTTCCCTACAGCACTCTTTATAAATGGGTTTATATTCCCCTCCTCGGAGAATTGGGTTCAAAGTTCACTTGGATACATATCTTTATTCCTTCCACACCTCATTTACTACTTCTAAGTTCTGGTCTAAGATGCTTGTGGTCTGGTTCTGGCTATTTAAGGTGGCTTTAATCATGTTGTCATGTAGAAAAGTTCATTTCAATTTGCGTTGATAAAAGTTAAATATAATAATAATAATAAAACTTTCATTTATTTAGCTTTTATATATATATATATATATATATATATACTCTAGTGTAAATTTGAGAGTAAAAAAAAAAAAAAAACTATAACAACATTATTATCATATGTAAAAAAAAAGTAAATTGGCAAGTGAAAAGTTAATGTAAAAATGTGAAGCAAATTTGACTTTATTACGTGCCTATAATCATTATATTTAAATTTGTTTTTTATGTAATTAATTAAATCGACGATTTGTTTCGCTCCTCGGATTCCTCTGGCACGTATGGTGGGCCACACACGCTCTTGGGGAGTGGGGACCCGACACACGTGTTGCTGTCGCTTCCCGTTTACAAACGCGCGAATACACAGAGCAAGCATGGGCCCCACGCCATGTTGATTGCGTCACGATCCCCTCGGGTTATCTCATCATCGACGTCCACGTGTCCAACCAGGACTTGATCGTACGGCCATTACTGCGTTCCGTTCTCCCTAGCGAGCTAGGGAACTGCATGTGCCTGATTTTTTATGTAAAAATGTATTTTTCGTAATTTATTTTGAAACTATTTTTGATAATTTTTTTTTTTCTAAGAAAATGTATATCATTTTTTTTTACTTTACATTTTAAAATTAACTTAACTGAAAATATAAAAAAATTAAATTTAAAATTTAAAATTTTAAATACTAACTACTAAATTTTTTAAGTACTTACACTAGTAAATTTAATTTATAATTTTATTTGAGTATTTAATTTTAAATTTAATCACAGATAAAAAAAAATATTATTATTCTAAAGGGCTTGAGGAGTACTGAGCTAACACTACTCTTGGACAAAAAAAAAAAGGGGAGGGGGGGGGGGGGGGGGGGGTGGGGGGTGGTTTAGAAATTAAAAAGACATATTATATAAATATGCTTGATGCGGCTAATTTAGCGATAGAGTTTTTGAAAAAGCACGACTCTATCAAATTGATCCGAAAACTTCGTTAAGTTTGGTTCGTATTCGAATTTCAATTCAGTGGCATCGATTATCGGCTCTCGTCTCTTTATAGTTGTTTAACTTTTTGTTTCTACTCCACAATTTCGGACTTTCGATTAATATTTAAAATATTTTTAAAAATTTTATATTTATTCTAATTTTGATTTCGATTATGTAATTATTTTAAATCTTGTTTAGATCTAAAAATATATTAGAATTAATTATATTTGTATTTAAAAGAATATTAAATTTTAAAAATTTGTTTTATAGTAGGATTCAAGTATTCTCTCTCTCTCTCTCTCTCTCTCTCTCTCTCTCTCTCTCTCTCTCTCTCTCTCTCTCTCTCTCTCTCTCTATATATATATATATATATAAATGTGGGATAATAATTGATTTTTACCGAATTTAAAAATTTAAATATAATACCTTTTATTATTTGTCGAAAAATTATTTATTCATGTACCTTTTTCTTGTCCTCAAACTTCTTCTTCTTATTGCGCGAATTTTATTGGCATGCGTCAAATACTTCTACATTTTGACAATATAAATTATTTTGTATATTTCAATCTAAAGTTTCCATGGCAGAGTTCTGGTCTGGCTCAAGACCTATATAAGTCTGACCATGCCATATATTTATTGAAAGTTATTAAATACATATTAATCTTTTATTATTATAGCTATTATTAGGCAAAAAATAAACTCAACATGATATAGGAAAATTTTGATCAAAAAGTCACATATAATTAATGTATACTTGTTTGTATATATATACATATAACATCAACTAAAGTTTTGAGTAAAACCTTCCCTAGTATTATATTAGATTATTTCTCAAAAAAATATTATATTAGACGAATCAGGCACCATATAATTAAACGTTATTTAATGTACAAAATAATATTGTTTATAGCTAGGCGCCGTCCATGCAAGATGATCAATTAAATAGCAAATTTTTTTTTTTTTTTTTTTTTTTGTTTGGTTTGGTAGGAGAGGAGATAGAGAGTGTTAATATATTGGAGTAATGCGTGGATGAGGATAAAGTAACATGTAAATGTTGATAAAAGCTTCGTCAAAGTTTGGACGTGCGTAATATTTTCTAATTATTGAAAGTTAAATTAAGTTAAAAGAGAGACGTGCACGTTACTCCTCCCCACCATTCGTTCATTCAATGTTATAATTAAAAACGTACTCCACCCAATATTAGACCATCCGTATAATGCCAAAACCCACCCACCTTCCCCTCTCCTTCCCCATCACCTACTATGCATCATCCTCTCTCTCTCTCTCTCATCCTGCTACTTGCTTCTGCTGCAGTTTTGTGCAATAACAAATTCTACATATTCAATAAATATAAAATTCTAAACTTATGATGTAATAAGAAAAGAGAATTATATTTCTAATCAAGCTTGCCATTAGAAACAAAAACTTCAGCTTGAGACTACTGATTTTGCTTCGAGAATATGTGGTAGAATGCTATTAAAAATAGCGGTTTTTTTACTCAAATATATATATACATATCAGCTTAATGAGTCTGATTACTGTGCTACATATATTGATAGCATCAAGTAGTTAATGCTATCAATTTTTTCACTATTTAATTCATTCCTTCGATCATTTTCATCTATTAGATCATATAATTTCTTTAATCACTTATTAAACTCTAATTGTTTATTATTATTCTAATTGCATATTTTTCTCTCTAAGGATCTAAAACATAATAATACTATTGACTTGGTGCTATTAATAGTATAATAATCTAGCTAATTTCATCTTAATTATCACAGCAATATACCTTGTAACAAGGCCAAATTAATTAACAGGTTTTAAGTGTAACAAGCAAGTGGAAGGGCAATAATTCATATGCAAGCAATTTAATTTGCACATTTTTCTAAAAATGATTTAACAAATTCGAGCATAATTTTTGGAAGAGGTGAACTTGCATTTTAAGCACCAGAATACATAGTTAGCAGGTGCAAATGCTTAGGGATATATAGCTAGATGATGGCCACACAAAAAGCGCGCATGTGTAATGATCATGTCATAACACACATCACAAAGGAGAAAACAAATTACTTAAACACAATCACATATCCTCACCTCCATGTCTAAATCCATGCACCCACTAAGTTAATTAACATGCAACCTCAATTATCAACTGCTTCAGTAATTAATGTTACACAAATCTATACCACATGAGAACCAAAAAAGAAAAAAGAAAAAAAAAAGAAAAAAAAAAAGAGCCCTATCTTACAGACGCACGTAAACCTATCAGATCTTATAATCTTGTAATTAAATTACCATAATAAAAATTTGACCTCATCAGTACTCATCATCAAGTGGATGACATGCACTTCCTCCTCTTCACATCTCTTTGGTTAATCGAATTCCCAGCAGAGTTTACTCGAAACAAATTCTCCAACTCCTCCATTTCAACACTGATGAGCTCAAAATCCACCGAAAGCCTTCTCTTGCACAGCACCTGCACCCTCCGCGGCTTCCGCGGGGCCGGCGGGCAAATTCGCGCGACCGCGGGCAGCTTACTCTCTTCTGCAGTCGGCGTGCAGCACTCTCCGCTGTCGTCGTCGACCGTCGACGGAGAAGCATCGTTCCTTCCCTGCTCTTGAACCGGATGCGATCGTGCGGTCGCGATAGGCCGGAGAGCAAGCTCGGGGGAGGCCGACATGGTTTGTGGGGGAGTGTGTAATGGGGATGATATGTGTTTTGTTTTGTTTTGTTTTGTTGTTTATGAGGAGGTGAGAGAGATGGAGAGGCTTAGTAGAGAGAAGGTAGAGAGGGGTTAGAGAAAGGTTGTTTAATTAGGTTGGTCTCTTTCTCTTCTTATATTTGTATTCTTTTAATTAATTCTTTTCCTTTTTCCTTTTTTCCTTTTTTTAATCTTCTTATCTACTTTTGGATCCTATATATCTCCCTCCCATTCACTCTCTCTACTGTTTGCTTTGTTAAATTCCAGGATGATTTTCTTAACCTTTTTACTCTTTCTCGAATGGTCCCCTTTAGAAGCTACCTTATGACCCTTCTCGCCTCTCTCTCTCTCTCTCTCTCTCTCTCTCTCTCTCTCTCTCTCTCTTTTGTTTACTTTAATTTTTGCGACATAATTGATGGACGTTTAACTGGTTGGCTGTATCTCCATTAATTTGGGCCCATCTAGCTGGTACATGCAAAGCCATTGCTCTAGGATATTTTGAGCTAATGTGTTAATACACTATAATATTTTATAGGGATAGTATTCAATTAGAACAGCTAAAATATTTTCTGGTTGAAAGCAAAGAATTAATTTTTCTATAACCACAATTTCAACTTATATACTCCAGATATTAAAAAAAACATCAATCAATTATCACTTAAAGTAAACAGGTACAAAACGTCCACAAATTTTAATTATGATTTGGTTCATCAATCCAGTCTCCATAGTGAAACCTAAAGTTAGTTTTTTTTAATTAAGCCAACATGAGATGAGATACACTAGAATTCAATAAAATAGCAAAATTTTCCATGGTGATTTGGTCATTTTATTGAGTGATTTTGCCTATCAAGATCAAATAACTTATAAACATTCATAATACTGAAAAACAGTGAGAAGATTACAATTTACAAACTTTAAATTTGAGCTTTAAAGTTGTAATCATAAGTTTATTTCAGGCTTACCACTGATCAAAAAGTTCAAACTTTTTTATTTCAATTAATAATATTATTATTGAAAGAATAAATATACTATAAAAACATTTAAAATTTGGCAAATATTCTGGTTCTAAAAATTTAATTAACTAAATTCAATGTATCTGTTATTAGTTATTCTTTCCGACAGGGTACATTGGATACCCTATCTTCAGGGTATCAAAAATATTCGGCATCTAAGTGGGAGTAGCAATGTGGGATGGCTCCAGAGACTAACAGCCGTCCGATCTAATCGTGGTGGGCCCAAGCAATAAATCAACGGGCATAGGATGCCACTGGGGCACTTTAAATGCCCAAGAGTCGTTAACCGTTTTATCCGTTGCCATTTAAAATTTACTGGGACGAGATTTGGCTGGACCTGGTACACCACGTCATCCATGAACCACCACACGGAATATAACATTTTTTTTAATATATTTATAAATTATTTTTCTTAAATTGTAATTTGCGGTAATTGAAAGTAGGATGATATGAATAGAATTTTCGTATGTTTCATTATTAAAAAATATGATAATTTTTATCGTATATTTTGATTATACATAACTCGATCAACTTCAAATTTTTTAGTTACTATGTAGTTCTTATTGGGCATATAATTCAGAGAATATACTTGCATAAATATATGCAATAATATTTATCAATTTTTTTGTACTTTTATTTAGTAATTATAATTTTTTTAGTTAAGCTTTTTCTTTGTTCAAAAAGTCATAGGCATCTGGCTAAGATGTAAGCTCTCACCTAACAAAATATTTGGTAGTTCTCCCTTTTCTTTTTGTAATCTGATTTGGTGGATGTGGTTGAACGTAAACAAGCTATCTCCAACTAAATAATCTGAGTGCATTACAACAGGTATGTTCCAAACAAAATCTATCAATTTCTTATCACACAGTACATAAATCAAACCCTTAAAGAAAAAGAAAAAAAAAATAAAATCATCTCAGAGATTATTTGGGAGACCAATTTATCTCTTCTCCTGCTATATGTCGGGTTTCAATTTATAGATTTGGAGATCGTCATCATCAATTATTTTCAATTGTTTAGTTTTGAGGTCAACGATATTCTCGCTAATTTCTGTGCATGGAATTGTGCTATCTTGTTTTCCAAAACTCTATAAGCCTGTGATCCAGTTCCATTGTTTAATGAATTACTTGCATATTTTTACCTTTGGGATTAAAAAAACAAAACTTTATTAATTGGAAGTTTGGGCTCGGAGAAAACCCCATTAAAGATCATAAGTGGGACCAATGCACAAATTTGGCCCGTATTGAATATGCTTCGTGTAGATATGCCTTGGCCTACTAGAGTTTGGCCCAAGTTTTTAGGAGTAGGCTTGGTGGTTAATACCTTCGAAGCCTAATTGCTTCACATTTCCAGCTAAGTTTATTTCAAAATAAACGAAATGGAATAACATGCTACCCTTCTCTCATTTTATTTTAATTTTTTTTTTTTTTGAGCAATGCTACTCATACACCCCAAAAGGGGTGTATGATGCACGCCCCATCTATCCAAGAGTGGGGTTCACTGGTCACTTCAAATTGAAAAGTAAAATTCCTATTCCTGAGTGGATCGGATGTAAAATATACCCTCCTTTTGGGTGTACAAAAAGTATATATATATATATATATATATATATATATATATATATATATATATATATATAGAGTAGGACTAGCGTGCTTTTAAGAGTTCGAAGACTTCTGTATTCTTAAGTCATTTTCAATAATAAAACTTTCGAATCGACGATCGGCTTTATCAGATTTGATATAGCATATTTGAAAATATATATATATATAGAGAATAAATTTTGTAGTTTTTCATTATGATTTACTTAGTGATCGAAAGGATAAAAAATGGACGTCTAAAAAAAAAATCTTATAAGAAATTATGAAGTAGTATTAAATTTTTTTTATCAGAGATATTGATTTTTCTAGAGATAGTATAAAATTTTTTTTATTAAAATTTCATCTAATTTAAATATTTGTACACCGTTAAACATATAAATATCACACATCAATCATTAAAAATTATTGCTTTTGAGTCCGTATAGTGTGCTTCTTATAGAACCAAGCATTTTGTGCTACCAAAATTTTCAGCATTAGATCTACCACTTTAACTATTTTTATCCATTAAATTATGCTATTATACTAATCATCCACTAAATTCTGAAAAGCCACTATAATTCTAACCACACAAATCTCAATCTAAGGGCCAAAACTTTATAGCACTAAATAGAAGCATTCAAGCCTAATTCTCTCTCTCTCTCTCTCTCTCTCTCTCTCTCTCTCTCTCTATATATATATATATATATGTATATACTCTTACATATGCTGATTTTGCAGTAATCCTAGCTTAATTAACTCTTATCTTCTGTGTAACCTCCAAATTAAATGAATGATAGATTTCAAAGATGTTTGAATTTTAGAAGGATATATTTCATTACTTAAAACTTTCTATAAGGCAGATTTGAAAAAGCAAAAAAAAAAAATTTAGAAAGTAAATGGCTCTTTTTAACCGTAAGCTAACCGAATTTAATTCAAAAATGTATTTGGAAGAAGTTGAAAATTTAGAACGATAAATTTTATCTCGTAAACTTTCTAAAAGTAGATATAAAAAAATGGTTGCTTTTAAGAGGAATACATGTAGGTAATTGCCCCAACTATTATATAAAATAACACTAGTTGGTATTTGTGTACATACCACTTGTAAAATATTTGTGTATGAGATTATTCATCCAAACACCGATATTTGAAAGATTTTTTTTTACACAATTATGCATATTTATGGGTGCATGTATTTATTCACGCACAGCATTAATGGACAATCAACCTGAACCGGTTTTGTCACAAATTATCAACTCATAAAAATTCGGATTCAATTGTGTATCAATTACAAATTAGGTTACAGGTCTGGGTCTCGATCAAAAAACCTCATATTCCTGAGCTCGTGTTGCCGACTTTTTGAAATGTGGCTAATATTAATAAAATAGCCTTTTCTTTACAAGAAAGTCGTACGTAATCATCCACTTCATGAATTTGAGGAGCATGACACTTCAACTATATAAGCTGTTGCAAATCTAAAAAGTGTGAAGCATGCAGGAATAGGATACTATTGGGACCACGAAGATCTACAAATAGCTGGTAATGCTATGACTAAAGATTGCCCTCATCTTGAAGGTGCCATGCATATATAGTGCATTCATGTGGACACTTAATTATATATGTACAAAAATAATAATAATAAATGCATGAGAAAAGTCAATATAGGTCCTATATATATTTGGATAAAAAAATTTATGGACATACTCTCCAAACAATATTGTTTGGGGATTCTGCCTATGGGCGCCATATGGCAAAAGACGCCCATTCCAACCGCCGAGCAAAGGCTCTCTATCTCTCTCTCTTTTGCAGTGTTCTCTTGCTGCGCGGTTAGGATGCATGGGCGCCGCCCAGTAACAATAGGCTAGAAGACTAATAAGTTGAATTGGATGAACTCAATAAGTTGAGTGGGGCTACGGTCCACAATAGATCTAACGGCAAGAGATCCAACAATACACCCAATGCCCAAATGGGTTGAGTTCGGTCGATTATGTATTTTCAACAATGAATAAAAAGTAAAATGTACATTCTCTTGAAACCTACCAGTAGCATTTTCTTTCCAAATATAGCTGGGTTGACCATGTGAATATTTTATTGAGTTTTCCTCTTTCAAATTGAGTTTTCCTCTTTCAAACGTGAGTTCAAATTTGAATATTAAATGGATGATTTATACTTCCCATGACCATGTTTGCTTTGTATGGACATACATCTTAATTTAATGAATATAAACCACATGTATAATATTTTCAAAATCTACAACAAAGGGTTAACTTAATGTGGTGGCTCTTTTAAATTTCACAAAGTTCTTAAGAGAAGTTGGAGAAAGTTAAACAAATGTTGAGAAGAGTAAAAGAGCTCAAATTATAACATCTCGATAATTCTATATCGAATGAAAAAAAAAAAAAAAATCTGATTAAAAATATATAAGGTTACACATACTATTAATAATACCTGAATTTAAATATTTTAATTAGTAGTTTAACATTAATAAATTATTATTATTAGCCGGTCAGATTGTCATACAAATAATTAAAAATATTTTAATATAAAATTAATTAATGTTAATATTATGTATATACAGGTGGGGGTTATGATTCTTGTTTTCATCCAATATAAGGGTCCACTAGGTTGCATGTAATTTCAAATTCGGTGATTGCTGCATTTGGAATTGTGCGGTGAGCTAGGTTCAACAACAGTAATTAAAATTACCTCCAATTAGCCTGTGTTCCAACTAAAGTAGCTGAAGAGAATAATTTGAAATAAAAAATAATTTTATTTCCCTATCCATCTTTTCAAACAAAAAAAAATATATTTTATTCTATATTATAATAATCTCACCATTTTAAATTAAAGATAATATTACCTCCCTGTCCACCTTTTTAAACAAAAAAATATATTTTATTCTATATTATAATAATCTCATCATCCCCTATACAAAATAGTAAAATTCTGTAATTAAGTATACTTATAACTAAATAATTACAGCATTGTCTACGTTCAATCAAACAAACAAAATATATATAATTATAACTGCTTCATTGTCAACTACATAAATTTACAACTATATTATATACATCTAACCAACCGTTTAAGATTACTATTCTTAATATGGCACTATTAATTAGTTACTACAGTAGCAAATAATGCGCGTTGAATTTAGCGCAAAATGAGCTTAATTATTGGTTCTTTTTATAGCTAGCATATCTTAAAAAGGTTTGACTTAATCTAATATTAATAAATATAACACAACTTTTTCTTGGCTGTTCGTAACCACTGCTATTGAAAAGAAACTTCCTAAGGCTACGTTTGGATAGGGGGATAAGGGGGGAATACCCCCCTTATCCCCAAATCCATACCCAAACGGGTATGGATTTTTGGGGAATCCGGATTCCCAGGGATGGGAATTAACAGGTATGGAATCGGGGATTTGGGTTCTGGGTAAATGGTGGAATTGGCTGGAATTTTTTTTTGGCACAGGGATCGAGGAGAAGCTCTTCTTCCTCCCCATCCCGTGACCATTGCCCTCCATCTCCTCCGATCTCGATCCCCTTCTTCTCCCATCTCTCCTCTGCCCTCCATCTCCTCCGATCTCGATCCCCTTCTTCTCCCATCTCTCCTCTGCGCCCCTCTCCGCGCCCCTCTCCGCGCCGCTCTCCGGCCATCTCCGCGCCCCTCTTCGTCTCTTTGCGGCCCTCCGCGCCCCTACGCGCCCCTACGCGCCCTCTGCGGCCCTCTCCGCGACCCTCTCCTCGCCCCTCTCCGGCCATCTCCGCGCCCCTCTCCGGCCATCTACGCGCCCCTCTGCGCCTCTCCGGCCCTCTCCGGTCGCCTCTGCGCCTCTCTGCGCCCCTCTGCGGCCCTCTCCGCGACCCTCTGTGGGCCTCTCCGCGACCCTCTCCGCGCCCCTCTCCGGCCATCTCCGCGCCCCCTCCGGCCATCTACGCGCCCCTCTGCGCCTCTCCGGCCCTCTCCGGTCGCCTCTGCGCCTCTCTGCGCCCCTACGCGTCCCTACGCGCCCTCTGCGGCCCTCTCCGCGACCCTCTCCTCGCCCCTCTCCGGCCATCTCCGCGCCCCTCTCCGGCCATCTACGCGCCCCTCTGCGCCTCTCCGGCCCTCTCCGGTTGCCTCTGCGCCTCTCTGCGCCCATCTGCGGCCCTCTCCGCGACCCTCTGTGGCCCTCTCCGCGACCCTCTCCGCGCCCCTCTCCGGCCATCTCCGCGCCCCCTCCGGCCATCTACGCGCCCCTCTGCGCCTCTCCGGCCCTCTCCGGTCGCCTCTGCGCCTCTCTGCGCCCCTCTGCGGCCCTCTCCGCGACCCTCTGTGGGCCTCTCCGCGACCCTCTCCGCGCCCCTCTCCGGCCATCTCCGCGCCCCCTCCGCCCATCTACGCGCCCCTCTGCGCCTCTCCGGCCCTCTCCGGTCGCCTCTGCGCCTCTCTGCGCCCCTCTGCGGCCCTCTCCGCGACCCTCTGTGGCCCTCTCCGCGACCCTCTCCGCGCCCCTCTCCGGTCATCTCCGCGCCCCCTCCGGCCATCTACGCGCCCCTCTGCGCCTCTCCGGCCCTCTCCGGTCGCCTCTGCGCCTCTCTGCGCCCCTCTGCGGCCCTCTCCGCGACCCTCTGTGGCCCTCTCCGCGACCCTCTCCGCGCCCCTCTCCGGCCATCTCCGCGCCCCCTCCGCCCATCTACGCGGTATTTTAAAAAAACGGTTCAAGATCTTGACTGTTGCAACACCCTTTCCATATAAAGTCCAATGCCAGATTGCGATGGCATGTTGTGTTTTGCATAATTTTATTCGACGAAACTCTGGTGCGGATGCCATATTTAACGCTGTGATGGAGGAAGAACCAAATGACGAATTAGATGTCGAGGAAACGGTTCATAGTGTTGGTACTACTGAGTCACAAAGAGGCGACGCGCTGCGCAAAAATATAACAGACGAGTTATGGAATAATCGCAGTTAGTTATATATTTGATTGCAATGTAAAAAATGTGTAATATATTTGATTGTATGATTACAATGTGTTCGTAAAATTATGTATGAATTCGAGTATGTAAAGGACTTTTTTGATGTGTATTGAACTGAATTATGCGGCATTCAATGGGATTGTAAATGACTTATTATTTTCTGATCTTTATGACCATAATGGACTGAATTGTATGTGATTTAATCTTTTAAATATAATGGACTGAATTTTTTACAATTTTTTTACTCACTATTTCACCATTTATGATTAATTTTAAAAAATAATAAAATATGCTATTATTCAACCTTATAATAAATTTAGATTAATATTAAATTATACTATAAAAATATTTAAAAGGACAAAATTAAAATTTTCTTAGCTATTGTTTACTGGTTAAACTGTCAAACATTTTAAATATTTTAATATGTAATTTTCTATAATTTTTTAGTATTTTTATTTATTTATTATATATTTTTAATTATTTTTTATAATTTTAAATAATATTTTAAATTATTTTTGGTTGATTAATATAATAAATTATTTTATTTATATAATAAATTATTTTTATTTATAAAGGGCAAAATAGTTAATACACAAATTTATCACTTATCAATTCTTCTTATTCCTCTATACTCAACCAAACACAATTTTTACCAATTCTTCCTATTCTCCTTATTCCTATATAATTTACCAAACACATTTTACCTTAATTCCGGTATAACTCATAAAACGAACCAAACGCAAATTTACTCCAATTCCTGCTAATACCAGAATCTGTACCTATCCCCGGTATAACAAAATTTTTCTAATCCCCGATCCAAACGCTACCTAAGTTGCCTCCCCCGGGAGAACCTTGGTTTGAGCATTGCGTCAAAGTATGATAAACTTTTTTTTAAAAAAAAACTTAAAAGTCAACTAAGAATTTCCATTCTATTTGAAATTAAATAACTTGGGATACATTTCCATCATTTCCAATGCAAGGAAGCTCCATTGGGAGTTGACTTCTTTAATGCTTATTTTGTAAGAAATGAGTGCTTTTTATGTAAATTTTAATGAAACATAATATATTTATACTAATGCATGGTGGAATTTTTTGTTTAGATTAATGTTTCATATATCTCTGAAAATATCTTTCAATATTATTGATAAATTAGCCAGACACGTATTATATGTTAGGATTTTGTTAGATTTATAATTAAATCTTAATTGGATTAGTGTTAATATTTAAATCTGTTAAAGATAAATTAATTTAGATTTTAATATTAATTAGAGTATAATTTTAATTTAAGTAGATTTAAATATATTTTGGATGGAGCTTTATATATATCTCTAATATAGAAAGCTTATATATATATGAGTACCCGTGAGATTCTTGATATGAACAGTACTTTAAAGAAAATTATATATATTAATTGCATGCACTTTGTGTACGGATACATGTGAAAGAAAAAAAAGAAAAAAGAGAAGCCTCAACCCTAAGTGGTATCGGAGTAAATTGTGCTACCGGAGCGTGTTGCAAATTTACAAAATCTGATACCGCGGTGAAATCATACATTATACATTTTATATTTATAAAAGCAACTTAAACCTAATTGTTTCTGGCATAGCATAGTATTGATTTTAATCATTAATATTACAAACTAAATTGGTTAGACACATGAATCATTACTCTTATTTTTTAATATACTATAGTACTTTCATTGATTATAATGGTGGTCATGTCTATGACCTTTATGATGATCCAACTACCTCCCTGCTCAGTAAATCATCATACTCGATTAAAAAAATTAATATAAATTAAAAATTAAAACAACTAAAAGTCAATCTTTAATTTATATATATTTCTATATATTTCGAGGATAATTAAAATTAAGGATTCACCCACAACTATAATTTATAACAATTAGATTCTCTCTCATTTTTATAAAAATTTATACTCCTTACTTTCTCCCTCCTACGTACACGCTACAAGGATCTTATCTTCTAGAATTGAGTGGTTGGATAATTTGAAAAGGATGATGATGATGATGATGTGGTCACAATTAATTTTTTGAAATATTTAAATAGCCCGATAATATATTGCCCAAATTGTCAACGCTTTTTTCTTTTTTTTTTCTCCAAGGAATCAAATTAGTCAAAGTTGACTATGAGGGTGGGCCTTGCCGGGAGTCAACCTCCTTGACTCGAGGAAGTTCTTGTGCTTCGATTCGCCGGAGGCGATGTAGTCAAGGAAAGAGGCGAAGTCGGCGTCCATGTAGCGCCGTGGGTTGTCGTCGTCGACGAGGTCGGGGGAGGGCCCAACGACGCGCTCGATGGGGAGGCTGTGGAGGGATGCTACGGAGATTCGGAGCTTCGTCTGGTTGACCAACACTCGGTGGATCACGCTCCTGTACCTTCCGTTACTGAATATCTGAAATTTGAAGGCCGAATTGGAATTTAGGACTATATATAAATTTGTTCGTTTCTTCTGATTTCTGAAATAACTGTTCAATTTGAAATATTTAATAAAAAAAAATTGATAATATAAGCTCTAGTTATAAGGAACAAAATACTTAAGAACATGCTTAATTATCCTGAGTATATATAGCAATACTCACGCTTTAAACCAATAAAATTTAGACTTTGAGATGGAGTCAAGGGCTTAAGTAGTACTCCTAACTGGAGCGAAAAATTGAAATGATTTTCTGAATCGAAAGGTAAAAGCTTCGATCGGTATAGTTCGGAAGAGGAAATTTAAGTAACTTTACCTCAAAATGATCGCCAATGTTTATGACAAAAGAGTCAGGGACCGGCTCCACATTGACCCATTCGTCGCGGTGCTGGACTTGTAGCCCCTTGACGTCGTCCTGGAGGAGGAGAGTGAGGAAGCCATAGTCGGAATGGGGCGGCATACCGAGCGTAAGTCCTGGTTCGGGACACACCGGATAACAATTCGCTACTATCATATGCGATCCTGTTCTAAATTCTTCGAGCACGGCATGGTTCACTCCTAGAGTCTCCAAAATTGCTTCCATGAGATCCATGAACAAACTCCTTGTTTCCTTGACATATAAAAGTACTTTTTCCCTACATTAGATTATATAATCAAGGATGGTTAATTTAATGAGTTAAGTTTAAACATGCAGGGGCTAATTATGGTCAAAATAAACATTCACATTAATAATAATGTTGTGGCGTTCAAAACTCTCCCATATAGTTGACTACTCGATCCACAAATCGAATTCTCACGTGGGTCAAAGTTAAAATCACGCAAAAATCAAACTAAGCGTCGACGATATCTATACGGTGATTTTCTTTAATAATTGATTTGCTCAAAATTCAGCTCCCCTTTTAACTAGGTTTGAAATTCGATAATTTCAAATTGAAGAATTAAATAACTACGCTCATTTTTCCAAATGAGACCACTCAGTTTGATCGAGTCAAAATTATACATCATATGGCACAGAGAGTGCAAACTTTATCTAGTAATTTCTGGTAAAATAAACACTAAGACCTCATTTGGCATCAGTGTGATTTTTTTTTTTAAAAAAAAAAAATATTAATTTTATATAATTTAATATGTTGGAATAATTTTTTTTATTATAATTGATTAGCTTAGGATGCGTCCGGTCAAGAGAAAAATGACAACGCATTAAAAAAAAAAATATATATATATTGCCAAGTTAATACTTTGGAAGAAAATATTACAAATAATCCAGTATTCGCTCCTACATTTAATAATATACAAAATTTTATTTCAAAAATTAAAAATAAATATGATATGAAAGAAGAGATAAACTTGGCTTTGAGTTGGCTTCAGCACAATTGCTCTCAGGATTTTAATTACTTTTTAGGTTTCTCTAAAGCAAAAAAAAAAAAAAAAAAAAAAAAAAAAAAAAAAAGAAAAAAATCTCTCCAACAACTAGAATCCACATATTGTATATAAGAAGATAAAAAAATCGAAAGAAGAGATAAACTACTTATCTGGACCATTGAAATAGAGTTAGTTCTGAGAGGGAGAGAGAGAGAGAGAGAGAATGTGTGGTTATAAAGCTCAACAAATTAAAGAGAGAAATATATGCTTCTAATAAAAGCTAGCTCCTGTGTCATAGAGGAACTGCTACTCTACTACATGAAGGGGACAAAAATTTATGAGGTGCAGGAAACTTAAAAACCAATGCAACCAAATCTAGGTACGTACATAGAAATTACCCTCCCCACTATCCACCCTTGTAGAGTTTTCAGTGTGCAACGCTCGCACGAACATATCGTATGTAGACTAATCCTACTTTTTGTTTGGTTAGTTTATTATTATTATTTTATATTATAAATTATTTTAAAATATTATAAAAAATATATATAATATAATCATATTTTTATATTATTTTAATTATTTTTAATAAACTAATCATTTTATATTAAATGAGAATTATTTTATTTTTCTAAAATAGTGAAATAGTTATTTTCGAATTATTTTAGAATCATCTAGAATAATTCGGTTTGACAGAATAACTACCGAATAGTAAGAATAATTCTTGTTATTTTCGATTTATTTCGAGAGAGTCTAAGAGACCAATCAATAATGGATCTAGTTGTTACTCTTTTTTAATTATTTTTCACAAAATGTTATAAACTATAATCTGTAAATAAAAATAGTCAAATATGTAGGGAGAGTGTTACCTTAAGTCCGCGGGAGAAGAAGGGCAAAATGGGAGAGTGCTGGAGATAGAATGGCAGCTGAGTTTCAAAAAGTCTCGCCAAGAGAACACTTCGTCGTTCATTTGGTTGAAGCTCGTCCCGTACCTAATTGGGTTTCGTATATCCGACGACATATACTTAGATCTCTCCTCAAACGGAAGCTCGAAGAATCTCTTCGTGACGTCGACCATATCACTTATAATCTCAATCGGAATGCCGTGGTTCACAACCTATAATTTCATATAGTAATTAGAATGAGTTTTTTTTTTTGTTTTTTCCTAATTGAAAATAGTTTTATTCAAACAGTACTCATTTTACATGCACATGCAGTACCTGGAAGAAACCATACTCCCTGCAAGCCTTCTCCAAGGATTGAATAATCGATGCGCGGCCATTCGAGTGCAACAGAGAGAGATCAATGATGGGAAGCTTGAGACTGAGATTTTGAGCGGCGGTATCGTGCCGTCCGTTCACCCGAGGCCGCTCCGAGACCGGCAAGATGTACTTGTTGGGCACCTTCTTGATGCCGCTCTCGCAAAGCTGCTTCACCCCTTTCATGTATTGCTGCTCCGCCGCCTCCTCTTTCTTATCCCCCTCCACTTCTAAATCTATTGCCATTTCGGTGATCTCGCACGAGGTTAAAGAGTTGGGTGTGATGTGGAGATATGGGTGAGGAATTAATAATAAAAAAAAATGTGTCTAGGAGATTGGGTGGTAGTGGTTAAGGGGAGAGGTATATATAGGAGTTGAGGGGGCCGGGGGAGTGAGAGCAGAGATATAAAGGGGACTTTGAGAAACCGGCGATAGTTTCTTAAAAACTCGGCATTTAGTTTCCGATAGTGTACATTTTTTAGGATAATTTATTCTATACACCCAATGCATCCTTATCTTTAATCCCTTTTTATTACTCTTCTTTCGATATTAAAAACCATTTAACCGGACAAAAAAGGTGTTGGGAACAAAGTATATATTTTGATATGTACTTTTGTATTTTTCTTTTTTTACCCAATCACTTTTAGTTTTCGGTCATTTGTAAAATATTATTTTTGTAATTTGAGACGAGGAACCTTTAATTCGACTTCAATATCAGACCACATTACAGTGCAGTTTCTATTAATTTTGTTTGGAGGATATTCTACAATCTACTCACAGTGCGATTCATTTAGTCTCTTAATTTATATCGATAAAAATAAACAATAGATTAGTTTTGTACACAAACAAAAAAATTACAAAAAATGCATTTACTCTACAATCGCTATCATTCAACTACTTTCGAGAATGAACTAATAATTGGCAATTCAAACTGATTGAAAGCAGAGATAAAATAGCAAAGAGAGACTCTTTGCCCAATAACTTAGTCTGCGGTGCACCGCTGTACGGATGGACCGGGTGCAGGGAATAGATTTCGTATTTTGTGTGCGTGGGGTGGATCCGTTGACCCGTTACGAAGTCAGACCCACTAGCCCGACACGCCGGATGATCGAGACTCAAATTCGTTGGTCCGATCCCCTGGTAGCGCCAAAACAGCAAACACGCATAAGGACGTTCTCTTTTCGACACGTGTCCAAAAATAGAGATTCCACACCAAATAATTTGATTATTATTATTATTATTATTATTATTACTAACGATAATTTTAATTTTTGGCTCCACCACTCTCGTCCGTCGCCCCCAGATACAC
>CM054945.1:22039175-22281675 GCA_029168755.2 Tillandsia fasciculata | reverse complement strand
GGAATTGCATTTTTGAAAATATATAAGCTCTGCTTTACATCTCTCTCTCTCTCTCTCTCTCTCTCTCTCTCTCTATATATATATATATATATATATATATATATATATATATATATATATATACTTTTTAAATTGAATGCATTATGGATTGGTATTAAACGCGCGCTCAAAAAGTGTTTACATCGGATACGAATCCGATATGAACATGTATCCGAATTTAAATCTTAATTCGGCTTGTGTGATAGATTTAAATTTTATTTTTATTGATGAGGTTAAACTCACAAAGTTTACTTCTTTTTTTTTTTCAGAAAAATAAAAAGTGTAGATATATAAAAAGAGCAATGTTATCCGTACACTCAAAATTAGATATACGATATAGACATCAATCACTCCAGCATGAAAATTTATTCACTGAGTTTTTGTAAATGACTAGTAAAATTATTTCATCCTGAGATGAATAAATTATAAGATCTACAAAGCGTAAGTACAATAAATATTTTCTATATAGAAAACTACAAGATGCGCAATAAAATAGCCCTTTAATTTTAAGTTTTTTTTTGTTAAAAAAAAAGAGTCAACATGTGTAACTTTTTATGTACGACTTCAATTGAATGAGTGAACTTAACCTGCTACCACCCAAACCCCCGCCAGGCACCAACACACACACACACCAATTCAAAAAAAAAAGGAAAAAAAAAAAAAAGTTGCGTTTAATATTAGGGTATATATAAGTATACACCCCTATATATTTTACACCCCATCCTATTCTGGAATAGGATGAATTCCACTCGTCATACGATGTGACGAATAAAATAATATTCACTCCAAAATAAAGTGGGGTGTAGGATGTACACCCTTAAGGATGTACCTAGCATCCCTCTTAACATTATCCCGTCTCGATCTCTCGGAAAGAAAAAAAAATTTACTTTGCTACCTGGCGTGCGACGTGCGGTCAGCGAAAAGAAAAAAAATTTACTTTGCTACCCGGCCGGCGTGCGGTCAGCACATTCGATGTTGTTTTACGAAAACTTAACGACTTAACGATGACAACTTTTAATGCAAGATTGTGTTATTTATAATCTATCAAGCCATTGCTCGAAATTTAAAGTTGTATAAACGTCTGATCACGCCGTCTGATGTTGGGGACTATTCCAGCCCTTAAGCCATTTATCACTCAACTCAACGGTCATAGTTGGTTTCCTTAAATTTGACTCTGTCGTTGAAGAACTTGTCCGATGCATGCAACATGGTCGACTATGCACGAAGGGTCTCAAAGACTCGAGCACCGACACCATAAATATTAAAGCGACCATAAATTAAAGATAAAATGTAAAATATGATATGCAATATTTTAAATATTTTTATTTTACATAAAATATAATTTTTTGAACTTTTTTCTTATGTGTTGAGTATATATATATATATATATATATATATATAGGGAGAGAGAGAGAGAGAGAGAGAGAGAGAGTTCGGCTATTTTGCTTGTAATAGTACTAAGTAATTGGTACTTGTAAATTTTCTATCGTTAGATCTATCTTTTTGACTAACTTCAACTCTTAGATTATACTATTCTACCAACCATTCACTAAATTCAAGGGGTCCACTATCATCCTAACCGCTCATCATTTCATCCAAAGGCTAAAACCTTATAAACACCAATAATTTAATACAACTCAATTATATATATATATATATATATATATATATATATATATATATATATATATATATATATATAAAGAGAGAGAGAGAGAGAGAGGCTTGTGTGTACTTTTAGAAGCACATAGATCTCTATACTATTAAGTTATTTTCGATATTAGGATTTTTGAATTGACGATCAATTTCGTTAAACTTAATTTAAAATATTTGAAATACTTACAAAAATAAATTTTACTATTTTTTAATATTATTTACCTAATAATCAAAGATGTTTAAAATTATTTTTTTTAATTATCGTAGTGAGCCATTTATAAGTTTAACGGTATAGAAAAATATTAAGATTTAAACGAAAATAATAGAATTTTTTATTTTTTTTTACTATACAAAATAAGATAAATATTTTTAATCCAAAAATTTTAGATTCATATCATCACTTTTTGTGGGGGATTTATTTTTAGCTATTGATTTTATACTCTTTCGATCATTAAATAAATAATATTATAAAATTATAAAATTTATTTTCTAGATACATTCAACACTCTAAATCAAATCTATATATTGCTTTTCAATATCATAATATTAACTATGTACATGAATGTGAGCATAACTAGTCTGATCATCTTTCCAAAATATTCTAATTTAACAAGAAATAATTTGCTCCATCAATACTTTGTGCATAGAGTATGAGAATAAAACAAGAGATATTAATATCTTTTATCCTTGAGACATATTCTCAGACTCCATCCGTTAACTTATTTTTCTAAATAAATTAGAACTTTTCTTGCGAAAATTCTAATTGGATTATAAAATTTTTCTCTAAACTATTTATAGCATACTCTTCTGAAAAATATAATTGACATTTAATTTCAAACTATTGGTATATGCTTAAGGTGGTCCTTTACCTACGTGCGAAAGAAATTTCATATATGAGATATCATTTTCCCATACATACAAAAAAAAAAAAAAAAAACAAATAATAAAGTGTACATTTAGTAAAGAAGGATTTCATAAATATATGTAGTTTCATAATTAATCTAAACTTAAGTTCTATATATTTGGATATCAAAAATAAATAATTCACCGATATTCTATTCGATATAAAGATTTTTTATTATAATTGAAAACTTGGAGTGTGGTCAAATATTTCCAATATAATATTATATTCGGTCTTCAAATTATTATTTTTTTAAATACAATTAATTATTTTATAGATAAAATATTTTATTCTATTAAATCAAGAATGCTAGTATATATATATATATATATATAAGTAAAAAATCAAACTCTTACATTTTAATTATACAAAAAATTATTTTCATATCAAATTATTTATTATCAAATAATTAACTTATTAAGACATCCAAACAAAAGCTTTAAAAAAGACTAGTAGAGCAAGACGAAAACTTTAAAAATTTGCAGCACCTACGTTTTCTTGTAAACTAAAATTATTTATTTAATATTTTTATATAGGGATCTCTCGTATTATATATATATGCTATCATGATGAACTAAATAAAATTAAAAAGAAAAGTGGGGGCAAAAGGAATGATATCTAGTATGACGCGAGATTAAATTGGATCTGGAGTTGATGATGCCCCACTTCGTTGGTAATCCCTCCCCTCAAAAGATTTGGGGATAAAGGAAATTGCACAATATCGACCTTAATTCATTTTAGAGCAACAAATTCAACAATCCCTCACATCAATAATTAAGCTCTTTTGTCTATCAATGTTCTTAGTCGCTTGCCTTTTTTTTCGGGACTGAAATTTGTTGGAATATCGTGTAGCGTCTTTTGTAAATTTATCTGTTTTATGTTGCTGTTTAATTTTATTTTTTAAAATTAGGATTCATTCACTATAATAAAATTAGGTTATAGGAATACAAGTTTGTTATATTTTTTTTTCAAGTGTTTCATTTATAATTTATCTATATTCAAAATAAAATTATAGGGACATATTTTTCGCACACATTATAGTAATATGTCGCTATACACCTTAACGACGGCACATATAACGACACTAATAATAAGCATCGATATTTTTTTTAACAGTATTTTTTTTAAATTTTTAGCAACAATTAAAATTATCGCTATATTATAATTTTATTGTAATAATATTTTTCGTGGGCCTCACTTTCATATATACTATGTGGATATCATCTATGAGTACAGTAGCTGCTACAAAATTGTCCTAAAATTGTCGTGCCCGTGTCGAGCCGAACTCAACCGTCGTACCAAATTCTTCGACAGCATGTTGCACTTTGTCCTAGGTGCATCTTTTGGTGTTTTCTGCTCCATAATTTTCGCCTAGGGCCTCAATAATCATCTGTTAGAAAAAAAATTAAAATTAATTTTTTTAAGTCAAATAATATTTAAATAATTTAAAATTAAAATTATCATGCAAATTTTTATTATATTGTTAATAATAAAATAGTAAAGATTAGATTAGACCTGTGAATGTCGAGACGTGCGTTAGCACTGTCCTAGAAGTAAGATTGTCTCTCCACGTGCGAGGCTCCGGCAATCACCCCTAGCGATACAACGATCACGGTCCACTCCGTCGGCACGACTTCGGAATTGTACGTAGCGAAACCAACAGCTTTCAGAGATTCAGCACAAGTAAATATCTAAGTAGTAAAATATAAATCTCAGTATAATATAGCACTGTAAATTAGAGTAGAGTAGAAGGTGTTGTAACTGCTGGCCATTAACCAAGCTCTCTTGCTCTATATATATGAGCCCAAAGAGAGAGCCCGTTTACCCACCAGTAGAAGGTGTTGTAACTGCTGGCCATTAACCAAGCTCTCTTGCTCTATATATATGAGCCCAAAGAGAGAGCCCGTTTACCCACCAGGGGACAAGATCCAACGACTACCTTTCTTGGGCAGCCCACAAGTCATTTCCCAATGAAAGCTCTTAGGTAGCTCAAGATGACAAATAAAAGAGAATCGGGTCAAGATCGTGCGCACCGCCGCCCGCCCGACCCAACTCGGCTCATGTGTGTTTTGGAAAAATCTTTACTCTCACTTTCTCCTAATCTACACATGCTAAAGTGAATGAGTATATAAACCGCTTCTACATGTGATGAATTTTCGATGTGGGATTAAACATCACATGTAGAACGGAATGAGTTTGAGCTCCTAGTCAAAGCCCATGAATATAGGACCGTCCAGAAAAATCTAAAAGTCAAAATAAATTTGAAATCACTTAAATAAAATTCAATATGATCGATGAAGCTTAGACTATTACTGAATTAAGGACTATTTCTTAGTTATTTATATTTAAAATTTTTTTATTATGTGGCAGTTATATATTAATTATATTTATATAACCATTAGCACAACATGTAAAAATCGGGAATAGGATGAAGTAATTTTTTAATTTAGAGTAGGAGCCTAAATAGATGTGATTGAAAACTTCTTATATTGATCCCATATAGATGGTGCTTTAATCATGTACTTCACGTTGCTTTAATCATGTACTTCACGTAAGTGTCATATTAAATTTTTTGCTTTTGAAGCTAAATTAAGATGATTTGAGTTTTAGTCACAAGCCATGGAGTTGTTTTCTAATTAAACTTCTTGAGTGCTACTTCACGAGACATGCAAACACTGTTTTTAGAAGCCAAGCATGTGCTTTGTGTGTATGTTCTTTTTTTTTTTTTTTTTTTTTTTTTTTTTAGAGAGAAAAAGGAACCGTCTTCTTTTGTTATATTAATTTGATTTAAATTTATAATTATTTAAATTAAAATTAAATTTTAATCTAATTAAAATAAAATATAATTTTAAATTTAATTTTGACTATTTAAATTATAAATAAAAATTTAATTTAACTAGAATTAAAATTAAATTATAGCTTGAAGTCGTATACTATATAAAATATGTCCGACGCCGTAATTTTAATTAACGAAAGCTTAAATTAATTAGTCCAACCAAGACGTGCTGTTGGTGTCACTGTCACGTCCGTACGTGATCGCTCCGGATTCTAACTTTTAATTGGATGCATGCTTTAATTAATTAACCAACCTAAGAAAAACTTACTGTGAGGCCGTACGTACTGTTGGTGATCGAGAGGTGGCGTTCGTATATGGTCGGATTCTACCTTTAAAATTTCAAATTTTAAGTTTTAAATTTTATAATTTTAAGTTACAAATTTTAAATTTATGATTAAATTTTAAATTTAAATTTTAAATTTGAAATTTAAAATTTGATTTAAAAATTTAAAATTTAAAATTTATATTTTAAATTAAAATATCAATTTTTAAATTTATTTTTGAAATTTAAATTTAATATTTTAAAATAACATTTAGAAAAAAATTTATTATTTATAAATAAAGAAAAGTTTGAACCAAACAGTTTTAAAAAAATTACTTTTCATCTAAACTCAGCCAAACGATCTACAGCTTTTGACGAGAATCAATTCTTCAAATCAAAATCAATTCTATAGAAATCACTTCTTTAGAATCTAGGCCAAACGAGCCCATAATTAAACTTTCAAATTTTATGAGATAATTAATTTTTGTACTTGCGTTCGACACTAATGAAATTTTTTAGTTCGTCTTCGTCTTACGGAGTAAGTCTCGGTTGTCGAACCACGTAAATCTTAATATATATATATATATATATATATATATATATATATATATATATATATATATATATATATATTCCTACGTTATTTTTTTTGAATTATTTTTTACCGTTTTAATTTAACATATATTTTTTTAATAAATAAATTTTGCAGTAAAAAAATTAAATTTTGAACGTAAAATTTTAAGCACGAGAGCGTTTTGAGTAATCTGAACTCTGAAAAAGTATAGTTAAAAAGATAAAAATTGGATTCCCACCTATTTATTAGTAGAATTCTCGATAAAAATATTGTTTTCTTTTTTGTATTGATTCTTCAAAATTTTCTTTGGAAAAAAAGACTTGTTTAAATTCAAGATTGATTGCTTCATATTTTTAAGTGGGTGGGTTTAGGACTTAGGGTGTGCTATATATATAGGTAGAGAAAAGAATTTCCACTAAGTCATGTATGTTGAGAAATGAAATATTCTAGGATTTTTGATAGAATTTGTTATATCATAAATGCAAAATGCATGTACGTATCCCAGCCCTTAAAAAGGAGAAAATTTTCTCCATGATATATACTTTTGGTGTTGACTTGAATCAATTGAGTTTCGAATTGTTGTCCAAAAATTTTAAAAATGTTTAAGGAAAAACATAAAATGAAAACAATTGAAAAAAAGAAGTGCATTAATTGTGAGAATTTGCCTTCAAAATAGTTAAAATTAATTAGAAATCTCATTGGTCATAAAAAATAAACTACAATCAACGTTGTTGAAACAAATGATGCATCGGAATTCTTGGCTATAAAAGATCCATCAAATTAATTATACTAAACAAATTTAAAAGTTGGTGATCGAAACCAAATTTGTAATTTTAAATTCTAGATCAAATTATAACCAGATATGTACGTCGGATCGTTCACGCTAATCATTAATCAAAAATTTAAGCTGCTAAAAATACGCAGTCAATTTATCTACAGCTATAGGTATAACTTCGATAAATCTCGATTGCGTCTCGGCCCAAACTGACCTTCCGTCACAAGGCAGGATAGTGGAACCCTTTAAACCAACAATTCCCCCTCAACTACATACACAAATTTGCAGCATAGTAAGCGAATCCGTGCATGACCTCTAATTCTAATATTACTTGTTGAATTGTTGGCGCTAACCATTAACTCCAAAAGCTTAAGCTGTTAATAATACGCAACAAATTCACTTAAAGCTACAGACACAATACCCATAGGTCTTAATTGTAACTCGATCCAACCTGACCTCCCGTCACAGAAAAGGAGACACGGTGCTCACAGGTCTTAATCACTACAACAAAACTATGCTATAGCGACACTTTTAAGTGTTCATAAAAACTAAAAAAAATACTGCTGTAAAAAATACCGACACTTGTTATTAGTGTCGCTATATGTGCCGTCGTTAGGGTTTATAGCGACTCATTACTATAATGTGCCACAAAAATGTGTCCTTATAACCTAATTTTAGATATAGATGAACTATAAATGAAACACTTGTAAAAAAATGTCACAAACATGTGTTCCTATAACCTAATTTTGTTGTAGTGAATTGTGACTCAACACAACCTAACCTTCGGTATGGTAGAATACTAGTCCCTTTTAAGTTAACAATCCCCTCTCCAATATCTCCACATATTTGTGGCATGCAGAAAGCAAATCTTTGACCTATATCATTTGTCGGGTTGTTGGTACTAACCATTAATTAATTTCAAAAGATCAAGCTGTTAAAAATACGCAACCAATTCATTTAAGACGTACAGACACAGTACATATAGATCTCGATTGTGATTCGATCTAACTAGTCTTATATCATTTCGGATATAACTAGATCCAACCTAATCTAAAGTAATTTTGAACGTGACTTGATACAACCTAATTTTGTTATAGGACAGCATTCTGGTATCTTAAGCCAACAAGATATATCCAAAACAGCTTTAGGAAACTGCTTTTACAATTAATCCGGGATTTACTGAAAACTGCTCGCTGCTACAGCGGCTACTGATAAGCTGCAGAGACATAAATATATACACAACACATCACTGGGGCCCACCAAATCTACCTGCTTTTCAAACAAAGGAAGTGATAGAAAAGCACTTAGATGTGACTCTCATGTCCCCAATCCAACGCATCTATACTTGCCACGTCACGCCCACAACTGCTTTTGTTTTGGCGTTGACAACTCCATATATATATATAAACGAATTAATTAACTAATGACGCATATAAATAGCTGAGCTATCTCAGTAATTGTACAAACTACATATACAACTTTACATTGGGTTTTAGTACGTCACTTCACGAAATTTCTTTGAAAAGTGTAGTATAATTTAAATAATAACAATAATAGTAATAATAATAATAATTAAAAATTTTCTCTTAACCGCTCATCGTGCCTCCTATGAAATTATTTTTTTTCATAATTATTCTAAGGATGAAACTTATGCTTATGTACTGCATAAGTATAAAAGATATTAAAAACTAGCAAGTGAGTTATTTTATGCTATACAAAATAAACATATTCATTCAATGTACTAATAAAAAATAGATTAGAGCTAAATTATTCACATGCGAAAATGTTTCTATGAAACACTTATAGCATGTAGGACATAAATCAAAAGTACACATTAATAATATTTTTGATGTTAGAATTTGATAATAACATTATCCCGCATTTCATTCACCTGAGATATATATAGTTTTAGATGATCTTATATCACTATGTGATTAGCTGCTAATGCGTCCCATGCAATGTTGATGTTGCAGAGTATGTATATAAGTAAAATATCTGATCCTTTTGAACAAAAATCTCGTCACATTAATAATATTTTTGATGTTAATTTTTATTGTTGGTGCATGCACTATTAGATGAAAGCTAGAGTTCAAATTCAAACCCCACGTGCTTCATACTCTTAATTCGGTGATTAGTCAATAAGGAGTCGATCGCAAACTAAGTTATGTCGTTCACATCACGTTTGGTGACGAAACTAGCTACATGCGCATGTTGATTTAGTAAAATATCTCAATCTCGCTAATTAAAGATTGATTAATTAATGAATATTCACATCGACTATTCCTAATATAAATGACAAATATATATATATTATATATATATATATATATATATATATATATATATATATATATATATATATATATATTTTAGATCTCAAATTTAAAATTTAATTATTATAATTTTTAAATTAAATTTATTTTTAAAAAAATAAACGAGATAGCATACTATTTTTTTTAAAATAAATAAATATGCACTAAAAATTAAGGATATGGGTATTAAAATGACTGAAACAGTTATATTGCCCCACAGCTAGCTAAGGATTGTAGCTAATGACACTTGCTGACGAATCCATTAATAATATGCACAAATTAATTCATACGTTACAAACCACAACTATATAACAGTGGAATAAAAATATCCAAATGGTCAAGGTGGTAGAACTTAACCATATTTATAATATTTATATAGTATGATTAAAATATTTATAATTTTAGATACATATGGTCTATCGGTATGTCTAAAATTATATTTTTTTTTTAAATTTATAGAAGATGAGAGAAAAGTGAAAGAAAGAAAGATGTAATTCTTTTTTTTGTTTAATTAATCTTATTTTATTTGTGTTTCTTTTTTATTTTAGTTGTGTCGATTTTAATTTTTATTGAAAGAACGAATTTATGAAAAAAAATTAATTTGACGATTCTGATGCAAAATCTCAGCATTCGATATCGAAATCAGAACGGGTTATAAATTTATAAAATTTGATAGTAGGACGAGTACCAAATTCCAACAAAGCCACGTCCCTCAGCATTAATGCACGGACAATCAGCATACTATGTCTTGTCCCCCTGTATATATATACTTTGCAATGTCAGCGGTCCGATCCATTATATATACATCCATCCGTCTCTAAATTCAAAATGATAACGAATATTGCCACCACTGTATAGGAAAACTTAGTTAATACTGGAGCCTCCCCTCTGAACTAAGTAATCTAAATTTAAATTCTATTTCATGCAAATAAAAGATGTATTAAAATGGATTTCCTACATCAACAGTTTCCATGTAGGAGTTGAATTGGTTAGATATATATATGTATATATATATATATATTGTGGTCTATTGAGGTTCCCTACAGTTTTGATTGGACCAAGTGACCCAAGAATCGAACCTAGTCAATTACCAAAAAAAGCAAAGTGGGCTAAACCGGAAGTGTTTGTGGACGGTAATGCTCCTTGAGATGCTCTTTCGTCCCTTGCATGCACCTCGTTCGTTGCATTGTGTTAGCATCAATTAATACATCATCACCCCACCAATAATTTGAGGCTAAGTTTTCACAATTTTTAATGCCTCGAATCCACCTATAGATATCCACTTTCCTATCTCCTGTAGTTTCATCATCATCATCATCATCATCATCATCCCAAGTCATATTATGGGCATCTGTCGTTATCTCTCTGTTCATTAATTTCCCCTCTAAAAGTTTTCGGAGCGTCACAGTACTACATTTATTTTTCTCATATTAGGGGGATTTTTCTAATATGTTTACATAAAATATCACACTTTCAGCTCTCAGCATACAAGAGAGATGTTCTAAGTTTCAAGTTTTTTCAGAGTCCAGGCTCCGTATATATCTTATTTAATTTGATTCGAATTCGCATAACTTAAGCTTGATTTGAACTGAAGCTGCTATTTGATAGATAGCAACTGTGTAAAGGGTGTTAGCTAATAGTGCTAAATTGTGCTGGGGACTAAAGAAGACCCATTGGGCCAGAATTATGAAATGAAGCTTTCACTTGAAATTAAAGATTATATAACTAAAGCTGCAGATAGAATCTCATTTAACTGTACAAAGGAAGAAAAACAAAGTGTGATGCTCCTGCACTTGTTAAGCTTTTAATTTGAGCAGAAGGGTGCAGAACATAGCTCCTCTGCTGCATAGGGGAGGACATAAAATTTAGTAGGAACTGATTATATGAAAGATTTAACTGTCATTGAATTCTTCAAAGATTACATAAAAATTATTTAAGCTTCCCAGGCCTAAAACTATCTCGAAGCTTTATGTTGTAACTCGTAAAGTACACATGCATATGGCAATGACTCGTTGTCACAACGCAAGTTAAAAGCCGAGATGCATGGTAGAGTATTTAAAATTTACAAACAAAGAAAATAGAAACTCAGATGTTGATATGTTTTTTGACCAAAAAGATTAAAAGGAAGAAAAACTAGACTTGCTGAAAACATTCATAGGGAGCAAGATATCTCATAGTTGCAATAGGTTTTGCAATAATTACTTATTTGCGACTTTGCCGGTTTACTCGTGCCATGCCATCTAGCTGTTGTGACATCACATCTCTTCGTTTGCAAATGCCAAAGTCAAATTTGTCAAGGGTTTTCGCTGAAGATGATCGGCATTCTTGTATTTGCACATGCAAAACCATTGGTTTGGTATAGTAGCATTTACTGCTTGCTTCTGTTTAGTCGAGAACTTTCTCTCCAGTTGAAAAGATATTCCACACCAATGCGCCAATGATATAGAGGGCAACAGCCACCTTAAATACATCATCCCATGAGCCTGTAGAATTCAAATGGTGCGAAGAAAAGGCAATATTAGTATAAAGATGCAAGTATTATGTAAACTAGTTTTAAATTAAATACGTTTAAAATCAAATTGTGTATGGGTTTTGCTATGTTCTTGCCTTTTTGTAGGATATAGCCGGTGACCGCAGTGCCAAAAACTCCTGCAAGCACCCCAGCAGTGTTCGATAACCCTAGTAGTACTCCCTGTTAATTTTCAAAACATATCTAGTTGAGGATACAACTATATCTAAGAAAGAAAATATTCTCTTTCTTTTTCAAAAGGCTTAATCAAAAAACTTGCTATTGATCTACAATACATCAAATTGTTGTTTGTATGTGTTAGCACATCATTATATTGGCAATAGAGAATAAACAGTTAAGAGCATCAAAAGAGACTGCTTCACATTTTTACTTTGCAGAACCTAGTTTCTGATTCGTCGTCACCAGCGAGTTTTGAAAACCTGCTTTGTATGCCCTTTTGGCTTTTTCCATGTGACTAATAATGGAAATTACCATAGCTATCAATTGTATGTACTCAAGAAGCAAACATTAGCATGACTATTATAGCCTTTATTCATGTGACTAATATTATACCCTTTTGCCAGTAAGCATATTAGCACGACAACACCATAAAAGAACGGAAAGAACATACTGCATAACGCGGTCCTATATCCTGGTGATTGGAATAAAGACCAGATTGTGAAAATGCATCACTGCCCTGGAAAAGAAAAACAACTTTGCCTTAAGAACCAACCAAATAATATCAGCAATGTACTCGCTACAAGTAAATTAAAACGGTAAACCAATATAAATAAATCAAGACTGGTAGAGAAAAGAGTTTAACAGCTAAATAACTTATAAAGAACTTAATTCAAATAGAGTTCCCTAAAAGAAACTTTGCTCTTTGAAAGAAAATGGATCATCAAGAAGAACTGAGGAGAGAGAAATGAGGACTCCGTAAACCGAAAGAACAACAATGCCAGACATTATACAAAATCTCAACAAATAGCAAATATATATATATATTTTTAAAAAAAGGCTATTAAGCATATCAAACCTGACTGCATGCCATACAAAGCACAGCCAAGGCTGGTGTACGGACATGGCTGAGCAGCGTCAAAAAGAAAGCTGGACCGAGAAAGCCAATTGATTGCATTATCTGCAATGAGGCAGCAAATTAAAATCAACCTCAGCCCCAGAAATTCACACTTGCAGTTGTTTTGATTGCAGTATTCTCCTAGATAGATAAGGTAGATAATGAAATATTAACAAGTATCAGATATCAAGAAATGACGTTTAACTATCCATAGTGAACTTTACAATCAGAAGTATTCTCTTTTATGTCTGAAGAGTGAAAACGGATAGGTGGGTAAAATTTTAAGTAACTTGTATGGAAAAATCATTTCAAGCATTACACAACAGTCTGCACAAAGAAGAGCATGTACACACCAAAAATTTAATTTGTTGGAATGAAAGTGTTGGGAACTGGGACCATTCAATAATATATAAAATGAGAACAAGCACTATCACCGTTGTCTGCATAAGAAAAACATTAAATAGAATAAAAAACTTACTTTACGAACAGTTGTTATCGAAAGTCCTTTTGCAACTAACGTGTCTGCAATCCACCCTCCAATGTTCGCAAAGATAGCCATGGTTAACCATGGTAACACACAGAATAGCCCAGATTCGGTGAGATTAAACTTCAACACCTAAGTACAATCAATTGAATATTGAGATTCACAATCATTACTTGTATACAATAGTTCAGGAAAAGATAATTTTATAGTTATTGACAAGCATTAAGAATAAGGAAGACACGACATTTTCTGTTAAACACTCCATATAAGTTTGATAAAGAAACAATATATACACCCAGAACCATGAAATAGCAATAACCTGATTGTAGTATGTGGGCATCCATGTTAAAAGGATAAAAGTGCCCCAGTTATGACAAAAGTGTGATATTATGAGGGCCCACACCGGAGCCTTCGATAGAATTAGTCTCCATGGTATAGAGGTAACAGGTTCTTTCAACACATTCCCCCCTAAAATGAGCTCTTTTTCATCTGAACTAAGCCCTGGATCTTCTTGTGGAGAGCTGTGCGCCTAAAGAGATATCAAAATAATAAATGTAAAAATAAATTCAAGCCCTACTTCAAATGACCAAATAAGAACCAGAAACATTTGGGGGATTCGAAATGCATAATGGATAGAAAGCCAGCAGATTGCTAGATTATGAGTTATCAGAAACAAATAAAAATCATGGCTTACTTTAAATTGCCACAGAGCAAACCAGATACTTCCAAGGGACCCAAATGCATAAAAAACCGAAGGCCATCCAAATTTGTGGATTAATAGTGGTGAAAATGCCAGTCCTGTGACAGAACCAAGGTACATCCCGCTATAGACTAATGCAAGTGATCTGCTCCTTTCTGATACTGGAATCCATTTGGATAGTATGTTATTCATAGAAGGCATAGCAACACCCTGCAAGGAAATAACTACCCTCGTTAACATATTTTCCGTAGGCATCAAAATGAAGACCAGAAAATTTATAGTCCAAGAAAAGAAAAAGAATAGCTGCGTTAACTACAATGGCATTACATTATAAAGCTACTGATAAAATGATTTGACAGGTATCAAATATCAAAGAGGACAAGTACAACAAACTGATAACAGCATCATCCCCTTCAACTTGCTGACAGGTCCTAAAAATGATTCTGTCCTCTAGGTGAAACAATCAAAAGGTCAAGGGAAGAGAAGACACCAACCTCACCAATCCCCATGAAAGCACGCATAATAAGTAGAAAGGGAAGGCCTATCTTAGCAGCCACTGGGGTAAGTATTGTCGCAATTGACCACCATACAACTCCAAAGCCCAACACTACCTTGCCGCCAAGCTTGTCTGCCCAAATACCTCCAATGATCTGTCGACACGAGAAACCCAACAATGTAAAAAGGGATATCCATAGCAGTACAATACACATTAGGTATGAACTGGGCAGAGGCTCTGTGCCCCTATCTTTTCTCAAAAATTTCAAAAAATGAGCCTTAGGTAAGAACTATCAGGTACAAAGAATTGAAAGCATTGATGGAGGAAAAAAAATTTGGTTAATTCATGTGATTTTAGTCTTAGAAGTGAAGACAAAATATTCAGCAAAAAATTGCACAATAAAAATAAATTTACCGTCCTATTAGGTTGTAACAGACTCAAAGTGATCAGAATATGATCATTCTCTATGTTTTATGTCCTCCCTCACTACAACCTTACTTGAAGTAGACACAATTATCTTGAAAATCGAGGACAAGATCAAGTGTCTGCCCATTCAAAATAAAAGGGTATGCGTGCCTATGTAATTTTCATCTGTGTGAGAGAAAAAAGAAAAGGAAGTAATGAAGATTGACCTGAGTAAGAAGATAGCCCCAAAAGAAAGATGATTGAATTAAGCCAACAGTCGCTGGATTCCAATTAAACTCTTCCGACATAGGAAGGATCGCAATGCTCATATTTACCTGCACCACACTTGACCAGCTTCAGAAAAAGAAAAGAAGAAACTATCAAAGACTGCGACAATCTAAATAAAAGACTGTCAAATGGATAGTCTTTTGAAAATATGACTACTGGTATTGTCAACAAGTGTATGGTCTACAATAACAAACTTACACGATCCATATTGCAGAGCAGGAATGCAAAAAAACATAAGAGCACAATCAACCAACGTTTAGGAAACTGCTCCCACCATCTAGATACATCCCTCACATTTCCTCCATGTAAAACTGCTTCACTCGATGCTTCTGAAGAACCAAACAACTCAGGTTGTGGTCCCGTTATTCCATACTGCTCCGATTTGAAGTCGGCACGAGTTATAATTGCCAACCGGTATCTGCCAATATTGTTCAACTTTCCTTGTCGTATCCAACTATTATTTGTCGGATCTGAAGAAATAAAGCATTCTGTTCTTGCACAATGTCTTCTCTTGAAATTGATATTATGCATCTTTCCAGTAGAACCATTCCCTAAACAATTTGATAGAGCGTATTGTGGCTCGCTGAGTGATAAAAGTCTCTTCATCATGATAGTGTTGCCTAAAGTACAAGATTTATGACTCGGGAAGAACTCACTCCTAGCAATATATGAGTCTTCTCTTCGAGCAGACAAGATATAAATCCCACCCCACACAAATTGCCCTGAAGATTCATGTGCAGTAGTTCGTTTCAAACGATATTCTTTTCCTGCATAGATACCTTGAAGTTTATGAACTTTGCTAGATATAAGTGAATCCAAGTGACATGTCCTTCATTACAAATCAGAAAATTTCATAATACGAGTTAATGACTTTTAAGTAACGCGAGTTGTTTAATTTTGATAACAGCTATGCTCACATGATAAAAGAATGAAATAAGAAAGTAAGAAAGTAAGATTCTACAAATCAGTATAATACGTTGACCAAGAAAGAGAGATGCAACATCATGTAACACGCATGGTTGAACCGAACATGCACATATGTTATGAATGCCCCGGCTGACTCAGAAACAACCAGGCCATAAGTTTGATTACCACTTTACACCTCCAGACTAGTCACAATGAGTCCCAGACCTTCAAGAACATCAAGTTGACATCTCCGCTCGTTAGGCATCAATTGCAGAACATATGTAGCACATGGATAGCAACCTTTAATCTTTAATAATTGTGAGCAAGTTGACCCACTTATTTTGTTTTTGGTGGCGGACAAGTACTTTGCACTGAGCATGGTCACGAATCAAAACAAAATTTATAAAGCCAACTACTGTCGATTTTTGCTAAAACAACCTGATTTTTTCAAATGTGGGGACAAAATTTTAAATCTTTATAGCAAATCCTCTCTCCCTAATACAGCTTTTCATACCACAACTGGACACCAACTTGTCAAAAGCTAATTGAAAAACTTATTCTACACAACTTCAACCCGTTAGCTGTCACCAAATTAAAATGGTGGCTAACTACTAGCTTCACAGAAACGCGAAAATCCGAAAAGCTCATACAGGGTTAACATCAACCCAGCTTCAAATTCCACAGCTACTGCAATCAAAAATACCATTTTAACTAATGCAAGGCACGAAATTTATCAATAATTTCAATCAAAATCAAATCAATTCGACTTTCTCAGAATTATCCCAAGCGTCCCCAATTACTACACACCAGCATTCGTACATCACAAAATGATCCTACTACGTATCCCAACGCATAACACCATAAAGGACACGAAATTTGAACTCGTACACTTCAAGCTGAAACACGAAGACGCAGATGGTTTATTAAAGACCAAACCTGAAACGAGAGGAGAACCGAAGCTCCTACTGGAGAGCACGGCCCCCATCGCCATTGGAGAGGAGACGAGCTTCGAGATCGGAGTAGAACCCTAGCTGGGAAACCCGCCTATCGGGGATTACTCGTCATAGAAGCGAAAGAGGAGAGAGGAGGAGAGGGGGGAGAGGATAAAAAATGGAGGGGTTTGCTCGTGCACACATCGACTCCACACTAAAATCCGCGGCTTTTTCCAAAAGCGCTGAAAAGAAGGCCAAAAAAAAAAAAAAAATATCTCCGATGTAACGCTTCGTTGTCTCTCCATCGTAACTGTCCCAGCAACGGTAGACCATTTGCCACGTGGGCATCTGTGTCATTGGGGGATACGAGGGTGGTGAACAAGTGGGGCCCGCATTCGTCGATAAACTATTGCGTGAACCGAGTCCAAACCGTCATCTGTGAACCACCCGCCATCTGTTGCGGTTAAGGATCGAGCATGGGCCCGGTCCAAATCCAATTTGGAAGAAATGGGCCAGAGTTTACCTAGGCCGGTCCAGGGCCGTCGAGCTCTGAGCAAATGGGTTAAAGTAGCTGAGGAACCAGCTACATAATCATTCGAGTCGCATAGCTACTTATATGTGATTTTTTAAAAAATATATCATGCTTATTTTAGATTCCCATATTTAAAATATACTTACTTATTTATTCACAATTTAATAATTCCTAATTTCAAAATATAAAATTTTAAAAATTCAAAATTAGTGGGGGCCGCGCGTGGCGCGTACCCCCTCTGCCACAAATTATGACGTCCACTCTCCCACTTGGGGAGATGGTAAGCCAGCGCACCCACAGAGTGCAATGTGGACCGCGGGCCTAGGTCATAGACCTTATTGATCGCCCATAGACCCCGTCCAGGTAAGTATGGAGGAACAGTGCACATCCCACCCATCTTGTAGATCCTGGAGACTGGAAAGATTCCGCGCTAGTCGATGTGGGATTAAAGCGTTCTTCAAATATCAAGGATCAGAAATTATACCGAACCTATCGGAGGAAACAAAATGAATTATTTACTCGCATTATTATTATATTTTATAAGTCCGTAACTTTGATCATTCTTTTGAGTTCATTTAAAAATTCGACCATTCTATGTGATAAATTCGGTTTCACATATTTTTTGATGTTTGATTATGTAAAAATATTTCTTTGATTATGTAAAAATATTTTAAATATTTACTTACATATATATCACTTGTATATTTTTCATCTATACACACATAATTATATTACTTATTATTATACTTTATATAATATTATTAATATTACATATTATGCTTGCTTTGTGTACCGCGTGAGTACTCCATCCCTGCGCCATAATTTTTTAAGATTTATTTTACGAGCAACCAAAAGCTCGGATAGTTGTTTTCTAAACCGAAAAAAATATTCGATCCAATTTTACAACCAACCTAACATACCCGTTTAGTTAAAAACACTGCATCAAAACAACCCAAACAATAATCATCTCCTACTTAAAAACAGATGTAGAGAAATGGATGCATAGAATTAAAACAAAGGTTCTTTCGCGCACCACGCAGTTTCAACCTTGAACATTTTCTATCACTGTACAGCACTGCTAAGGCTTCTCATCTCATTAATGGTACCGATATCTGCTAACAGCTTTCTGATAAACAGTCAAATTTTACATCTCCAAAAGCATTAAGAAATCCAAGTTTGAATTAAGGTTGCAGTGATTGTATCAGCTGATCAAATCCATGCTGAAGTCCCAGAGTTTCTTGGCTAGATCAGCGTCCTTCGCTTTGGCGCTCGGCTCATATAAGTTGCTGTCGCTGAAATACTTCCCCGTCACTCCTTTCACTTGAGGATGCAACGCGACGTAGCATGTGGTCGCCGCACCCTGGTAATGACAGAAATGTCAAAAAATATAGAGCAGTCGAATTGGAATTTACCCTCAAATTTAAAATATTGCAATATCATCTCGATAAATAAGTATTTTAAATAGCATCAGAATGTATAACCAGGTTGCATGACTGAAAGCTTATTACAAAACTATGGCACTCGAAATTTCAGGATAGTGCGTGGTAAACTTTAGCTAAGATGCGCAAAAACAAATTCATTGGTTTTTGCAGGATATGTAGTATCTATGCTAACCTGCTGAGCATTTTTCAATACTAGTTTTCCAGCCGTGCGGTGAAGAACTGCATGCAAATGTAGGGTTAGTCAGCTTCAATTTTCACAAATAGAATTATGACTAGAAGTGCAAGAGAAAAGTTAAAGAGTTTACACATAGATAACATGTAAGCAATGGACTAACCTGCCCACACATCAGAATACAGATGCTTAAATATTTCTCATGCATTTCTTTTCTAATGGTAAGAATTATGTCTACGCAACCACTGGAAAATAACCATAAGAGATTTACACACAGTAAAGCAATTATTGTCATATATGATATCCTCCTCTAGAATAAGTTAGGATTTTGTTACTCATTAAGCACAGATGAACAGTGCTACGGTAGAGAATATTAGGTTAATAGTAAATTAATAGCCTTGTATGAGTGTACTATATCTAGCAAACATATGAGATAATCATTTGCTAACAATAAAGAATGCAGGTATATACTGGTTATAATTCAACAGTATCTCTCCGTATCGGCAGCTAGGGGAAAAAAAGAAAAACAACCTTTGGACATTATATCACAGGGAAATCCAGATACCATACCATAAAATATAAGCTAACTATTGGGAATTACTAAAGAGAATATACGCATGAATGATTGAGTATACGGAGTACAGATAATTTACAATCTAGAAAACTGTGGTAGCGCAGAAGATTTGTGATAATTGATCCTGGATGGAGAGAATTTGCAGTAATCTCCACCCCTTCCTCCTGTGAAAAATAGTGATAAAAGCTTTATAAGAGACAAATTTACTAATGAATCCTGCAATTAATACACTTCAGGTATAACCACTGTAATCAACCATAAAAATAAATAAAACTCGGCTCTGACACAGCAGATGAATCATCTGCTACATAATTTCCACATCATCTCTCAAAAATGACATAGCAGCTAAATCTGCTGCCAATCCTCCAACACAGCTAAATTTTTGGGAAGGCGTTGAACATAGTCTGGGAAAACTATCTCAGAGAAGTGCACTGAGAATTCTATGTGATCTTTCAGTTTATTATATTGATCGATAACAAGACAAAGATTGACAGCATTCGTCTTGTGAAAATCATAATGTATTGACCTTTAGTTTCTGCTAAGAAAACTGCTTTCTGTTCAAACATGTTAAGTAGACCTGTCCGGCCCTTTCAGCATGTGTATACGACAGGTACAAACAAGGACAAGGTATTTAAAAAAGACAATATTAATCAACCGAGGTATATCATATATAGAACCAACTCTTCCTGATAGGTACCTTAAAGCGTGTAGAAAGTTCATTGGCGTGTAAAATGTTTGCAAGCTTTGACTGCCCATATGCACCAATACTGCTATAGCTGTAGATGAACATATTAGAGCAAGAAGATCAGTAACTTCACTGGTTTTGACTTTATGTTAGAAGGATACACGAAAACATAGTTTTTGTGTACCTAGATGGGTCGTTGATCTTATCAAACCGAATCCCTTCCCCGTAGGCAAACCTATGTCCCTCAGATGAGACATTGACAATCCTTCCTTCCACTTTAGATTCATGAGCTGTGTTCTTCATGTTCTCCAGAAGAAGATTCGTTAAAAGAAAATGACCTGCAAAAGATGGCATTTTAGTATATCACCTATCTTCAGATTTCCGGTATGAAATCATTTCGAGTTAATGAATCGTAGAACTTCTGAAAGCTAGAATACTCCATAAAAAGGCCAAAAAATTTGTTGGTGAACCAGGAAACTCTTTCATGATATGGAACAAAGGTCCAGATATAGATTCTAGAGCTTAAAATAGCTCAAAAAAAAAGGAAAAAGCAACTTTGTGTTTAATCATGAAAAAATTTTAAGATGAAAAAAAAAAGAGCTCATACCTATATGATTAGTTGCAAATTGCAGCTCTATACCATCTTGTGAAAGCGAAAAAGGAGTTGCCATAACTCCAGCATTGTTACTGTTAACAGTAAAAGGAGACGAAAAGGTGCCACTTTCATATATTCCTCCAATTAGCGCATTAAAATAGAACAACACATATTAAAACCAAAAAAAGGAAAGAAAACTTGGTTCCTTCCTTCGAAAGTTTCACTAAACTGAGAAGCTCTAAAATGAAGCTATTGAGATATTAATTATAAAACTGTTTATCCTTCATCAAATTGGTGTACTTAATAACACTTCTGCAGTTCTATGGAAGCTCTAGCTGCGTGAAACATGCCCTTAGTTATATTCACATAATACAGCAGTCGCCAAGTTAATTCTTCCAGTTATTATAAATTTAAGAATTTCTTACATGAGCACATTTAGTGGTAGATTCTGGGATTTGAATTCTGAGGCGAACTTCCTAACTGATGCCTTCGACGTGAGATCCAACTCCATTACATCAAGTTTGGCGGAGGGTATCTCCTTTAAAATTTCCTCTTTCACATCGTTACCAGATGTTACATTCCTAACTGCCATGACCACATGAACACCGCGTTTTGCGAGAATACGAGCTGTTTCAGCGCCAATTCCACTTGATGCCCCTGAAAAAAGTGATCAATCTAAGCTATACAGCAGCTAGAACATATATCCGTGATAAATATATAACCGAATTTGCTACTTTACTCCTTCCAGCTATGTTAATGTAACTTAGATGGAAGCATCGAACTTCAAAAGTTATCCTCTTTCTTTAGTTGCATCTGTACTAGCAAAAATTTCTAATTTTGCATCGATTCGAAAGTCATAACTAAGATAACTGGAAATAGATCAAATAACTCCTAGGCACTCATTAGGAAGGTAGAAAACAAGTACATATAATCCTGACGAACACTATAAACTCAGTGTATGATGCTTCTGGTCCATTTATAAGCCACTTTTTCACTAATAAGCATGTAAATACATATGAATTACCTGTAAATGAACAGCGTATCCTACGTTATAAGCCCTAATTGCTCTAATTTTGTCAGATATCATCACAGTAACACTCAAAATCTTAAGCCAAAAATAGCAAAACACGAGTAGGAACAGCAAATCGAAGTGGCTGTCAACATCCGACGCTAAATACCGAAAAATTGTGAAACAACTGATCCAAATCCTGCATAAGATCGACAAATAAACAGTATAACGATCAACTGAGAGCGAAATCGAGCCTGTGACGATCGCGGTGAGGCTGGAGCCATCGATCACCTCCGTGACCTCCTCAGCCGTGGAGTACCACGAAAATCCCGAAGGCCCCTTCCTACTAAACGGCCACATCCTAGGGCTAGGGTTTCTTCTTCTTCTTCTTCTTCTTCTTCGTGAGAGAAAAAGATAAACGATGCGCGGTTTCCTCAAAAGGAAAAATAATGTCCTTTGGAATATTAATAAAATAAAATTCTACAGAGTATTATTGTTTTTTTGAGAGAATACATAGTATTATGGGTTAATTGCATACAGATCTCTACAAACATATCGAATAGCAAATATATTTCTATAAAATTTAACTTTTCATATTTATCCCTTCAAAAATCCTAAGTTGTTCATATCTACCCCTCTGATCTATTACCGTTTGGAAACTGTTTATATTTTAACAGAATATATGTGAAATGATTTTTTTGCCCTTACAAATATATTCATTTAAAAATAATACTTTTATACTTGTTGCAAAAATATCCCTCTCTAAATATCCCAACGTTGGGTCATCTCCGTCATCTAATTGGGGGCAAAACATGCTCTCTAAGGTAGTAGATATTTTACATTTTTTTTTTTTTAAGTGGTGGTGAGCGAAAACGAGGAGGTGGGGATGTGATAAATTTTTAATGCGACCCATTCATGACCATGATGGGGGCCATTAGTGAAGTGATAAGGGTTGGCTTTAGAATAGACAAAGCGTAAAGGGTATGAAAAAAGAGGGGTTTTTAGAAAGGGAATAGCAACAGGTCAACAATATGGACCAATGCTAGTGCTCTCTTTCTGTACATTGGGTAGTGTAATCAACTGTGAAGCCCTGGGGGGACGCGATCCACGCGCTCCTCTCCGGCATGGACGCGAACGGGAACGGCGCGGTCGAGTTCGAGGAGCTCGCCGCGGCGATCACGCCGCTGATGACGCAGCGGGCCCTGGTGGACCAGGCGCAGCTCCTCGAGGTGTTCCGCGCCTTCGACATGTTTGTAGAGATTTGTATGCAAATAGGCCAGCCCCTCTCCTTCGTCGAGCTTGCCCGCTCCATGGCCCAAATGGGCCAGCCCCTCCTTCGTCGAGCTCACCCAGATGATCCGCGATGCCGACGCACAACGGGGTCATCAGCTTCACCCATCTTAGATTAGGTTATAATATACAAAGGGTAAAAAAGTAAATTTACTTTTTTTTTTTATCTAACCAAGGTTAAGCATTTAACCTATGATTAACTTAACTTTTCTAACAGAGATGGACGGTAGGGACAGATATGAATAACGGTGGATTTTTGAAGGGATAAATATGAAAAGTTGAATTTTGTAGGGATATATTTGCTATTCGACATGTTTGCAGGGATCTGTATGCAATTAACCATAGTATTATTGTATAGTGAAAATGAACCTATAATAGCTCAATTAGAATTAAAAATAAATTTGAAATAATTTTTTCTTATTTTAAATATTTAATTAAACTTTTTTGTCTATTAATTATATATAATAAATAAACTTCTTATATAAAAATATACCGAATAAATTATTTATGTATTCGGACCGGGCCTATAAACTTGTCGACTAACCAAAGGCCCTGCCATATGAATGAGGTCCATGGAAAATTTGGCCTGGCCCATTAACGTGATGGTGAGTCCATGAATGGTGGGCCGGGTCAAGGGAGATTAAAGAGAATCCGGCACGATTTCCGAGGCATTTTGGTGGTCCATTGTGGTTCTTTTGATTTTAGCTTTTACGCTAAAACAAATTAAAATTTCCTCAAAGTATACGTTTTTGAAACTCTGAAATAATAAATGTGATTTTACAGTAAGGGGCAGATTCTAATTATATTTGTATTCTAATTTAATAAGAATATATCTTAGTTTTTCTCGTGCTTAAGAAGAAACTCTTATTCGTAGTGCCACGTTTAGAGTTAATTTTTTTAAAAAAATCAATTTATATATTAGCATATATATATATGATAGGAGTGGCTATTTTGATTATGATACTGAACGACGTGAATATATCTAATTAAAAAACAACAACAAAATACGGTACAATATGTCATGAAAGAAAAGCAAGTTAACATTTTAAGTATTTCAGAATATATATATATATATATATATATATATATATATATATATATAATTTTTGTGTTAGCTTAACTAACACACAAGTAGGAGTGGCAATCCAGCTCGCAGTTCACGAGCCAGCTCGTGTTCGGCTCGAAATGAGCTCGAGATCGAATCGCTCGTTTAGTAAACAAGCCGAACACGAGCCGAATTTTTTAGCTCGTTTAATAAACGAGCCGAATTTGTCAGCTCGCTCGTGTTCGGCTCGATAACAGCTCGAATATATATATATATAAACTTTACTATTTAAATTTTAGGCCATTAATTTTTTATGAATTTTAATTATTAGATTAAAATTTTAATTTTTAAATTTTTTTTAAACTTTACACCTAATAGTATGAATAAAAATTAAACTTATTGTTCGCAAGCCAGCTCATATTCGGCTCGTTAATAAACGAGCCGAACACGAGCCGAATTTTTCAGCTCGATATTTCGGCTCATTTATTAAACGAACCAGTTTGTGTTCGGCTCGTTTATTAAACGAGCCAAATACGAGCCGACCCAACTCGCTCGTGTTCAACTCATTGACCCCCCTACATACAAGTACTACCCACTAATCCAAGTTGCTATTTCTCCCACTCACATGGCCTCTTGTTGGGTCTTTTTAGCTGCCGCTTTCAAGAAGGCCTCCTACTTGCTTTTGGTGGAACACCCCCCCCCCCCCCCCCCCACCCCCCCCCCCCCCCCGGAAAAAAAAAAAAAAAAAAAAGCTTCCAAATTGCTCCACAAAAATTGCATAGACCATGGCCCCAAAACTCTTCTCAAAACACACACACACACACACACACACACACACTATCTCTAAAAAGAAAAAGTATAAAAAAAGAAAAAGGAAAAAAAAAAAAAAAAAAAAAAAAAGTAGTACTCATGTGATGGTGGTAGGCTCCCACCAAACACAATGAGGCCTAGGCTGTCACCTACCAAAGTTTGTCTAAAGAAAAATATTATTTATACATTTAAAAAATATATATTTTTTAACCATTCATTCAATAAATAATATATTATTTACTAATCATTTAATATGACTAATAAAAATAAAAATTATTTATTAGATGAGTGAATATATATTATATATTTTTTTGAAATGTATCCATAGTATTACTCCCTTATATTTTCAAATAAATTTATATATGAAAAAAATAAATGAAACCAATAGCAGACAATCTCTCTCTTAAAAAATAAATTTTTTTCTAAGTAATACTATCCATGCACCCAATTTGGATGTACTATATACACTCCAATCATTCTAGGTAAAGACTTATTTACTAATTACTTTAAAGTTATTAGTAAAATTTATTTTATTTTTAAATAAATAAAATATAAAATATATATTTTATTTGAAGTGTATAAAAAATATTTTCCTTTCTAAATTTTCCTCCAATAATTAACCGTAAATTTATGCAATTTCACATATTTGTGCATATGTTTCTATAAAAACTCAGATTTTCTTTTAAGTTTCTAGAAAGAAAAAGTTGATTTACATTATTTTATGTAGTATTGGAGCCCAAGATTTCACAATATTTTATATATTTTGATCTAATTTTTAAAATTAATTTAAATTCATGTCTCGAACTTCAAAAGGTCTTAACATGGAAAAATGATTGAATATAGATATATAATTTATTTCGCAATATAAAACCAACTTCAATTCTAATTAAATATATGTTTGTTAAATAGGAAAGCATTAAAATCATTTCTCTACTGCTTGATTGGGGGAAGAGATTCTCTGCAACCCCAAGGCACCAAATGAGCATCCTTTGATGGGTAATCTCCATCACAAATTTCTGGTGTGGCATAATTTATCAAATCCTTGCACACATGACCATAAAAGTTTCAGACTATTTTTCAAATATTTTCTGGCAAATTTTGTAATGGCATGTGTCATCACTGTCCACCACTCCAATTATCAATTCCCACCACCATCACCATCTTAAATAAAGAGGACAACATATTCCAATATATTCTCTCTGATCCACACCTTTCTTTATTTCAAGGCTATTAAGAGAGAGAATATGCTCTAGAAGCTGCTAATTAAAAAGCACTTCTGGTAACAGCATAACATGATAATGTACATACATGATGAAAGAAATTCAAGCTGCAGAGGAAAGGAGAATAGCTCAAAATAAAAGCTCACACTCTTGATGGATAAGATAGATAAGATAAGATAACATGGATACAGGGAACAAGCCACAAACATAACTCAAACAAAGGTGACATGAGTGGGGCTGAAGTTTTAAGCCCTGCTTTTGAATGGAATAGCCCTGATCACAATCTGATGGTAAATTGCAGCAAGAGCAGCTCCAATGAATGGTCCCACCCAGAAAATCCACTGAAAAATTGCATGACAGATAAAAAAAAGAGGGGTTAAAACTAAGTTGAATTAAAGTTTCTGAATTGATTTTTTTGTTGGATTAAAAAAAAAAAAAAAAAGAGAGAGAGAGGCAAGAAATATTTAATTACATGGTCATGCCATGCATGAGCCCTGTTGAAGATAATTGCAGCTCCAAGGCTTCTGGCAGGGTTGATGCCTGTGCCAGTGATGGGGATGGTGGCCATGTGAACCAAGAACACAGCAAACCCAATAGGCAAGGGAGCAAGGATCTGCAAAAAACATTATAACCACAAATAAGCAAAGATCTAGCTTCCTGGGAGTATCAAAAAATTTAATTAAATTCAAAATTCTAAGCTCCTGGTTTGGCTTTCCTTTTCGATTAAACATATAAATTGATCGCAGGGAATTTAAGTCATCAACAAAAAAAAAAAAACAAGAAGAAAACTTAAACATAGATAACCAAACAATACCTTAAATTTGTTTTTGTACAAACACTTGAAAAAAGACATAAAAGCTGCTCAGGAACAATGTATAAAAGAGTGTTTTTTGGGGGGTAAAATTGTATAGAACTTATCCCAGCTATTATCCATCTGATCTGACTTAGAAATCTTTAAAAAAATTTAATTCAGTAACCAAATCTTTTAATTTATTTAATTTTTAGCAGTTGATAATTTTTAAATTTTAAATTTTAAATGCATGGTCTATTTTTATAAATTAATTAATATATTTAATATAATTCATTCAACTATAATTTTTTTTAAAAAATAAGCAATATAATTTATTGATGTTTTGGTGTTTGGTTCTTCTGAAAAAAGCTCAGAAAATAATTTACTTTTCCATCCGTTTGATTTCAAAAAAATAAAATAAAAAATCACATTTTTTTTTTTTAAAAAAACAATATTTTTGGTTCAAATTTGTTATCCGAAAAACAAAATCTACAGAAAAAAAAAAATTGAGAAACCAAAAGAGTACCCCTAATAATAAATAATAAATAATAAATAAGAAGAGTAGTAGTAGCAGCAGCAGTAGTACTTACAGGGACATGGGAATCCCTAGCATTCCTCTTGGCATCAGTGGCAGAGAAAACAGTGTAGACGAGCACAAAGGTGCCCACAATCTCAGCACCCAGGCCATCTCCTTTGGTGTATCCAGGGTTCACAACATTGGCCCCACCCCCGTTCACCTCGTAGAGCCCCTTCTCGAAACCCTTCACAACCCCAGCCCCGCAGATCGCCCCCAGGCACTGCATCACCATGTAGAACAAAGCCCTCGTCAACGACAGCTTCCTCGCCAGGAACAGCCCGAAGGTCACGGCCGGGTTGATGTGCCACCTATGAAAATCAAATTAGAAAAGCACGATAATATTATATGTTTATATTAAATCAGATCAGATTAGAATAATAGATTACGTACCGGAGATGCCGGCGGTGCAGTAGACGAGGGCGAAGATCATGCCGCCGAAGGCCCAGGCGATGCCCTGGATGCCGACGGACGCGCACTTGGAGGGGGCGCGGCTGACGCCCATCACCGTCAGGATGGTGATGTAGAGGAAGAGGAAGGTGGCGACGAACTCCGCGATGCCGGCGCGGTAGAAGGACCAGGACGCCAGCTCCCCGGGCTCGAACAGCGGCGCCGCCGGCGGCTCCTTGTAGTCCTTCCCTTCATCCTGGCTCTGCGCCGCCGTCCCGATCGGCTGCCGCTCCGGAAACTTGTTCGCCCCCAACCTCACATCCTCCTCCTTCCCTTCCATTCTTTATTTTTACTTTACTTCACTTTTTTTTTTTTTATTTATTTTATTTTTATTTCTCCTTCTCTCTCCTCCCCTGATAAATTCTTCCTTCTTCTGCAGCTGAGCTAAAGACGGTGGAGGGAGGGAGGTGAGCTAAAGACTGGAGTGCTACTTTATAGAAGCCTTCTGTTCTGTTCTGTTCTGTTGTGTTGTGTTTTTTTTTTTTTATTAAATTTAAAAAATATTATTATTTTTATATTTTAAATTTATTAGTAATATTTTATATATTTTTAAATTTTAAATATAATTTTTTTATTAATTATTTTAAACTAATTAATAAAATTTATTTTATTCTAAAATAAAAAAAATGTATGACTATCTGGATTGTTTTAAAAAATATAAATTTTTTATTTTTTATTTTAAAATGTATTAAATTTTAAATATTTTTTAATAAAATATATATATATATACAAAATATTATAATAAATAATAAATAATAATTTTTTGAATGAAAAATATGTAAGATATATATTTTATTTTTATTTTCGGAGTTACAATAGATATGAAAATTGATGATTTTATATGCTTCAATCTATAATTTACAAAAATCTAAAAAAAAAAAAATAGTAATAAGAGTATTAAAAAAACGTGACAAATAGTGGAACGATACTTTTTAAATAAAAAAATATAAAATATACACTGTATATTTTTTTTTTTATGTATAAAAAAAAAAAAAAGTGTAGTAATTAAGTCAAGATAGTGCAGTGACCATCACGCATTATGACCCCCACCACCAACCCACTCCGGGCCCGAGAAAAAATAATAATAAAAAAAACAAGAGCTTTGATTGTGGTGAGGAGAGGAGAGGTGAGGTGAGATGCTGCTAATAATTTTCTCTCGCTATTAACAGTAATAGGATAGGGTTATGTGATAATTAAAAAAAGATTTTGGGGTTAAGTGGGGTGGTTTAGAGATGGTTCTGGAGAGGGCATAGGCCAATGTGATGTGGACAAGGTGGTGTGGTCCGTTTGGTCTTATCTTTTGTGATACTACCAACCTGTCTGGTCTATTTTTTATTTTTTATTTTTTTAAAAAAATAATTTTTTTAAAATATAGCAACTATTTATTTTATTTATTTTTAAATAAAATAATTTAGTGAGAAATATAAATTAACTGAAAATTCTCTCATATCGACTATTAATTTTTTAGCCAACTACACTAAATATGAAAAATTAAAATTTTATTAAAAATGTTATTTAAGTAGAGTGATAATTAATTTTTTTAAATTATTTTTTTTGTCTAATTATTTTTTTATACTTACTTCAATTTCTCGCTGCATAAAAATTTAAATTTTTTTTAGTACGATAATTTACTAAACATTAACTTTACTAAAAATTACTACCACTACACTCAAAGTAAGAGTAAAATTTTGACTAAAATAATTTTTTGCTATGTTAGAAGTTTTGAAATATTTTTGTCATATGAGTAATATTTTGACTAAAAACTTACTCCCAATAATCAAATTAATGATTAATTCATTGGTTATTTGAAGAAATGATAGTAAACTATAATTTGTTCAATTTTTTTAAAAAAAATAGTTTAAAATATGAAATAATTATATTAATTTAAATTTAAAATCACATATATTAAATATTAAATTTTTTATTAGTTGCGCTAAGATCGATAAGTTCATTAATTGTAATGTTGGAGGGATCTTAGATGCTCTTAATTAGTACAAAAACTTCAATTATAGTTTTGGATATTATAATAGTAAGTTGTTGTGCAAAGAACTAAATTATTTATTTCCTAACCCACCCACTTTCCCATCTTTTTTAGGGCATGTGACCTGTTCCACATAAGAGAGAAAAAGTACTATATATTCCCTAGCTTTCCATCTATGGCTTCCCTAGCTATTTTTTCCTTTTTTTTTTTTTTTTGTAGTTAATTAATTCGAATTTGGTAAAAAATTAATAAACAAATAATATTAATAAAATTTATATTTTAGATTTTAAATTTGTTGTAAAATATGATTTAAATTATATATATATATATATATATATATATATATATATATATATATATATATATATATATATATATATATATATTTAATACAGTTAAAAAAAGTTATATTTTGATAACAAAACAATATTTGAGAAGGATTTTTATTTTGAGTTATTCTGAGAGCAACTGTGTTGAAACTTGAAACTGCAAAAAAAAAAAAAAAAAAAAAAAGAAAGAAAGAAAGAAAAAAGTTGGCTAAAAATGGCTAAAATATTGTGAATTGTTGGATGGTATTAATAACTAGCCAGATCACAAAAGGCCAACAAAAGAAAAAATAAAAAAAAAATAAAAAAAAAGAACTTACGTTCACCGGCGGTGACTAGAATCGAAATGGTATCGGAAAGCAACGGCTTTGAATCGGTGTGGTGACTGGCGTCAAAAGTCGTGCTCCGTTTTCCACGCAGCTAACGGCTACATTCCGTTCATCTCCAGCTCCTCTGTTATTACGTAAATGCCCCTGTCTCTGTAGCATGACATTGCAGGTTTTTTTTTATTTTTGATTTTTTTTTTATTTTTTGTTTTGCGGATCAAATTAGATTCGAGTTTTATGGAGGTCTAATTATGTGTAATATGTGCTGTGTTCAATAATACTTTTTATTCTAAGAAAGAATGTGATAAGAGGAGGTGGAGATGAGGTCATTCTCGTCATTTTAGTGGGCCGAAACCTTCATATAAAACAAAAGGTGGAGATCACGAACAATGACTCATACTGTACTTTAGCGAGAAAAAAAAATAATTTTTTTTTTTTTTTACAAAAAACGAGACCAAAATTTCCACGAACCGAACAGAGGCGACACGTCACTACACCGGCCAACTACGTGGGACCATTGCATGCCTTGGACCGACCAGCCAGTTATAGGCCGACACGTGGTTGGCAGCTCATTACACCACGTGGCCTTGATCCCCGCGCTTAACTCGTACGTTTGAGGCTACTAAATAGATCCATATTGATAGCAACTTCCACTACATTTCCACCGCGGCCTCATAATTACCCCAGTGGGAATTCGCTGTGTAGTGATGCTTAATTGGATCGTTTTCGAGTGGTGGGTACGAAGTTTTGGACAAATAAAATTTTTAAAATTATAGATAATTTTTTTAAATTATTTTAAAATAATTAATAAAAAATATTACATTCTAAAATTTTTTGTGAAATATGTATCATACATCAGCATTGCTCTTTAACTCGAGCTAAAAAGCACTTTGAAGTTTATATATACTCAATTATTGTGATCTTAATTTGAATTTGGTTGCCGTCGTTAAATCAATGTTTTGAGGTAATAAATCAATCCAGTGCCGCAATAAATCAATCCAGTGCCGCACGATCAGCAGCAATTAATGGTCTCTTCCCACTCAGTCATGACACAAAATAGATAAATGTTACTGAAAATTTTTAAATAGTAAAACAACAATATAAATAGATTAGAGCTTATATACTTTCAAAAGTACAAACCCAACTATACTTATAAATTTTTTACCATTAGATTTGTATTGAGATTTGCGCTATTACATCTCTCAGCTTATATACTTAAAAAAAAAAAAAAAAAATTCATGTAAGAATTAATAAATAATTTAAATAAAATAAATTTTAAATATTTTCAACAAATCAGAGTGGCGCAGCGGAAGCGTGGTGGGCCCATAACCCACAGGTCACAGGATCGAAACCTGTCTCTGATAATTTATATACTGCCTTCACACTCTTCTTTTTTATTTTTTTTATTCTCCATTCACACTCTTCAAGCCCTAATTTATTTGTAAGCGCTTTCACCGTCTCCCTCTCAATCTAAGTTTACTTTTTTGGATTGATCTTACCTTTTTATCGTTTTTCTTTACTCGGATCTTACCTTTTTATCGTTTTTCTTTACTCGGGATAGATTTAGTTGATTCATAGTTAAAATTGTGTTCTCCTTTTCTCTTTCCTGTAACTATTTTGGTGAATGCATGTAGTTTCTCTTAGTTGCAATAGACTTAGTTGATTCATTGTTAAAATTGTAATTTACGTTTTTTTTTTTTTTTTTTTTGTAACTTTTTTGGTGTTTAGAAATGCAAATTTTGCTTACTTTTTTTGGTCTCAGCGATTGAATTTTAGTATAGGAATCCAAAGAGTGTATGTATTCTGCGGATTAGTGTTGAGATTACGTTTTTTGCGGATCTTTTGAGGTAAAAGTAAGTATGTTTTTACATTAATTTTTGGTGGGTGTGGATACTTTTTTATCAATTAACTCTGTTCTAGTTTGTGCATACAATGACTGAACAAATTGATACAAGATGGTGTGCTTTTTTGGAGATTTCACCTCTTGATAGTTAGAAAGAGGGGAAAAAGTTGTAGTATGCTTTTTTATATTGTGATGGCCAATGTCACATAAATTGCTACGCACTAGAAGGCTTTATATGTTCTTTGCAAGTTAAAAGTTTATTAGATATTAAGTTATTAGCTTTTAGAGCTCAAATGTCATCTCTCAGGGGTCTTACTAGAGAAAAAATTACTGCTTTATCATTATAGCTTGCCTTATACTTAGTGTTGCTTTTGCTTTGATGAAAGAAGCCGTATTTACATTGTTTGCGAATTTCTGCTGTGTACTCTTTGCGCTAACATTTTGTAAATCTGCTACTTTTCAGTAAGAAATGGAGGAAAATAGTTCACAAATGTACTGAGCATCAAAATTCTTTTCCCTATTATCATTTTAAGTTATGCAAGATGTTTCCAAATTGTTATTTGTTTTTTCCTTAAATTTTTTCCTTAATATTGTAATAGGTAGACATCAATGTTTGGAGGTGTAGAACTTAGCAAAGCCATAACAAAAAAATCAATAGCACAAAAGGTGCTTAAAATATGTATACATATATCCATATTGTTTTGAAGCGAGCCTTGAGAAAAAAAAAAAGGAGCATGATAAAGTCACGCGCACTTCAGATATCTGTAATGAAGGTATTCACGCTCACTTATAGCTTTACATGCCATTTTGTAGACACAGCAACTAGGATTCATGTACATCCATACACATGCATGTGCGCATATGCAATCTTTGTCATATGCTGTTCTAATTTCCTGCCACCAGTAACTTACATAAGTTGGACTTTAATGCCTTGTTTGGTATTGTTGTTGTTTGCCTTTTGTTTTCTAAACACAAATTCTATTTAATAGAGCGTGCGTGCTCAGGGTGGTATGTTTGCAATCTATACAATTGGGGCATTTGTTTGGGGACGTATAACAAAACTAGGTATCAAACTTCTGCAAATTTTTTTTTGAAGAAGATGCCCTTTGGTATCCTATTTGGTTGCATTGTAAGCTTGCCAATGATGACAAGAGTAGGGAAGTCCAACCGGCTGCACATGTAACCACATAGAATTTTTATTTGTAAAAACATAAAAAAGGCAGCAATTCCAAACATGGCCTGAAGGTTTAGCTTTTGTGTGTTGCAGTACAAGTTGAATCTTCTTTAGTCTTTGACTGTAATTTGCTAGTCTTTCTTGATTTTCCTGCAAGTCCGAGCTGGCAATTTATGATAAGAAATAGAGTAAGATGAATTGAAAAGGAAAGATAATTTGTTCTCTGTTGAAACAGCAAGGAGGTTTTTGGACCTTAAGGAACTCTTCAAAGTTTTTGTGTCATGCCTGCTATTGCTTGTAGTACCTCAAGGACTCTCCATTCATTGGATGTGAGATTAGGCCTTTCCTTTGGCTCGGCACAGCACCTCAATGCTAAGCGGAGAAACTGCTCAGCTTGAAGAACTGGCCAATTTCCAGCTGTGTCATCCAAAATACGTTGCATGCCCTTCATTTTCAAGCTTTTCTTCCACCTTGTACATGATACTCAACTCCTCCCATCCCGTCAAAAGTTGGAGTATTATGATACCAAATGAATAGATGTCTGACTGGGGAATTAGCTTCTGAGTTTTAAAGAATTCTGGGTCCATGTATCCTATGGTCCCCATTGGCCTTGTCATTCGGCTGATCTTCCCTTCTCCAAATAGGTCTTGCCTTAATAGCTGTGCTGTACCGAAATCTCCAAGCCTGCTCTTATCATTTGCATCAAGGAGAATGTTTGTTAGCTTCAGATCGGAGTGAACAATCGCATAAGGCTTGCTTGAGTGAAGTTGAAGTAGGGAAGAATTCTGCTCTTTGATGATACGGATCCGATCCTTCCAGGGGAACGTGCGATCGTGCCGGCATCTTAGCCTTTTCTCCAGGCTGCCGTTGGGTAAATATTCATAGATGAGAGACCTGGTCTCTTTGCAAACCCCGATCAGTTTGATTATGTTTGGGTGCCTGGGACTGCTTAACACAAGTACCTGAAGAATTCATACAAGTTTACTTGTTTATCGTTCTAAATGACATAACAAGTATGAAATGGGCTATTAGACCATATCAGCATTTAGGGGAAAAAAAGAACATATCTCCCAAAGTGTAGGCTTGAAGAAAAAGAACCAAAGAATATGTGAGACGGAAAACATATGAGCACCTTCTCTTAGGTTCTCATATACCTTACCTCTCAATCTTTACTATGAGAGTTGGACTGAAATCACTAGTTGGGATTAAAGGCATCTAAGTCTCCTCATGTGATAATCTTATAGGGGCTCCTTGTAGAATTTCCATATGGATATATGAGTGGAGCAAATGGTATCAGGACTAGTTTGTTCAGTTCGCGAAATTAATTAGGATTAGTTTGTTCACTTCCCTTACATCTATTTGATGTTGGAAAGTTGAGAGAATACTGCGGCCAATAAGTTGATGAGAGAGTGGAGATGAGGGATTTCTGAAAGTAATTCACCTCTTGTTCATACTCAAAAGTACTTTGTTTCCCATCTGCGTTGTTTGTTTTGATATAACTCATCCAGTCTGAAACTTAAATGCAATCACTTCTTCCTTTGTCTTGGTGTAATTTGATGTTGGTGTAATTAGTCTTTTGAGTTCTATTGTTTGTTTTGATGTAAGTAAATGGATCCCGTTACCTCCTAAATATAGTGATAAACCTATCCCCACAAAATTCAACATATTAAATAATTAAATCCTCCATTATTACTTAAAGGTAATCCTAACCCATTGGAAAGGAGGTAATTTTCATCCATTGTAAAGGAGGTAGAGTTTAGGTTTCAATACTTAATAAATTTTTTAGAGAAGGTTGAGTGTGATGGAACTTGGGTTTGGTACTCTAGAGGGAGAAGTCAAGAGTAGGTGAAGTGAAGGTCTGGTGTAACTTGAGTTACATTATTTTTTTGACTTTCACCAAAACAAACATCGGAAGTGATGAAACTTGAGTTCCATTCCTCTGCGTACTCCAAACCAAACGGACCCCAGTGATATTTATTGCTGATTATATATTCAGCATAGTGCAGTTCCTTTTTCTTGAAACAGCAAACAAAGTATATAAATTGCGTAGTCCTGAGCACAAATGAATCGGACTAGTTTCGACCTTTCTATTTTTACAGTTTGTTGTATTGGCATAACAATTATGCCATTTCTTCTTTCTGCCTTATCCGATGCAATGCTCTTTCTCCCTCGTTTGCTAACACACATTATACTTTGGCACCCACTGCAAATATTATAAGAGAGAGCCAAACTTAGTAATGTCTTGGAATTAGAAAAGAATGAAGCATACTTGAAGAACATAACCTTGCAATTGATGTATAGTAGGTGATTATTTAGATCAAGCTGCTTAATCCATCTACGTCTTACAAAATCTTAAAATTAGGCATGCAAATATTCTGCAGGGCAACTTTTGATGAGTTTGCCTTTTTTTTGTCCGGCTGCTTTTTTCTTTGCCCACCATACTTTGTTCCTAAACTTTACATCTTGCTTCTATTTTAAAGATTAGTTCAGAATAGAAAACTTAAGTTCATTAGTATGGTTTCAACTTCATTTTTGTGATCCTTTGTGTCTCTGCATTTCTTACCATTAGAAAGACATCAGCACTTTACAGTTATTCCAGATGCTTTGTAAAGTAGCATCAATCTTTTTTTCCTCTCGTTCTTTTTCTTTCTTTTTTCCTCCTTTTGCTATCATCCATCTGCTTTAGATACTACAGAATTCTTCGAGATGCTTTTGGCAGTAGCATAACTTGGATTCAATTTTGGTAATTTTTTTCGGAGATAAAAGAGATTATGTTTGAAGATTTTATCAACACCAAGAATGATATCTCAAGTAACTATACATTTTTTTTCTGACACTCTTCTTATTTGTGTTCTTATCTTTTAACCAAAATTTTCTAAAACTCAGAATAATTTGAAAAAGAATGAAGCAAATGAAAAACTAACAACAATGCATTTGTTTGATATTTTGCTTGATAGGTTCAAAAACTTACTGAAGGGCATCCATTCGGAAGGCCGATGAACATGGATGATTACAATCCTAGCCTGCGGAAAGTTCTCCAGAACCCACTTCAAGTTTTGTTTCTCTGAACGATAATTCTTTACGACAGCAATATGGATCACCTGTGTGGCCTCCGATCTCTGAAGAGGTTCGCATTTACTTGCTTCCATTCTTTCTTCTTTGATTTCTCCACTAAGACCCATCTCTCCTCCCTGCCTCTCTAGATACAACTAGAAAGCTGCAGGGAAAAAAATTATGGAGAATAGGAGGGAATTATATTTGTTTTGCTTTACAACACTAGTTCATCAATACAGAGTTGGATTAGAAGCTTCACTAAACATAGATACAATAAGATAAATGCAAATCTTTGGAAATGCTCCAACTGACCTTTAGAAGATGAGAATAGGCCTACAGTGTCTGGGTAATAAAATGGAAGTTGCAGTGTGATTTTCGCATCTCTAATTTATTGGTCAAAAAAAGAAAAAAAAAAAAAAGAAACAAGACAAACAACCAAACTTAATTTGTTTGCCGTGGAGTTATGTGTGATATTATATGTAAGCGAATATATATATCATTTTTATACTATGGCCTATGGGTATAAATCAATAAAAAAATAAATAAATAAAATCTTCATATTATGTGTACTACTATATCAAAAGAGAAGCTTTCTCGTGATTTTCTTAATAATGTGAGAGTTGGCAATTAGTGCCTATCACTTTTTATGTAGTGAAGGTGCAAACAAACATAATGCAAGCTAGATTGGCTCAAGCTCGGGTAAATTACACGTTGAGTTTTGAATCTAAATCAAATTTGAATCCAATTGGTTTTAGTTCATAAGGATTCAATTCAATTTAATAACAAATAAAATATTATTTATTTCAAATAAATTAAATAACTTTATTTTGTTTGTTATTCGAGTCAAAGGGAAAAAGAGGAGCGGATATAACTATATTGGGAAGAAGCATTTTGGGGCTAGAATATGCAATAAAATATTTTTTGAAAGAAAGGCAGCAAGCTATTGAAAGGTGGCAAGTTACTCGCTTTGTTCATCTTCTCGGAAAACTCGGCTAGAAATGTAAAACAGATAGACTTCTTGGAAGTTTTACATTGTATGAGTTTCCTAGCGACTTCTGGGAAGTTTTACATTAGTTTTTTAAAAAAGGGGAAATCAGTCTATTGAAAGTATTCTATTTCTCAGACTCCCCTTGTAGGAACCTCCAATAACACGATTATATAAATTCATCAAATATATATTACACAACAATAGTAGTCAACTGTGCTTCCATTGTGTAAATAATTAAACATACACCAATTGCATCAATTGAGTATAAAAATCTCTTATAAAGGTGGACACCCTCTTAAGTTCGCTGTGATCGTCCTTATTAAACGAATTCAAAAACCTACATTAGTTAATAAATGTTGCTTGTTTAGAATAAGTCGTGGACGTACTTGTAATTACAACCCTCGAGTTTATGCCCGCTTTTAGAAGTTGATTAAAAGGTTGAGTTGCTCACTGTTTTGTAATTTGTGTAACTCTTTTGGTGATATATTTTTGGTAAAAATGTATAGAACTTATCTAAATTATGGATTATTTTGATTTGGTTATTTAATCTTTTAAAACTTTAATTTTACTATTCAATATTTTAGTTTGTTTGATTTGAGTCGGTCGATAATATTCTAACTTCAAAATTTAAGCTAATTATTTTAGTGAATTTATATTTGTAAGAATTGCATAAAATATACCAACTATATCTATAAAGATAAACCGACGCATTTAATTTTGAAGTCAAATTTCGGTGATTGACTCAAATCAAATAAATTGAAAGGTTGGATAGTAAAATCAGAATTTTGATAAGTAAGGTTGTTAAATTAAAATTATTCATAGTTTGGGTAAGTATAATTGTAGTATTTAATTCCAAATAAACTCTCTAATTTTTGTTTTAGTTATAAGAAATTGTAGTTTGATCCTGTCCATATGTGCTTTCGAGCTTTTGGATGAGAGACTTCAGTAGGCGTTTCTTTGTTGAGAAAGAATACTGAAACAATCATGGTCAAATATATGGAGGAGACATGGTAGATCAAGTTCACATTTATCTCATAAAGGTAAGGATTTGTTATTAGTAAATAATAATTTGATATGAATAGCAAGATACAGAACTACAGTAGCAATAAAACAGCAACTAGGGAAAGAAGATTCTTATATGTGAATATGTCCACTTCTGATTTTGAAGCAGTTGCTGATATACAAGGACCCAGTGGAATTAGAAAATTACCCTTATTTTCGCCGCTGTAAAGAAACATTTCTTAAAGAACCTATACATTTTATACACACAAAGAAAAAAAAAAAGAAACCACACTTTCTCTGTCCAAGAAGAGCACCATGGCAGTTTCAATTGATTTTGATTTTGATTTTGACCTGCATAGTGCAAAAGCACATAACACACAAAATAGTTAATGTAAATTAATTATATTCTCAATAAAAATTAATGTGAACTAGTTAATATGAGAGAGAAAGAGTGTACTCTAATCTTGAAATTTTTAATTCACCAAGTAAACTTTTGAGTAGGATTGGTTAAGGAAAGTACCTATCTTGTAACCTGCAATAAACATGCAGTAGTTTAGCATGAATCAAAATGTTTACTTGTGAGATTTATGCGTTAAAATTGAATCCGATTTGAAAGTACGGTAGGTGTTAGATAGAAAAGAACAATTGCCTATTTACCCCCCATGAAAGTTCACTGATATCTATTCCTGCTTTATTCAACTCGCGGACATAGCGCAGAGCTTCGCGGCACTCTTCTCTATCGTCAAAGAATTTCCGCATCTCACCTTCGATTTGATATGTTTCATGGCCTTTCCCTGCAACAACCTACAGCCCCAAAATTTTCACCAGGCAGAGAAGAATAAGTAGCAGAAAGTATGAGAAAGAATCTCCTATAAAACTAGCATTCCTTTTCTCCCTGTTTATTACAAATACTCCTATTTCCACAATGAGAAATAACACACACACATATATATATATATGACTCCACTGTCCTAAGAATTATAATAATAAGAAAAACGGTGTTGGTTTAGTTTAACCAATATCTTCTCATATTTAGAAAGTGAGAATGATGTAGGAAGAAGATTGGAGTAAGATATATTACGATAATATCTCCTTCCTTTCCCATGGCAATGGCAGCTTGTAGAGCAACTCTTCTGATATCATGCACAAGAAGCTGACACCCATTGTTAAGCCGCGCATAATTCTTGTCGTGTGTAAGTTGCATATAATCTTGCATGGTCCATCCAACACCAGCTAACATGCCTTCCAAGATATGCACTGACCACACACAAGCACAATACCTTACAGGATTAGAAACCCCATGTTCAAAATTTAAGTTTAGATATTTACTGTAAGATAGTTCTTGGTTTCTGACTACATTACTGTGACATGGACTGCTTACATGGATCTTCATTCCTGGGATTGTCCGAGGTTAGAATAACTACATCGCTTTTGTCGGTAGCAATTCGGGTCATTAGTGGTCTCTTTCCGGTATCTCGTTGGCCGCCACACCCGAAAACTGGAAGTGAGAAATTCACAAGGGAAGTTTCATCAGTACGGAAAAATAACTGTGCTTATGAATAGTCTGTGTAAAACAGATCAATGGATCGTGTACCAGTTATGATTCTCTTCGGAGCGAGTTCTCTCATAGCATCCAAAAGTCTCGACAGAGCATCCGGCGTATGCGCATAGTCGACAATTACTCCGAAGTTTTGGCCTTCATCAATCAATTCACACCGGCCTGGAACTCCACCTAACCCCTCAATCCCCCTCTGAATCTCCTCTAATTGCCCCCCAACTGCAATCCCAACAGAAACTGCAGCAAGAATGTTGTACACATTGTACCGACCCACCAACGCCGAATTGATTTCTACTACTCCCTTCGGTGTACTAATCGAAAGCTTCGTCCCGAACAAAGAAATCTCGAGCCGCAGAGGTCGCACATCGCAATTTTCGCTCTCCATTCCAAAGGTCACAACAGGTACGGCTGCATTCCCCCGCGCGATAAAATAGGGCGCATTTGGATCATCGATGTTCACAACTTTTCTGTGCTTATTCGGATCAATCATTTCGCTGAACAGCTTGAGCTTGCTCTCTCTGTACCGATCTTCGGTTCTGTGGAAATCTAAGTGGTCTCTTGTAAGGTTAGTGAACACTGAGACGTCGAAGTCGATCTCGTCGCACCTCCCCAATTCCAGCCCATGCGATGAAGCCTCCATCACGACAGCATCGGCTCCGTTCCGCGCCATTTCAGCCATCAGTCTCTGAATGGCCAAGGCATCAGGTGTTGTGTTAACTGCTTCCAACCTGTTATCTTCATCAATACAGTAGCCAAGTGTTCCCAACATCCCCGTTTTCGATCCCATTGCTTCGAACACCGATTTGACCAAATGGGTCGTCGTGGTTTTACCGTTGGTGCCGGTGATCCCGACGACGGAGAGCCGCCTCGACGGGTGGCCGAAGAATGAGGCGGCGAGGCGAGGGAGGATCGAATTGGTGTCCTCCACAATTACAAGGGCTCTAGAACAATGTAAAACCTCCTCTTCAGCATTAACTACCTCAGTAGCCACAACAGCTGCAGCTCCTTTCTCACAAGCTTCAGTAATATACAAATGGCCATCGGTTTTCGACCCAATACAACAAACAAAGAGATCACCAGGGCTGATCTCCTTAGAATTGTGTTGAATCCCTGTGATTTGTACCTGTGCATCTCCGTGAATTGAGATGGGAGTAGCTCTGGCTTTGCTTAGGAGCTCAGAAAGGGTCATGGAGTGGGGGGGGTTGGAGATAGAGATTGGTTTTGTGTTGGGTATGGATTTGAGGAGCATTTTGGTTGGATTTTGGTGGTGGTGGTGGGGTTTGGGGAGTAGGGGATAGGGTTTGGAGAAATTGAGGTGGGGTTTGGAGTGGGAATTGAGGGTGAATGGGAGTGATGGAGGGGAGGAGGAGAAGAGGAGTTGAGGTGTAAGTGAGGAAGAGAGAGTAAGAGTGTGAGGAAGAGGAGCCATTGAGGAGGTGTTTGAAACCAAGAAGAAGAGTTTGACTTACTTATAGAGTCTAAATTATTAGTCAAATAAAATAAAGGAAGGCACACTAATTTTCCTATTTATTCTTATAAAAATAATTAAATCATATTATATATATTTTAAGAGTTAGCTATAGAAATTGAGATAAAGAAAAATCTCAAATCAAGTTATTAAGAGTTATAAAACTCATCCTATTTTTTGTCCACATTCCCCAGTGTTCAATCATTAGTTATTATTTCAACCAATCATTTAAATTTTTTAATAAAAAATAACTGTAATTCACAAAAAAAAAAAATAATTAATCAAAATAATTGTAAAGTTTGATGATTTATTGTTTTGTATTTTGAATTTGAGTGTTCAAATAAGTGTTTTTTTTTATTATTTTTTTCCCGCATTACAATGTGTTTGTCTTGGCCTTGAGATTATTATTGACATTATTGCTATGCGATGGCCACAGGCCTCGTGTCCTTCCCCGAAGTAGGGCGGGAACCACCGACAACGTCTCTTTTTTTTTTTTTTTTTTTTTCCAATTATTTACAAACTTTTTTTTTTTCAATAATTTACGACAAATTTCAATTATTTTGTTGGAAATAATTGGAAAAAAGGACAAATTTTGTAAATAAGGGATACAATAATAAATTGTAATAGGCCAAAAGAGTATCCTTCAACAGGTTTAGATTTTGTCTTTTTAAACCAAACTAGTATAGCTACTGGGGCTGGGCCACAGCCTAGTACATTTTGGGGCCGTTTGGTGGGGAACAAGACCTGAAATAAGATCTTGTTCTAATTTTATTTTTCAAACACTTTTGGTTTGAATAGGAACAGTAATTCTTATCTCTCTAAAACAAGCTTATAAAGTTGAAACTACTATTCCAGCATTTTTTCTGAAACAAATTTGTTCCTGCTTGAGAATAACTTTAATTAAAATAAATATAATTTTAATTATTGTATTAATTTTTTAATTAGTTTAATATTTTGATTGATCTAATTATTTTATTAAATAATTATTTAATTATTAGATAGTTAATTAATTAAATTATTTATTAACAATACTTATTATTGTTAATTATTTTATCAATTAATATTTACGGTTATTCATCAATATTTAATTAAATAAGTTAAATTATTATTTAATTAATATTTTTATATTAATTAATAAGATAAAATATTATTATTTTAAAATTATAATTATTTTTATTTTATTATTTTAATCAAACTATTCAAATTTTTTTTTTCTCGAAAATAATTTAATTTCATCCAAAGGTAAATTTAGTTTTATTTCTATTTGTTCTTAAATTTATATCTATCATTAGAATAAAGAGTTCTAATTTATACCTAAATAGCTTTGGTTGGGCCAAGCAGGAGTTTTAAAACACATTCAATGAAAAATAAAAGAGTCAAAATGAAATTCATTCAATTCTCTCATGAAATTGCTTAATACGAGATCCAAGCTGAGAAGCCGGAGGTTCAAAAAACCCTCAGAAAGATCTAAGCAAGAAGGAATATAATCAACTGCTATAAACAGCGGTGGTTAATTTTTACTTTGAAGAATTGATCTCGTATGTTTTTAAAAGTATCAAGTCATTGGTACTTATAGATTTTAGTTTTTTGATTAAAAACTGTGTGGTTAGGATGATAGTGGACTTTTTGGGTAAAGTGAGTGGTTACGGAAGGAACTGTTGGAGAATGATCTCAAAAAATAGCAAACTCTATGATCATTAGAGAGCGTAGATCTAACGATAGAAAATTTACGAGCACCAATTGCTTGATACTTGTACAAGCATAGTAGTCAAACTCTACTTTGAATGTTTAAAATAAAAAAAGAAAATAAAAGAGGTACACGGGCATGTGTATATATTTTTCATTCAACAGAAGTTAAGTACCAACACAGAAGATCAAAGATTTCTGGACCTCAGGTTAAACGGAAAATATACAGCTAAGATGAACTTCAGAACTTGAGAGGGGGGGAAACAGAAGGAAAAAGAGAAAACTCATGTTTGATTGCTGATTCATTCGAAAATTACACAAATAAGTATAAGCACCTAGGATTGTCGATTATTCAGCACTGCAAGCGGATAACAAATCTACATTAAATGCTGGAAATTAAACGAAAAAGACACTCCTTGCTAATTTACAAGTGACTTTTCTGCACATTTATATTGAAATAACTAAATTTTCTGTAAACAAATATAGGACTCAAACATTACTTGTACAATTCATGCTTACTGGCGGAAATGTCGTTGACAAGACAAACATGAGAAGCTGTTGACACTGAGGGCGCAATCACTGAACATGCGAGGCAGAAAATGGCTTGTTTCGCTTTGGTGCTACTGGCCGAGCCTCGACATCTTCATGGAAGGAAAAAAGAGGCTCCCTGATGACCTGTGGAGAGAGAGTGAAACAGAGAGACAAAGTTCTGTTCAGAAGAAGTTAGTTCTATTAACAGAGTACAAGCAACTTCAAGTAGATAAAGTGAACTCAATGATCTTATCAGCAATCTGTGTAAAGATGGGAAGTGCTGTCTTTAAATGGTCTGTTAGATAAGACCATTATTGCTGATAGGGGATGAGACCATTATCGGCAAGCTTACAGTAGTCGAGAATTAGAGATTAGAGGACAATTGCCAATTTAATCAGCGAGCGAATACATACAAAAAGGCAAACTAACATAGAATGTTTATGTATCCTCTGATTAATGGACACATGAATTTAACCACAAAACATTCTAATCTCAGAAACTGAGACTTTTTTAGGCAGTAGATTATCCGATATCCAGCCAATAGTCAACTAGAAAGCAAGAAGGAAACTGCCATGAACAGATACAGGCAATATGTGTGAAGGCTGTCTATTCAGGAGAAAAGAAGAAGCAGAACAAGAATTCTGAGAATACTAGAGGTAATATGATATTCTAATGATGCAAACAAAAAGTACAAACTAACTAACAGGATAAAGCCCCTTTAATCAAAATGTGAGGTAAATTGCATGAATGTAGCCAAATTGCAGTAAATTCACAACTTTTTTAACTTACCACCGTTGGAATTCTTTTTCCCAACCCTGCCCGATGCAACTTGTCGATATAATGCAAAGCTTCCCTACATTCTTCCCTGTCATCAAGATGTATCTTCTTATGACCTTGTAGTTGATAGTCTTCGTGCCCTCTGCCTGCGATAACCTGCAATATGAGACCCATGTCAGAGAGCAAAATAGCATTACCACGCGAAAAATTTGATGCTTTATACAGTTATTTCTTGATAATGTCTGTTAAGAACCTGAAAAAGTTCACTCAAACTATTCGAGACTATATAACTTGCTCGGCTCAAACAAAACGAAATAAAGATCAGATGCATCCTATGAGAAAAATACTATCTCCATGGTGATTGTCTGAGTATTAAATTAATGTGATCATAAAGAAATATTTATTGGAATTCAATCGGCCACCTAAGCATGCTCTTCAGCATGCATTTCCAAGGTAACTCATAAGAACACAGCTATACAAAAGAATCTCACACCTAAGATTGGCCTAAGATTAAACAAAGAAAAGAACAACTTACAACTATGTCCCCTTTCTCTGCCATAGCTATAGCAGCGCGAACTGCTACTCTTCTGTTGTCATGAACAAAAAGCCTATGGCCGTTCGGAAGAGGCGGGTAGTAATCATTCTTGCAGTAACGGACGTAGTCATGCACGGTCCATCCGACTCCAGCCAACATATCATCCAAGATGTTCACTGTTAAAATGTAAAGAAAGTGACATCCAAAAGATCATAGTTATTTACTCGTCACTACGACTTGCATTCATTCAATCTGAAAAAACTCTGATTGAATTAGAAAACATATATTCAGGATTCATACATGGATTCTCCGTCTTTGGGTTGTCTGATGTCAAAATGACCACTTCACTTTTGTCAACAGCAAGTTTTGTCATAATAGGTCGCTTCCCTCTGTCACTTTCGCCGGCACAACCGAAGACTAAACATGGTGCATAAGGGAATAAAATTAAAGTTTAGCTATAACTAATCCATTCTTTTTCTGATTAAGTAACTAATCCATTCTTCTTTGAACAGGCTTAACAGTAAAAGCAATATAAAGATTAAAGAGTCTGTAACCAAACAAAGCAGCATACCTGTGATGATTCTCCTTGCACCTAGCTCTCTAACAGTATCCAGTAATTTAGACAAAGCATCTGGAGTGTGTGCAAAATCAACTATAACTCCAAAAGGTTGGCGGCCCGCGTCTATCGATTCAAACCTACCCGAAACGCCATCGACTCCTTCGATTCCTCTAGCAATTTCCTCACCTGAGGCACCGACAGCAATACCCACAGCTACCGCCGCGAGAATATTATATACATTGTGCCTCCCGATCAACCGCGAAGAGATTTGTAGTATTCCATTTGGTGTTTTGATCAAAACCTTAGTCGTCGTCAACGAAAGCTCAAGCTTAAGTGGGTAAACATCTGCATTCTTATTCTCTACCGCAAAGGTTAAAACAGGAACTCCTCCATTCCCCTGAGCTATGAAAAATTTTGCATTCGGGTCATCAATGTTCACAATTTTAACATGTCGCTTAGGATTGACCATCATTGAGAAAAGCTTGGCTTTGCATTTCCGATACTCCTCTTCAGTTCTATGGAAATCGAAGTGGTCTCTTGTTAGATTCGTGAACACTGCGACATCGAAATCTACTCGGTCGCACCTTCCGAGTGCGAGCCCGTGAGAAGAGGCCTCCATGACCATTGCTTTAGCCCCACTGTGCACCATTTTGGCCATCAATTTCTGAACTGTGACTGCATCAGGGGTCGTATTTGGGGCTTCTTCCAGCTGCGCATTTCCGTTAATGTAGTATCCTACAGTCCCCAACATTCCTGTCCTCAGCCCTGCAGCTTCATAAATTGCCCTCACCAGGTGTGAAGTAGTCGTTTTGCCGTTCGTTCCGGTGATCCCGACCACCGACATTTTCTTCGACGGGTTCTTATAAAACGCCGCGGCAAGCACAGGGAGAAGAGAGTTAGTGCTCTGCACTACAACAAGAGCCCCACAATGCGGCATCAAATCGAAATGAACCTCCTTTGAGGAGAGCACCGCAGCAGCTCCCTCTCGGACGGCATCGGCGATATAAAGATGCCCATCAGTTTTACACCCAACACAGCAAACAAAAAGGTCTCCGGGGATCACCTTCCTCGAATCAATCTGAACGCCGGTAATCGAAACATTTGGATCGCCGTAAACCGCCACGGGCCGTCGAATCCCGCTGGCATCTAGGAGCTCGGATAGAGTCATCCGGAGCTCGGGCTCCACAATTCGGGCCCGACGAACACCCAAGGGGCGATCTTTGGGTTCCTCCTGATAGAAAGAGGCGGGCTTGGGGATTGGTTGGGGTTCAAAAGGGGGTTGCTCCAACACAACGGCGCTCTCCTCTGTGGTGTGGTAAGAGGAGGAGACGAGGGGGAGCAAAATGGGGTGGTGGAGGCGAGGGGAGGAGAGTAGGGGCTTGTGGGGTGGGAGGTGGGAGGAGAAGAGATGGAGAGCCATGGTGGTGTTGTGAAGTGGTGAGAGAGAGAGAGAGCCTAAGGTTGTAGAGAAAGGGGGAGAGCAGAGGGAGAGGGAGAGTACCAGCACTACTACCATGCAGAGAAAGAGAGAGAGAGGAGGGAAAGAGAGAGAACGACCCATGTGGTGCACTTGTTTCCGTGTATTCTTTGTACTCCGCACGCCAAAAACAGAGTGGAGGAGAACCCTCCCGTTTACAGCAACAGTGCTTTGTTAGCTCATAGCGCGGTAATGTTTCGTCTCTAAGAAGGTACCGATATTAATCCCACAACTTTGGAAGGGACGAACATAACGGATCCAATGTGAACATCTTAATTCTTCATCATCTATGCTTAGGCAATAAGTTTTTCAAAAATTTTTATGAAACTCTCTCTATGGTCTCAATTTGTGCTGCTTTTATGCTGACGTGGTGGACCGGGTCCAAGCAAGGCCCCACAGACCGGAAGGGGCTCACTCTGCCGCACATTTCACCTACTCTTCCCGCCAAAACATCGCCTCAGCTTCCGCTCTCCTCGTTCTCTGCTCTGACTGGTAGTTATCTTCACCTCTTCCCCAAAACTCCACGATTTCCTCCTCCGCCTTCGTCAATGGCCCCCGAAAACCCTAATCCCCTTTTACCGCATGGATCCTTGAAACCATGGCGGATCCATCCCCGGGCCAGTCCAGCTCCATGGCGGCGGAGGAAACCCTAGATGATCTTGATCTCCGCGCGAGCAATCTCGATGTCTCTCGAGCGCTGGAGGAGGCGTCGAGGGAGCGGGACGAGCTCCGGATTAAGCTCCTCGAGGTGGAGGTTGCTTCTAAGGAGCAGGAGGAGGCGCGAGCGAAGGAGACAAGGGATCTCGAGAGCGAGATTGAGATCTCTAGCGTAAGGGTTTCCGACCTGATTGAGGAACGGAAGAAGCGAGATCGGGCTGTGTCCGGGGCTCTCGGCTCGGTCCGGGAGATCTTGGAGAGGATTGGGGATAGAGTTTGCGAGGACAAATTTGATAGGAATCCAGAGATCAAATCCGATTTGGAGGATGAATTGGAGGTATTGGTGTCGGAGATCGGCAATACTTGTGAGCTTGGAATGGAAATTGAATTGAAAATTATCAAGTGCGATGAGATGAGAAGGAAGGAGAAAAAGGAATCGGAGGACAGCATTCGAAGCTTGATGGAAGAGAACAGTGATCTCAGTAACCTGCTAAGAGTAGCTGTTAAGGAAAAGGAGGCGGCGGAGCGAAGTCTCAGTAGGTTGAAGGGTAACGGGGAGCAGAGAACGATTCTGCAATTAGCTGAGAAGGGGTTGCAGAAGGTCGGGTTCGGATTCGTTATGGGGGTGGTGACCGGGGAGTCGCAGCCTGATAACGCTAGCACCAAATCCGATGCAAGCGAAGGCGAAGAGGAGCTTGTTAGTCTGGTAAAACATTTTATTCATCTAAACTCTGCATCTTATCTGCTCAATTAATAAAGGTTTCCTATGAGAACTAGAGTAAAATCATGTAGTATATGTCTCAATTGAACATTTGTAACCATATGAAATTTAATGAAAATTTACTTGTTTAAACATTTTCAATGAATGCGAACTGTGGATATGCCACTTTCAGCAAGAAGAATATATTATTTATGTTATGCATCATGGGTGTAACTCTTCAGAATTTATACCATTATAGTTTCGTTTATTTCTTTTGTGATTAGATGTCTAGTTTCTTTAGGTTTATCTTTAATCAATCGGCTCTTTTGTTGGAATTTTTGTTGATTAGTCTTCGACAGTTGAAAAGATGATGAAGAATCTGCGGCTTGAAATCAACGATCTAAGACGAGCTTTGGAAGAGTCCAGGTAAAATATTCAATGATTTTGCAGCTCAAAACTCTAAATGTTATCATGATATGATGTAGTCCATTCTCATCTTAAAGATTACTTTCTGAAAATTTTGATCTGTCATGTATGCACATACACCAGTTAACATAAGCACATAATTCAGTTTTTCGTAATTTTATTTGAAACTAACTTTTCTCTTTTTCTTTTTCTTTTTTTTTTTAAAAAAAATCTCTATTTGCTAACACTAGTCTGATTGTGTGCCATTCTCCAGATCAGATTGCGAGCATTTACAAGCTCTTTCGGTAGGGCAGGCTCAAAAGATGACTGAGTATGAACAATACATTAGAGATTTGGAAGAACGAGAAAATCTGCTGGCTTACAGTGTAATAATTTTTTGTTAACATTTGCGAATCACAATATTGATAAATGCTTGAATTATTCTTTAACCTCTTGAAAGGTTGAAGAGCTCAAGGTGGAAATTGCAGCAGCAGGAGAGGAGGTTGCGAGATGGAGGGCGGCATGTGAGCTGGAAGTAGAAGCCGGAAAAGCTGCGATCAGGGAACGCAATGAAGAGGTACTCTTTGGATTTTACCCGCTTGAGTTATTCAACTGATGATGTGATTCCTATTACTGAATTACCAATTTGCTGAATTGTTCAACTGAATTTTATTTATGCATTAGATGGTCATTTAGGTAATACTGATGCTAGAAGTTGGTCTTCAGCTCCTTGGATGTTTATAGTTTTCATAAAAATGGAAAGGTTTCTTGCAGTAAAACAGCAGTTTGTAAAGAATTAAAGATGTAAAGAAACAAATGATTTTAATTTAAATAATAATTATTAAATGAAATGGTCCTTTTGTGTCTTTGTAGGTTGCTTTGTTGACAGAAGAGCTCAAAAGGAAAAGGGAAGCGTTGGACATGGCGAACAACAAGCTGCAGCTGAAGGAGAAGCTCGCTGCCACTGCAATGGCAGCACAAGCCGCAGCCGAAACCTGCCACCGGCTGGCCGACAGCCGGTCTGCGGGGTTTCGGGATCGAATTGAAGAGCTAACGAAACAGTTGGACGAAGAAACAGACCGTGGAAGAAGGGAGAGAAGCGGCAGTGGCCGTCGAAGAGTGAGGCACGTCTGCTGGCCGTGGCGGGGCTTTAGGATCACGCAGTCTGCTGCCACAAGAAGTGCTTCATTGAGTGGGAAAAGGCTGCCTGAAATGGAGGCTCTTTTGCGTATCAGAATCTGAAAATTTGAAAATTCTTGCGCAGCCCTACATTTATGTTCCTTTTGTATTTGTGTCTATGTTTCTCTTGTATCACTGCAATGATGATGGCTATAACTAAGTTGCTTGAACACAAGTTTATAGAGTCTTAATCTTTTCCAGTAATCAAAATGTTGAAATTGTGGACTAGATGAGATAATTGAAAGAACATTTTCACATCAAAGTTTAGCAATGACGACAGATCACTGTTAGCCCCGATAGCATAATGCGAAATGACAGCAGTGACCAATGGCAGGAGAAAAATCAACAAAATACTTGAAAGCAATATAATTCTTAATTTAAAGCTAACAGAAACATACTACTACAGCAGATTTTTTACTGAACACAGTAACAAAAACTCATTTACTCTTCTTTACTAGTGAAGAGGAACTAAAAGGCGTCGCCGGCTTTTTCACAAAAGCACTTGTTCTGCTTTCAGATTCATCTGCTTCATCATTGCTATTGCTAGCCTCATTCTCTTCTGTTTTGCTCATATCTGGGGAGGATTTTCTCTTCTTTGCATTCACCTTCTGAAACAGTTTCCTCTCAACCGGATCAGTCGAGACTGCAGCTTTTACATGCGGCGGCGCTTTGGCTCCTAGACCCAACCTTTAAGTACATTAACATTGCAGCTTTTTGTGAGTTCGACAAGAACATAATACACAAAATTTGAACATGTCAAAGAAAAATAACTAGTAAAAATGAAAACCTGGGAGGGCGAGCCTCTACTTTGTATTCCTCTGGTTCATCCGGTGCCGATGGGCTCATTTTACTCACCCATGATTCAGCCTGACAAATTATAATTCCAATGAGTTAGTACTAGCATAGAGATAAATCAGTAGAACTCTACTGAAACAGAAGATAGTAGTACAATTTTGGAACTTAAAAATAGATAGAAGCTTTATTGTTAAAAGAATTTTTATATCATAATTCTCTTAATAGTAGTGCTCAAGCAATATTTTATAGAATAACATTACATCCTACAACATTGGCCAAATAGAACATTAGTGTGACTTAAGGGAACGAACATGTTTCCACTCTCAACTCAATCAATGTGCAAGCATTGTATCGAACACTTTAAGTGCTCAAAGAGACAATGTATAAGCTTAGAAATTACAAAGCTATAATGCTCCAGAGAAAAAAAAAAAAAAAAAAAAAACAAGGGTTTCTAAAGTACACCGACTCTCCCTTCCACACAAGCACACAAAGAACAACATTTACAGTAGCAAAACATAAGAATCAAAATCACAAGTGGAGAGAAAAAACGACTCTTACCAGCTTCAAGGCTCTATCGAGCTTCACCACCTTCGGAAGAGTTTTCGTGCTCGATTCCGCGGGCATCGTTCGGGTGTTCAGGATCACAACCAAACAATGATGAGATCAAAACCCTAGAGATTTAGAATACGAAAAATTAAAAAATTAGTGCCGTAAAATCAATTAGGAAGGAAAGATAGAAGAGAAACCCTAATTCTCCAAACCCACGAACAGAGTGGGATTCTTCATACACGTTTATAGGGATCCAGTTATTTTTTTTTTCTTGTATTTATAAAGAAAAAAACTAAGATATTTGAGTTTTTTTTTTTTACCGTTTAAATAAAATTATTTTTAAAATTCAAACTTTTAAAGATATATATGTAAATATATACATCTTGAGGGATACAAGTGCAATATCATAGTAAACACCAACCTAACAGAATTTACCAAAAAGTCTTCTTTGTTTATAGGTAAATATACGAAGTGCAGGGCTCTTTTTGTAAAAAGACATATGTCTTCTTCTTTTTTTTTTTCTTTTTTTTTTTTTGTCAAAAAAAAGCGTCGATCCCCCAAGCGACCCAAAGCTCAAAGAAGGGGTTTTACATAGGAGCGAGAAATAGGTATTTGCATCTCTTCTTCAATTTTTTTTCTTTTTATTTTACTGTTTGGTTAATTTTTAAGCTCAATTCGATTCATAATTTTGTGTTCGATTAATTCTACAAATTCATATATATCATCCGCCCAAATTTATTCCCATGATAAGAATTTTTTCTGTTGATTTTTTTAAAATTTTTAAATTTGTTCAATTTTAAACAAGGACCTGCTTGTCAATCTTATTTTCCATGAATCAAGCGATTCGAATCTCTAAATTTTCTTTAATAGATTTTTGTCCCAATTTGCAGAAGAAAAAAAAATTCCTCCATTATATATTTTATAACTTTGATCCATAATAGTATACATATTATGGTTTCTGTAATTTTTTTTTTTTTTTTAGAATCAAATAGCACATTATCACTTTATTCATTTGAATAATGAACTCAGCTGCAGATCGAGCCAAAGATCTCGAAAATAAGAGTTACAAAAAAAAAAAGAAAAAAGAAAGAACGTAAGCCCCAGATATTCCTAAGCTAACGAATCTGCGACTGTTTTCAGCAGATTGATTTGGAAAAGGATATGGATGCTGAGAAACCCAAAAATGGTGTGAAAAAACTGTCACCATGCGATGTAGAAGCACTTAGAAAATGCTTGGAGGAAAACAAAGGAGACTATGTAAAATGCCAGGCACAAATTGAAGCCTTCAGATCATCCTGCTCTTTAAAGAAGTCTTCATCTTCTTCTTCTTCTTCTTCTGAGGCTTTCTTATGAAGTGAAAAATTCATGTAATTTGCAACAAAAAAAAAAAAAAAAAAAAAATTGGTTTTATATTTTGACATTAGAGACCTCTTTTTTGTTTTAATTACTACTATGTTTCAGTTCAGATGATAAATAATATTGATTGGAAAGCACCTTCCAGAAATTTTTTGGATAATTCACCAGGTTTGATTTTCAAGCTTTCTTTGTTATATGATGATATTAAGTGATCTCTAATAAAGAAGGCAATATGTAAAATGGCTTATAAATTGTACACACAAGTTAATATTTCTGGCAAAGAATTATATTTTCTAAATATTTCTACGGAAATTTTTTTAATGAAAAACTTTTTAATAATTACTTTTCTTTATTTTTTAATCATGACATTATCACATTTAATTACGGAGATGGGGAAACTTAAATGTCCCCAACGATCTTTTTAGGATTTTTTAAAAGGTGGTTAGATGGTCCCTGGCCAATAATAATAAGACATAGTGCTTTATGACTCTGATTCCCACCATGCCAATATTTTAAAAATAAAAAATATTTGGTACAATCCGTTTATTTTAGCATAAGGTAAATTTTATCTATCACTTCGAAGTGATGAATGAAGAAGTCGTCATCTTTGAATGAATGAGATGTAAAATATATATTTAAAAATGAATGTACAGATAGTATTGCTTTTTAAAAATATACTCCACCAACCAAAAGTTGCTTGTTAAAATTTATTAATTATTATTGAATATATTTAAAAGGGATGTACATCTTACACCCCCACCCATCTAAGAATGGAAATGTTTTTTAGGAATCACTTCAAATTACCTATCATCATGTTCCCATTCTTAGATTATGGGGATGTGAGATGTACACCTCAAAAGGGGTGTACACGTAGCCGTGCTCTCCTCTTTTTTTTTTTTTTTTTTTTTTTTTTTTTTTTTTTTAAGGATGTTAAAATCAAAACCAAGCAAATAGCTGAGCCGTTATATGGCAAATCTAGTATCTAATTTTTTGTAAAGTTTTTTTATAATTTTTATTGTGTATTGAAAATCGTGAATTAGCGCAAGACTCACAAATTCATCTGAGTTTAGTTAACAATATTAGCGAGCTCTAAATTCAACCCACACCTACATAAGTCTAAAGATACAATATAAGAATGTGATTTATCTAATAATATATATTCAATCTAAAAGCTTAAATCTATTAAGCTTAGATTCACTAGTTAATATATCAGTCGTGAGACTATTTATATAAGAACTCTTAATTAATACCTTGGCATTAAATTGTCTTATGAAATTCAAATTAGGAGATAATTTTGAATATAGTTTAAAGATGTATTCAAATAATTTTGTCCCTAGATCTAAATATTTATAAAATATTATTTTTTAATAAGAAGAATCAATCAGTATTTAATTTAAGTTGCCTTGATTATTAATCTAAGAACAAACCTAACCTAGGATCAGAGTTAGACCTAATGTTCCGTGTAACCGTGGCATATCATATCACGGTTGCATCAAAAATAATAATAATAATAAAAATAATGGTGATTATTGGGGGTGGTAATATCACTCCCTAACCCGTCGCTCTTTCTCAATGCGAGGTCTCTCCTTCTCAAATTCTTAGGTCAATTCGCACTCTACTCTGAGAGGAGCTCTCTCTCTCTCTCTCTCTCTCTTCGAACTCGTCTCCTCTTAGAGCAAGGAGCGGGGGCGAGGGATCCTTCGTCGACTCCACTCGTGCTCCTCGCCCCGTAGAGTCGCTCGATCTCCCCACCTCAGACCCTAATCCCAAATCCGTGATTTCTCCTCGATTCCGCGAATCAAGTTGAGTATTTTACTATTATTTTGGCGGAGGAAGGGAGGAATCGTCGATTCGCAGGTTGGTATTTGTTCAGATCCTTCTTTTTTACAGTCAGATAGTTTAGATTTTGGGTTCTCATCGCCTTGGGTCATTATTATATATATATATTTCTTTGTAGAAGTTGTCGCTTTTAGCACAAAATTGAGCTTTTTAGTAGATTCATTTGATAGATACTTATATGGAGTTCTACGAAAATTGATTGATTGTTTTTTCCGCCCTAAATGGGGATTATTTTGTGAGGTTGGCTTTTAATCTCTCCATCTTTTACTCAACAGTGCTGTTTGATCGCAGAGACATTTATTTGGGGAGATCGCCTTCTGGCGTTTTTATCTGTTCGTAGGAATGCAAACTACTATCGAAAGCTTCTTATAGCGAAACACTAACTGAAGAGTCTCCTTTGAATCTGCTGTGCTGATTCTAGATAGAGAAATCAGAGAAAAAGGTGGAATTTTTGCGTTAATTTACCATTATGGAATCAGTATGGAAGCTGATGTACTTGCTCGAACCAGCCTCTCTGACCCTCATTGCAACAGCAGTTTTTGTGACCTATGCATCGGCTTCTCGTGCCCTAGATCACGGCAAAGAGATGGAGCGGAATCTGGATTTTTCAGAAGCATCCATTACCTTAGACCGATCACAAGCGCTTATGATCCCCATCGCAAGCTCTTGTAGCCTTCTCTTGATGTTCTATCTATTCTCCTCTGTATCCCACTTTGTTACTGCTTTCACGGCCATTGCCTCGGCCTCCGCCCTTTACTTCTGCCTCTCCCCTTATGTTGCTTATGTCAAATCCCAATTTAACTTAATGGACCCATTTGTATCGAGGTGCTGTTCCAAGTCGTTTACACGAACGCAAGGGATTTTACTGCTATTTTGTATAGGAACTGTGGTGGCTTGGCTTGTCTCTGGGCATTGGGTTCTGAATAATTTACTTGGCATATCTATATGTATAGCTTTTGTGAGCCATGTGAGATTGCCCAATGTCAAGGTCTGCGCGCTGCTCCTTGTTTGCTTGTTCGTCTATGATATTTTTTGGGTATTTTTCTCGGAGAGGTTCTTTGGAGCAAATGTCATGGTCTCGGTCGCAACTCAGAAGGCGTCCAATCCGGTTCATACAGTGGCAGACAGCTTGAGCCTCCCGGGCTTGCAGCTTATAACGAAGAAGTTGGAGCTCCCCGTTAAGCTTGTTTTCCCCAGAAATTTGCTGGGTGGGATAGTTCCTGGAAACAGTGCTGGAGATTACATGATGCTGGGCCTTGGAGACATGGTATGTACTGTTTTCTGTTTCAAGTGTAATAGTATGTCTTTTTGAGAGTTAGACAGCTCTAGAATAGTCAAATGTAAACCTATCTACCCCGAATCTAATTGCAATGCTGATTCTGCCAGTGGGAGTAATGAGTAGCTGATTGAGTAGAAAGAAGAATCTGCTTACTCTTAAATCATATTGGATACTATATTTAATTAGTTCTTTTCTGATCATCTAGTGATAATCAAGTCATACTGCTAATACAATTATGTAACCGCGTGATCATTATAACTACAATCATCCTACTAACACAATTATGTGACAACTAGATCATTTGAACTATATGTGGTTTTACTGAACTATTGTTACGTATTAATGTTTTCATGGCTCTAGGTTTATCTAACTTCTCTTCCCACATAGTGGATTGCAACTATGAGACAGGCAATAACAATTGCACTACCAACTGGGAACAAACTAGTTCCATTTGAATGGTGATCAGCCTCCTTTAACTGGAGGGATCAATTCTTGTGTCCTCGGGATGCTTTTAAACTGTGTTGGTCCAACTTATGCTTTTATTTGATTACAATTACATAAGCCGCTAGGCAGTAATGCTGCATGATGTTTATCACCTCAAATTTGTTCTTCTAGGCTATTCCTGGAATGCTACTGGCTTTAGTGTTCTGCTTCGACCACCAAAAGAGTAGAGATATTGCTATTTCATCAGAGAAATCTTCCACAAAAAGGCAAAAGTATGTGTGGTATGCTCTATCAGGGTATGCAGTTGGCCTGATAACTGCATTAGCTGCCGGTATCATGTATCAGTCTCCTCAACCTGCTCTTCTTTATCTGGTGAGTGTTATTTAGTGTTATGCTAATACCAAAACTTTTTCTACACCATTTTTTTCACCACTTTGTTCTGTTTGTTTTTTTCTTTTCTGGGCATCCAAATGCCTCTGTGGGAACATGCTTATTTTCAATTTATCTATTCTTTTATTCTCAAGTGCCTTTTTACTTATACATGGTTTGCTCTTTAAATCGAGTTACTCAAACTGTGTTTCACTTTCTCAATTTAGTTGGAAATCCTGCTTCCTAACTCATTCCATGACTGCAGGTGCCTTCTACTCTGGGGCCTGTTATGTTTCTTTCATGGCTAAAGAACGAATTGATGGAATTATGGGAAGGATCAAGTCCAATTTCAAATGACAAAGCCCGTCAAATGGAGGTTTGAACTCCACTAGTGCAACTAAGGTGTAAATCTCATATTCTTCCGTAATTTTAACTGAAGGAAACAGGTGTATCATTTGTGTTTAGCGCTGCTCTAACATATTTACTTGAGAGCTATTTATATAGTTCTTATATGGATATGCGAGGTCGTACTAATTTATTCTTACTCGAGAGATACTTTCTCTCCCAATGATTTAGTTAAAAAAAAAAAGGCCTACATTTGTAAAAGCTTTATGTTCAAGCTTCCCTGTGGAATCTTAAGTTATGTGTAGTTAATCTTGGTAGGTACTAGCCTTTAAAGGGACATAAATGTGCCACCTCTATGACTTGATTATTTTGCCATGTTTGCCTTAACTCTTAAGGGTGACATTTACATACTCTATGACTTCAACCTACTGTAACAACATTTTACTCTTTTGTCAGGTGTGATCTTACTACCCAGCCAAGGGAAAGATGTATTAATCAGAAGAACAAAAAAGTGAAAATTTTCAACGCCCGTAATTTACACTACTGCAGTGACAAAGAAATGTATTCTCAAACATCCACATGTAACAGTAACTCCTTATCATGCTTTTAATGTGATGAATTGCCGCGGCCATTACTTCTGCTTTGATGTACATTGTTTCATACTGTGTTATTTCTGTTTACATGGGAAAGAGAAAATGATTTGTACGATAATGTTTCATTCAGTCTTTAGTGTGTATCTGTTCTGATTCAGTAGGGCTATTTACTACTAGAAAGCAGCAAAACTATTTTCTCCTGATTCTTACCTGGGGCACCCTAAAATAAGAATTCTGCAGATAGAAAGAAACTAATGTAATTGAAAAGAAAATAAAAAAAAGTTTTGTCTGAGCCCGGGTTCGAACCGGGGACCTCTAGTGTGTGAGACTAGCGTGATAACCAACTACACCACCCAGACGCTTTAACATCTGATGTGTAAATTATGAACAATTTTAATATATATATCTACTAGTTTGTGTTATGCGGTATTGAAATTTTTTTCTATTAGACTTTTTTTATTTGAAAATTGTGTTTCACTTCTTTCTAAACCCTCTTTCGTTATTCATATGACAAAAAACATATATAAAGTAAACTGTAACTTTATTCCTCGAATGTGAATGATTTTAAGGGGAAAATCACATACAACCAGCAAAATGTAATCTGCTCGTTCCGCTGAAGATCGGCGAATTCCTGCGCAGGCTCGTTAATAGATGTATTTTGACAATCAATTTGCAAACTAATTAAGCCTTAAAATATTGCTCAGGGATTGTGGGTGGAACGATCTCTTCGACCGCAACCTCCTCCGACCCCTCTCTAGGTATTCGCTTCGTACTCTCTCCCTTTTCCTTTTCTGAAGCATTTGAATGTCACCAACACTGAACAATAATTATCTAATAATTATCAGTTGTCAGAGTCTTCTACCAACACGGAACAATAAAATGTTTCCTGAAGCATTTGACTGAAAGACGAGAATGTTAAAAAAAGAACAGAATGAAAAAGGAAAAAAAAACAAATTGAACTTGTATGTTCATCAACCTGGCATAAACCCTCTTCTAAAAATTGCTGCCAAATATCTAGTCAAAACTCAAAACAAAATTAGACAACAGTGGAAGTTGCCACAAATAACGTTTTCAGGCTAGGTGGTAATGTGGTATGGTAGGATTGGATGAAAGAAACACTGCTTAATTAGGGGATCTGTGTTCATCTCAAAGTTCTACCAAAATTATGAGAGATGGATCTTTACATACTTCTATACTACTATCAGGAATTCAACTTGTTCTTCCATTACGCACTAAAAAACTTTTTACTCATTTTCACTTTTCAGAAACCCTTTGCAGATAAGCACAGTCGATTGAATGATAATTCAGTATATCTGAAACTTCTTATGTGACTGCAAGTTCACAACTACTTCATTACTTGCTCATATATGCATATCACGATTTTGTTATGAAGTGTTTAACCTTCTTTTTTAGGTTCTAGTGCATGGGTCAGCAGAGGCGACTGAGCACCAGAAAATGCACTGTGCGATCGAACATGTCTGCCCTCATGTTTATGCACCACTGATTGAAGAAACTATTATTGATGTGACCTCTGATTTGTGTGCTTACAAGGTAGCTGAATAACAGTTGGCAGGTAGCTTGGAAAGTGTAGCTTACAGTGTCATAATTGCCCTTGCTTGCTATCTCCCATTCTCTCATTTGCTCACTGACTCCCACCTCTCTGTCTCCACTTTTGCTCAACTGCAGGTGCAACTTTCAGAGAAGTTAATGAGAAATGTTCTCTTTAAAAAAGTGAGTCATAATTTTTTAACAGTTTGAGCATATCTTGTTTTCCTTCTTTTCGGTTTGGCTATACATATCAGGGCTTGGGAATCTTGCTGGTGGTTATATGCTGACAGGTTTATATCTGATGCCACAGCATGAATTTTTTTTTATGTTTTGCTGGTGATTAGGAGAGATCTTGCTGTTTAAAAGTTCGTTCGACAAGGAAAACAATTGATTAATGTTTACCATTTTATCGTTCTAGTTTTCATATTTAATTGTTGATGCATGATAATCGAGAAATTGTCAATACTATCTACTGTTAGGCGAGTATGAGATCTCTTGGGAGATCTGAAGCTGGCAGATTTCAAGCAGCTCCTCGCAGGCAATGGTGTCCAGGTACATATTAGTATCTCATTTATTAAATATTTTTTGTGCTGGTTTCTATCAGGCAATTTTCAGCTCCATACGGTCCGGTCTTAGGGTGAAAAAGTTAACTAGTTCCTTATTATGTTATCTTTAGTAAAAGCTTATAAATTGAGATTGACAGTGGCACTCATTTTCTTCGAAAATATGTCAACTTCCCACTGATCTGTTGGCTTGGTAGTTTAATGAAGGAGAAGATACCTTAAGTGGTATACGTATACCAAGCATAGGGGTATAGAATGAGCTCATTATCATCATGGAGCTATAACTAAGTTGCTTGAACACAAGTTTATAGAGTCTTAATCTTTTCCAGTAATCGAAATGTTGAAATTGTGTACTTGATGAGATAATTGAAATAACATTTTCACATCAAAGTTTAGCAATGACGACAGATCACTGTTAGCCCTAATAACAAAAAGCGAAATCATTAGCGAAATCAACAAAATACTTGAAAGCACTATATTCTTAATTTAAAGCTAACAGAAATAGAGTACAACAGATTTTCTACTAAATACAGTAACAAAAACTCATTTACTCTTCTTTACTAGTGAAGAGGGACTAAAAGGCGTCGTCTGCTTTTTCACAAAAGCACTTGTTCTGCTTTCAGATTCATCTGTTTCATCATTGCTAGTCTCATTCTCTTCTGTTTTGCTCGTATCTGGAGAGGATTTTCTCTTCTTCGCGTTCACCTTCTGAAACAGTTTCCTCTCGACTGGATCAGTCGAAACTGCAGCTTTTACATGCAGTGGCGCTTTGGCTCCTAGACCCAACCTTCGAATACATTAACAAAGCTGTAAGTCCGACAAGAGCATAATATACAAAATTTGAACATGTCAAAGAAAAATAACTTGTAAAAATGAAAACCTCGGCGGGCGAGCCTCTACTTTGGTTTCCTCTGGTTCATCCGGTGTCGATGGGCTCATTTTACTCACCCATGATTCAGCCTAAAAAATTATAATTCCAATGAGTACTAGCATGGAGATAAATCAGAAAAACTCTCCTGCAAAGGCATTCACAACTACCACCAAGTTTCAACTATAACAGAAAATGTAAAATTCTTGCTGAAACAGGAAATAGAATCACAATTTTGGGGCTTAAAAATAGAAGCTTTAATTTAGAGCTCTTCACGCTGCGAAAGAATTGTTGAAAGAAATTTTATATCATGATTCTCCTAATAATAGTGCTCAAGCAATATTTTATCGAATAACATTGCACCCTACAACAGTAGCCAAATAGATCCTTGGTGCGACTCAAAAAAACATGCTTCCGCTCTCAGCTCAATCTATGTGCAAGCATTGTGTCAAGCACCTTAAGTGCTCAAAGAGACAATGCATAAGTTTAGAAATTACAAGGCTATAATGCTTTAGAGAAAAAACAAAACCAACGGTATCGAATTACACCGACTCTCCTTTCCACACAAGCACACAAAAAATAATTTTTACAGTAGCAAAACATAAAAATCAAAATCATAAATGGAGAGAAAAGCAACTCTTACCAGCTTCATGGCTCTATCGAGCTTCACCACCTTCGGAAGCACTTTCGCAGTGGATTCCGCAGGCATCGTTCGAGTATTCGAGATTAGAGATCAAAATCCTGGAGATTTGGAATTCGAAAAATTAGTGTCGTAAAATCAATTACGAAGAAAAAATAAAAGAGAAGCTCCAATCCTAATTCTCCAAATCCACAAACAAAGCTCCAAGTATATTCTCTCCTTGCCGAGTCAGTAGTGGGGCTTTTCCTACACGTTTCGAGGTAGAAGGATTTGTAATGGAGAAAATCCAATTTCTATTCTTTATTTGTCTTTGTTTTGCCCCAGGTTGTAAAACGATCAATTGCACTTTTCGTAGAACTCCATAAAAGTATCTATCCAATGAATCTGCTAAAAAAAAAAACTCGATTTTGTGCTCAAAGCGACAACTTCTAAAAAATAAAAATAAAAAAAATAATGTCCCAAGGCGATGAGAACCCAAAATCTAAACTATCTAATTGGAAAAAAGAAGGATCTGAACAAATACCAACCTCTAAATCTGCGAATCGACGATTCCTCCGTTCCTCCGCCAAAATAATAGTAAAAAACTCAACTTGATTCGCGGAATCGATGAGAAATCACGGATTTGGGATTAGGGTTTGAGATGCGGAGATCGAGCGACTCTACGGGGCGAGGAGCACGAGTGAGGTCGACGAAGGATCCCTCGTCCCCGCTCCTTGCTCTGAATAAGAGGAGACGAGTTCGAAGAGAGAGACACGTTGGATTGAAGGAGTGATATTACCACCCCCAATAATCATGATTATTATTTTATTTGATGTAACCGTGATATGATATGCCACGGTTACACGGAACATTAGGTATAACTCTAATCCGAGGTTTGGTTTGTTCTTAGATTAATAATCAAGATAACTTAAATTAAATACTGATTGATTCTTTTAAGAAAAAAATAATATTTTATAAATATTTAGATGCAGGGAGGAGTGCAATACTAATGAAACCATGAAGCGCTAATAAAAGAATACAACAGGTCCATGTATTTATCATGGAATTGAGAATACAAGAATATTATCTATATAAATTTATAAATTTTTAGTACTTTATATCGCGTGGTAATTTTTTTTCATCATGAAAAATTATGACTTTTCCTTTTCCTCCTCTGTATTCATGGATACAACATTTCATCTCTCCTTTTTTCTACTCGATTTTTATAATCAATATTTTTTTAAATTATTTTATAATTTTTTTCTTTTTTTTATCCTCATCATCTTTTTTGCTAAAATGTCATGTTTTTTCTTCTTTCCTTCTATTTATTTAATAGAGGTGAGATTCATCTTATAATTTTGTTATTTTTAAATTTAGAATTTAAATTTTTTTTGTTATTTTTAAATTTAGAATTTAAGAAAAAAGTAAGTAAATTTTTTGTAACATTAATCCATACTAACCCGACTCAACCCGATACAATCCGACCCTTGAGGGTGTAGCGTGTTTAGGACGAATAAGACTTAAGGTGATGGTGGGCGAGAGGAAAAGGACAAAATTATGTAATGTATTTATTTATTTTTTTACCTTTTAACTTTAAACATACATTTTGATTAATTTATTATTATTTTTATATATTTATTTAAAAATTTATAAAAATTATTTTATTAATATTTGTTATTTTTTTTTATTATCTATATTGTAAATTACTACACTAGTTTATTATGAAGTACTAATACAAGAATACAACATATCCATGTTTTCCAATCAATATTATTAATCATCTAAACTGAAGCATAGTAGCAATTAAAATAAAAAAAAGGTCTTTAATGTCAAAAATATAAAACCCACTTTTTTTTTTTTTTTTTTTTTTTTTTAAATTACATCAAATTTTCACTTTATGAGGAAGCCTCAAAGAAGAAGAAGAAGCTTCAATTTGTGCCTGACATTTTATATAGTCTCTTTGTTTTCCTACAAATTTCATGGCGACAATTTTTTCACACCATTTGTTGATTTCTCAGCATTCATATTTATATCCAAATCAACCTGCTAAGGACATATGAAAAATATAGATGTATGTTAGACATAAGTTCATGGGTTCATAAAAATAATGGTGGATTCTTCTTTTTTGGTACAAATTAGGGCAAATTTTTTTCAAAACTAAAACTAACTATTCCTATCAAAAAATAATTTAGAAATTCGAAGCGTTTGATTCATCAGAAATGGGATTGATAAGCATAAGCTATATCAATCCTTACTTAAAATTAGACAAATAATAAAAAAAAAAATTCAACAAAAAATTCTTGCCTTGGGAATAGATTTAGGCGGATGATATGAATTTGAATTGAACATGACAATTAACCAAAGAGTAAAAAATAAAAACGGTTACTTAGATAAATAATATATAAATCTTAGTAATCATTAAACAGTGAAAAGTTTTAAGAAATATACACAATATTATAAACATGAGAAAAAGAACTGTGTTGTGGGGTAATGAAATTTTATTCTAGAGACCTTTATTTGAAAAATGTATTACACGTCTTTCTAAACCCACGTGCAGCAATAATTTATGCTTCAAAAACTAGTTTTATCGCGCTTTTTTTTTTTTTTTTTTTTTTTTTTTTTTTTTTACTTTTCACTAAAAAGCAATATTTTTTTTATTTTTTTTTTAAAGAACCTCCTCAAAACCTCCCATTCTCTCTCTATGTAAGATCTCAACGATTCTCGGCGCCGACTCCTCACTACGCCCTCTCCCTCTCCTCTTCTCCGCCTCGCATATCGTCGCCGACTCCTCATTCCCCCCCACTTCCACAATGGGGACTTCGGTCCAGGTGACTCCCCTGTGCGGCGTGTACAGCGAGAACCCGCTGTGCTACCTCCTCTCCATCGATGGCTTCAACTTCCTCATGGATTGTGGGTGGAACGACCTCTTCGACCTCAACCTCCTCCAACCCCTCTCTAGGTATTCGCTTCGTACCCTCCCCTTCTATTCGATCTCCTTTTCGATCAAGAACCCTAGTACGCGACGAATCCGTGCGAAGGAGTGTCGAATGTATGATCTCTTGGTGAAAATTTGGCATATTTCGGTGTTTTGGTGTTTCGGATCAGGTAAAGAATGTTAAGAGTGCGTGTTTGCCTTGCGTAGGTAGGAAATTAGGCATCTATAATGCGATTTCCATTTTGGGGAAAGGTAATTCCTTTCTTAGAGATGCAATCTTGGATGTTTTCGGCGTCCAAAATTAAGCTGAAGTGGTTAAGAAAAACCCATGTGTTGAAAATATGGAGATGTGTTTGTTTTCTGGTTATTCGAAGCATGAATTTCATTGAGTGGAGCCAATGTTACCAATTTGATGATTTAAGCAGTGCAATGCTGTAGACAGATTATTCTTTATCCTTAGGAAACACCAGTAATTGATGTTAAATACCTTGGTGGATGAGGATGCCTGGAGATGCAGAATCCCAAGAACTTAGCAAGAATATAAAATATGCACCTTAATTACTACAATTGCATCACATTTATGTCAAATTTGACTTGTTTCAATCTTTCTTTCAATATGTGATTTTAAAGGCCCATTTTTAACAATTGCTAAATGAAATTTCCCATATTTCAACATGAGAGGAGCCAAGGAGGCACATTTGAATTGCTTTCCACATGTAGTAGTCTTCAGGAAGGCCACTGAATCTTTAAATTGATCACGGCCTGTGTGGTCAATTCTTGGATATGATACATCAGGAACGGAATGTGGGCAGCCAGTAAAAGCATCTATATTGTAGTATTTCTATGATAATATTTTTCCTATACCGTAGTATTTTCCCTTTTGTTTTCTTGCTCTCTTGTATAATGTCTTCGAGATGTGAAAGTTTGTGTAATACGTCTGCTCTACATCATTTCAGTTGAAAAAAATATTTAAAACTTCAAGTTAACATGATGAAAGTTGTTACGAGGACTTGCATAACATGTTGTGATACATTGAATTTGAGACATGATAGAGGAAGGTGAAGCAAAAGTCTTATATCATTGTATCTAAGTGAATTATATCTATGTCGACATCCTCCATTGTAAACGTCATCTAATTTTGTCATATTCAAATCATATGTTCACTATGTCAGTGTTTGTCAGCTAGATAATTGACAACCATACGTTAACTATGCCACTGTATCTCTGCTAGATAATTGATTTTCTGCTATTATTTATGATGAATCTTATTTTGCAGGGTAGCATCAAAGGTTGATGCCGTTTTGCTATCACATCCTGACATTCTTCACCTAGGTGCCTTGCCGTATGCTATGAAACATTTTGGACTCTCTACTCCTGTTTATTCGACAGAACCTGTCTATAGACTTGGTCTTTTGACCATGTATGATCACTATCTTTCTCGAACAGTAAGCTCCTGCTAACGTTCCATTAGCCTCATATTTTCTTTTTCTGTCAGAAATAGTGAGTTTTCCGTAAATTCCATGTTAATCCTGCTTATCTACGCTGAAATACCACAGATGGGCAGTTTGATCTAATATTCAAAAGTTACTATTTTAAGCAGTATTTATATAAATAAATAATTAGTATCTTATGTCAAACTTCAAACTTCCATTAATTAAATTCCTGAGGTACTGGTAGAGGTTGAGTTCTTTGTCAGTTATTTCGTTGGGAGTTCAACTACTTCCAAATATACCTCTTGCAAAGTTGACTTCCTCCTTTACTCTCTCATACTAGAGAAGTTGCCTACGTTCTGAATTATTGCACATCAAAATTTTTATATCTGTTTTGTATTTTGATTACTTTTATGCCATCTTGTGGGCTTTAACCTTTTGGAGCTTGGATTCTGCAGCAAATTTCAGATTTTGACTTGTTTAGTCTGGATGATATAGATGCTGCTTTCCAAAATGTTACTAGATTGAAATACTCACAGAACTACCTTCTCTCTGGTTAGTAAAGTTGTACTAATCTGTTAATATTCAGATTTACATGTAAGATGTGTTACTCATTTTGCTATTAATAGATAAAGGAGAAGGGATTGTTATTGCTCCTCATGTGGGTGGCCATCTTCTGGGAGGTACTGTTTGGAAGATTACAAAGGATGGAGAGGATGTCATATATGCAGTTGACTTCAACCATCGAAAAGAACGGTGGGACCTGCCTTTATTTAACCTGCATAAAAGCTATACCTTTTGAAACTACTATTTAAGAGAAAAAAATTGAGGCCACTGTAATTCTTTCCAGGCACTTGAATGGGACTGTTCTAGAATCTTTTGTACGGCCGGCTGTTCTGATAACGGATGCTTATAATGCCTTAAACAATCAGCTTTACAAACGTCAAAGGGACCAAGAGTTCATTGGTACCTCTATTTAATGCTCTAATCTTCCATCTGCCTTTTGTCTAATTTTCTTTTCCTTCTCTTTTCTCTTCCAAAAGAACTTTTAATTTACTATTCTGTTATTTACTTTTATTTTGATGTCATTCCATCATGAGTTAAGTTGCTGGCATTTTTGGTAAAGAATGCATAACTCTTAGTTCTTTGTTATTAAATGCTGAGTAAGTAATTGTCTGTTAAAAATGTTAATCTACTCTTGGCAGAATTACAGCTATAGCCTTGGGTTACATAGTCTAGGAATTTTGCTTAAACAATGCTGAGAACTTAATGCTATATGTTGCATAATAGATTTCTGGCATACATGCAAATGTAATTTTTGTAATCAAACTTCATTGTTTCCCTCTGTACTTCTACTCTTCAAGTGAGATATTTCATGTATGCTACTATCTTGCTATTTGTGATCATAAATTCCTAATCCTCTTCTGTTATAGTTGCTAATAGTGTTTGTTTTATTCAGAGACAATACTGAAAGCGCTGAGGGCTGATGGCACTGTTTTGCTTCCTGTTGATACAGCTGGGAGAGCATTGGAAATTATTTTGATACTGGAGCAGGTGAAATCCATTGTCAAGGTTTCTTTTCCTTTTTCCTTTTATCTGCTAATTTGAGAAAATTTAATAGTGCAGTTTTATTTTAAAATTGCAGTATTGGGCTCAGCAGCATTTAAGTTTCCCAATCTTCTTCCTGACAAACGTAGCTACAAGCACAATTGATTTTGTCAAGAGTTTCCTTGAGTGGATGAGTGATTCGATAGCAAAATCCTTTGAACATACACGAGACAACGCCTTCTTATTGAAGTAAGCACATGATGCTACCCTCAAAAAATAGTTAAGATCATGCATGCCATATACCCAACGGATCATTTATCTGCCTTTCTAGTTTGGATTGTTCCATATTTTATACTTTTAATTTAAGAGGCTGACTTCTAGTGCTATTGATGCAAAAACATGAACATCTGAGAACTTGTGTTCGCTTAATGTTACTAAGCCTGTAAATTGAGTGTTCTAAACTGCAATTGCAATGTTATCTTGACTGTTGTTTTTTTTACTTATTCCCCTTTTGATCTTGTGCAGACATGTAACACTCGTAATCAATAGGAATGAGCTAGACACCTTGATTGATGTTCCAAAGGTTAAAACTAATTATCTCTTACATGTTTGTATTTTGAGGTTTGGAAGCTAATGTGCCTTCTATGCTTCTGCAGGTAGTTCTGGCATCCATGGCTAGTTTGGAGGTTGGCTTCTCCCATGACATATTTGTTGAATTGGCAACAGATGCAAAGAATCTTGTTCTTTTTACAGAGAAGGGCCAGGTACCTCTTTTCATTTGCATGTTTGTTGATCTTTAGTCTTTACGAATATAATCTTTAGGTAGGCAATAGTTAGACTTTTTCGTAACTGCTAAAAGGGCTTTAGCCGAATGATAAGGAATCTTCTTCCAATCTCCTATAGAAATGAAAAGAAAATTGTCGATTTTAACTAACTGCAAGCTCTTTATTTAATCCATGTTGTTGATGTTGTAGTTTGGGACGCTAGCACGCATGCTTCAAGTGGACCCACCGCCCAAAGCTGTAAAGGTTACTATGAGTAAAAGAATTCCTTTAGTTGGTGATGAATTGAAAGCCTACGAAGAAGAACAAGAACGCATTAAAAAAGAAGCCACCCTTAAGGCTAGTCTTGTTAAAGAGGAGGAATCAAGGGCTTCTCATGGATCAGATGTTAATGTTGCTGATCCAATGGTGATCGATGTCGGCTCTTCTCATATTTCATCCAACAGTAAGCATAGCCATATCTACACTCTTTTAAGTTTGTTGGTCTTGTACTTTGTCAACTTGAACTACTACACTGCATCATGATTGTGGCAATAATTTTCAACATAAGCTGGGTGTAAGCTCTTGTATGTGATATAAGTTTTGTTCCTAAAAATGCTTAGAATTGCCTTTTTGAAGGGAATGAATGAATTGTTTTCCTGGTGATTACTTTGAGGTTCGAATTCCAAGTCACTTAATACGTTGTGCTTGTTCTTTACCAGTCATTACCGGTCATTACAATCTTATTTCTTTTGCATAACTTCTGATCTCTTTAGTAGGCACTCTCTTCTCTTTAGCATTTGATATAATCTACTCTTCATTAAACATTAATATCTGCATTCTTTTGGACTTTTCAGTAGCCGGCTCACGTTTCGGTGGCCATATGGACATTGTGATTGATGGATTTGTTCCACCATCTACCAGTGTTGCTCCAATGTTTCCCTTCTTTGAAAACACAGCTGAATGGGATGACTATGGTGAAGTCATCAATCCTGATGATTACATAAGTAAGGAAGAAGATATGGATCAGTCATCCATGCTTGTAAGTTCCTACATGCACATACTATGTTTTTAGATGTTGTACTTCACATATAATTTGATGTGGACCACATAGATAGCAATATTGCAATTCATTTTTTGTATGTTTTTTGTTTGAATTTTTTATTTTATTCTTTTTTACTCTAATGGGATCTTCTTTTTTTTTTATTTGGTTTCATCCTGCTACGTTTTGAGATCTTTTAAAACATGCATGCTTCAATACCAACAACAGCTTGGGGTATCTGTGTTTAAAGCTACGTTTTGAGATATTTTTGTAGCCCAGTTTATTACCCTAATGAATGAAGCATGTAGCTAGCTACCTTTTCCTCAAAAAAAAAAAAGGTGGCTTGGGGTATCTGCGTATAAATCTACTCTTTCTGAAGTTGCTTGCACGAATTCTCTTTTCCTCTATTGTTCCTTTTAACTAAATCATTTTTGTTTTTGTATTAGAAAAAAAAATTGCATCAGTGATTACACAATCGGTCCTTTGAAGTAAGCAATAAATGTTATTAGGTACACTGCACAAGTATGGCTTAGGTAGTACATTGAAATTAACTTGTGTGGCTGTACTCAAATACCTTTAATAATGTCATATTGGAACACAAGGAGCGAATGTTGCTTGCTTAATATGATTCAATTGTTTTTTATCAATTCACCTTCGTAGAGTATGATCTGCTAATTCATTAGTCATAAGTTAGTTCGAGTGGTACTATGATTAGATTCATAGTTTTAAATTGTATGTTGTTTATATGTTCAATGTTTTCAGGCCACTGGAGATGGTTTTGATGGTAAGCTTGATGAAGGTTCCGCGCACTTGCTCCTTGATTCAACACCCTCTAAAGTTGTTTCGAGTGAAACAACTGTAAGTCAATTTCCAGTTTCAACTGTAATTATGATAACATCCAGATAAGCATCTGCTTTAATTTTGCCTTCATTTGGTATGGTTTATATATTGTTCTCTGACGACTATCCTCTTGAATTATGTTCTGTCTTTTAAAATATTTCTTGTTTCAAGTCGTCGCTTTGTCCAGAGCCTCCTTATCTTTCTTGATTTTGACTCAGGGTTTAGCATCTAGAGTAAATTTGTCTTGTTAATGCACAAACTTTCTTGTTAAAACCTGCTGGTAGTTGACGAAATTCCAAGTAGTTGGCTAACATTTTAGCTATGTCATTTGATCAACATGACCGGCTAGCTACTTAAATAGTAGAACCTTCTATTACTTGATTTGCCTTCAGACTCTATTATTATTCTAGATGCTTTGACCGCAGCATTTGTGTTCAGCTTCAGCGCTCAGATCTCATAAATGAAGAGTTAATGGTTACGTATTTTAAATTCTGTAAGTTTCATTTACTTATTTCAGGTGCAAGTCAAGTGTGCATTGACTTATATGGATTTTGAAGGTCGGTCTGATGGGCGTTCTGTAAAATCTATTCTAGCTCACGTGGCTCCATTGAAACTTGTAAGTTGCTAAATCTTGCAGATTGAACCCTTTAGTTATGTTATTGTAGATATACCAGCTTTAACTAATGTTGCTGTAACTCATATATGATGCTAATTTATGTGGGTAACCATTATTTTCCTGATGATTGGGTCCTCCAGATTTCTGATATTCCAGGTACCAATTTTGAACGAGTTAAATTATCAATTGTCAAAATCTTCTACCAACACTGAACAATAAAATGTTACCCAAAGCATTTGACTGAAAGATGAGAATGTTAAAAAAAGAACAGAAAGAAAAAGGAAAAAACAAATTGAACTTCTATGGTCATCAACCTGGCATAGACCCTCTAAAAATTGCTGCCAAATATCTAGTCAAAACTCAAAACAAAATTAGACAGCAGTGGAAGCTGCCACAAATAACGTTTTCAGGCTAGGTGGTAATGTGGTATGGCCTAGCATTTGTTCTATGTGGCCGATTGGATGAAAGAAACACTGCTTAATTAGGGGATCTGTGTTCATCTCAAAGTTCTACCAAAATTATGAGAGATGGATCTTTACATAATTCTATACTACTATGAGGAATTCAACTTGTTCTTCCACTATGCACTAAAAAAAATTTACTCATTTCCACTTTTCAGAAACCCTTTGGAGATAAGCACAGTTGATTGAATGTTAATTCAGTATATCTGAAACTGCTTATGTGACTACAAAGTTCACGACTACTTCATTACTTGCTCATATATGCATATCATGATTTTGTTATGAAGTGTCTAACCTTCTTTTTTAGGTTCTGGTGCATGGGTCTGCAGAGGCGACTGAGCACCTGAAAATGCACTGTGCAAAACATGTCTGCCCTCATGTTTATGCACCACAGATTGAAGAAACTATTGATGTAACCTCTGATTTGTGTGCTTACAAGGTATTAATTTTAATTTACTATCTCGCTGAAGTTTGGCAAGAAGTTAATTAATTAGCCGAATAACAGTTGGTTGGTAGTTTGGAAAGTGTAGCTTACAGTGTCATAATTGCCCTTGTCTTCTCCCATTCTCTCATTTGCTCACTAACTCCCACCTCTCTGTCTCCACTTTTGCTCAACTGCAGGTGCAGCTTTCAGAGAAGTTAATGAGTAATGTTCTCTTTAAGAAGGTTAGTCATAATTGTTGAACAGTTTGAGCATATCTCGTTTTCCTTCTTTTTGGTTTGCTTATACATATCATGGCTTGGGAATCTTGCTGGTGGTTATATGCTGGCAGGCTTATATCTGATGCCACAGCATATATTTTTTATGTTTTGCTGGTGATTTCTGTTTAAAAGTTTGTTTCACAAAGAAAACAATTGACGAGTGTTTACCATTTTATCATTCTAGTTTTCATATTTAATTGTTAATGCATGATAATCAAGATATTGTCAATACTATCTACAGTTAGGCGAGTATGAGATCTCATGGGTAGATGCAGAAATAGGAAAGACAGATGACATGCTTACCCTTCTCCCTCTTTCATCAAACCCGCCAACCCACAAATCTGTTCTTGTGGGAGATCTGAAGCTGGCAGATTTCAAGCAGTTCCTCGCAGGCAAAGGTGTCCAGGTACATATTAGTATCTCATTTATTAAATATTTTTGTGCTGGTTTCTATCAGGCAATTTTCAGCTGCATATGGTCTGGTCTTAAGGTGAGATTTCTTTAGTAAAAGCTTATAAATTGAGATTGACAGTGACACTCCATTTCGTAGAAAATATGTCAACTTCCCACTGATCTGTTGGCTTGGGTTGTTTAATGAAGGAGAAGATACGTGAGGTGGTACACCTATACCAACCATAGGTATAGAATGAGCTCATTATCATCACGGAGCACGAGTTCAACCTATCCAGATGTTTTAAATACATAGTCTTTCTTAAGATTACAGAAAATGATAGTATTTAGGTATCTAATCCTATTTATTGTTTGCAAGACTCGTAAACTGCGCGTTTACTTAAATTTCTCTAATGAGGTTCCTTGTATGGTTACAATTTTGTCTTATGAATCCAATGCACTTCATGCTTGACATATTTTTACACAATTATGCCTTGTGAATCCAATTTACTTCAGGTGGAATTTGCGGGGGGAGGTGCCTTACGGTGTGGCGAGTACGTAACGCTGCGCAAGATAAGTGATTCCAGTCAGAAGGTAAATCAATCATCTGTCGCATACTAATTCTGCGTATATGCTCCAATCTACATAGCATGTTTTTATCACTTATATGTAATCTTTAATCACTTCTTCGGGCGCTTTGAACTGTGCCAACTTATAAGCAAGAGTATCATATTCACGCCTCATTTTTGTCTTCATCTGCTGATATATTAACCTGAACGTTGTGTACAGGGTGTTACTGGTGCTCAGCAAATAGCTATAGAAGGCCCCTTATGCGAAGAATATTACAAGATTCGGGACCTTCTCTATTCACAATTTTACTCACTATAACTTACTCCCCTGCCCTGGTAAGTCACTGTTACTTACAATCCACTCAGTAATTCATGTTGAACGCCTTGCTAGGATTGTTTTCTGTAAACTGCACAGCATTAGGCTTTTCTGGCTCCGCCTTTTTGCACAAATCTAATTGACCAAAGGCGTAAGCTAGAAACTGACCAGGAGCTTTGCCTGACCTACACATATTGTAATAGCATTGTCGTGCCATTTAATTTTTGTTGTTATTTGGCTTGAGGTGGCTGAAGCTGCCTTTTATCTACCGCGCTTAGCTTCCGTGGCTGGGCGAAGATGCTAATCTTGCTGGCAGGTGCATATTTAGCATTACTTTCTCCTTTTTTTAGTTTACTTATTTTTCGGCACTAGAGTACGTCTGTTATGTCCTCTCTAATATGGCAGGTACGTATCCAGGCCTGGAAGGTGTGGTACCAGAATGTGGATTTGAGTTAGTTTTGCATTTCTCCTTTTCAGTTTAGTAATTTAATTTGAGCTATCTTTGCCTGTGTGTATGCATCAAAACTAACGGAAATTTTGTACATTGCTACTAAGGCATACTCGGATAGATATTTTGGAGGATATAATTAATTAGACTGGCTGGTATAACTGCATATATATATCCAATAATAAATTCACTTGAATAATTTTTTTTTAAAAAATGTTGATAATTTTTTTAAAAAAATGTTCAAAAAGGTTTGTTTTAAGAAATTTTTAATTTAACAAGGTAACACCTCTTTAGAGGTCTTTAAGGCGTGAATGCTAAATACGCTAAAGAGGACGTATATTAAAAATAAGCAGGTCAATATTGGTTTGTATGAAATCCTTTTTGAGCGCTGACAGGAGTTTCGACACCAGATACAAAATATATATACCTGTTAACGTTGTCAAATATACCTCTAACACGTGTATGCATTTAACATACATCTGCTAGTAATTTTAAGATACGAAACATAAATATGCAATAAATCCGAAGGGATAAGAAAAACAAGAATAAAAGGAACACAAATACACCATGTCGCACACACGCAGTGAAACAATACATTTCTTTTGACCGACGCGACCGGACAAAAAATTCAATTTTAATACATTTAGACAATTCATAACTAATAAACTTTAATACAGTTCACTATCATTATTAACGAGACATAAATATTAAATTGTTGCTATGTTAGGGGACCTTAGAAATATTAAATTGTTGCTCATTTAAACCTATAAACACTAGCAAAAAATTTAGTATCGATAGCGATTTCTAATGTTCAAAGAATCTTAATGCAAAATCTATAAAAATTGCAAACATTGTATGGTGTCTAGTTGCAAATAAAATATATTTTTTGGACACTTACTCGCACCTGTACACGCTTTTACATGAACACAAGTGGGAACAGATACATGCACATACTTTTTACTTGCATTTAACTAGATGGATGCAGGAGTAAAGCACTCGCCAGCACATACATACAACTTCCCTTGGTGTAGAAACTCTGTCAACAGACCGGTATAATACAGGATAAAGGAAAAATATTAAGCACTAAGATCATAAGATCAGTAAGTTAATGATAGTTCGTAGAGACAAACCTGAGAAACAGTTTGGATACAAAGAAACTTTTTCTGCAAAGCACAAAAGCATGATTCTGCAATTTAAACCAGAAAAAAGGAGGTGCTGTAGTTATCTGTATCTCTTTGTTACTGCAGTGATGCACAAACAAGAAGAGATTTCAACAAGTTTGGTATTGTTGCTGCCTTTTGCTTTCATAAGCTCATTTTCTACGCAATTGATCGTGTACACTTATGAGTTTGTTTGGCAACCAAAAAAAAAAACAAAAATGTACCAGTCACTTTTCACCCCCTTCAAAGATGCCATTCTACCTAAAGTAAGCAGTCTACCTAAATAATATTTCATCCTTCAAATACCTTGGTGTAACTTTTTTTATACACTATATATGGGCCTAGCTTGGTAATGTATTTCCAAAAGCATCTAATTTTTATTTTAATGGGTCCAAAATGTTTAAAAGTGCTTTCAATCTTCCCTTGTCTGGTGGCGATTGCCACTGCAAATTTATAGCATAAATGGAGGAAAGATTAAAAACAATTTTGGACTTTTTAGACCTTTCAAAGTGTAAAACATGGTGCTTTTGGAAATGCATTACTAAACTAGAAACTGAATAGACTTTCTTTTTGTTATATGAGAAACATAGTTCTTGATTAATTAATAACCTGTGTTTAAAATTCCTAAAACATAAGTTACATCTCATTATCTATATCAACATAAAAAGCAGCTTGATTAACTTCAAAAAAGAAAAACCTAGTAAATTATTGTATTAAAAAGAATACGTATTCCTAGAAACTACTACAAAATTTCAAAACAAGTTAAAGCACCACTTGACCTACCTCAAATTTTCTACATTTTGCAGGGTAAATTTAATTGCTATTGTTCACAGTTAAATACTAGAATATTCTATATACCTGATCAAACCAAAACCAACAGGGAGTAAAGCCAACGCCCTGCAAATAAATACAAGTCAGCAGTTGCACCAAATTATAAAATCTTTAAATTCTGATGTAAACCAAATAATGGAACAAATGCTTACTGGCTGTTAGCCATGAAGTCAGTTCATTAGTAAGGGAAAGGATCCGCTAAGACCATCTGCTGCCACTGAGCCCATATGATCCACAATCCTGAGAAGCATCTGATTGTCGTATATGTGGAGGCAAAAAGTTTGAATTCACACAGCGCCTCTTCCTAGTCAATCCACTGTCACTAAAGCTCCCTTCGGAAAGATGGTCATGTACCTCTGAGAATTCCTTTGACCATGAATTCATAGGAATGAAGTAGCTATCATCCTTGGATTTTCTTCTTCTCCGCTTCTCGATCTGCTTCACATTTTCAGATATTTGATGAAGTGTCTCATTAATCCTAGAAATACCTCTCTCCATTGGTCCCACCACATGAGAAACTGTATATCTTACATCATCAACCATCTGAAAAAGCACACGTTAAAAGAAAAAAAATCGGTAGGAAGAAAAAAGATGCTATGTTTACACTCCTATAAAGTTATCTTTTTTCACATATACAAGTAGAATTAAACTTTCCTAAATACCTTCAGAGGCTTCAATTCATGAATATGTATGTACTTACAAAATCTGCCCAGCTAAAACTTTTTGTAATACAAAAGCAACTTCCTCCCATCAATTCAATGACTTTCCACTTAAGGGTATTTTCATAAAAAAGTAGCACTTTTTGAGGTATATAGATGGAAGTTCAGATTTTTCTGGGGTACGTATGTATATAGATGATTTTGTAGGGATATATATATATATATAAAAAAATAAAAAAAAAAAAAGACGACAGACGCATAGGGAAACATACAATTTCACCACTTCCAAAAACCACATCGCGAACGCTTTGTGGGAAACTCAGCCGCCTCTCTCTATCATCAGGTTGAACAAGAAGCATTTTAGTCAACCTTCCACTCTCTCTAACCTCTTCAGGATCTGGAGGAGCCCCTAACGATGCATAATCAGACATCACAGCAACGTTTTGAATACATCTCTCTCCTTGTCGATAGGGTTTAGCTGGAAATACTTTCAAATGAACCACTGCAGCAACACCCATCTGTTATAAGCAAGAAATATGTGATCAGGGATTGCCAACAAATCACCGGGAACTGGAAATAATAAGTTATTCTTCAACTATAGAAAGTATGCACTTCTCTCATCTAAAATATTGGTGGCAAAAATGTACAAACACACCATCACAATAGGTGAGTAGGGAACAGGACCCAGAACTGGCAAACTGTTTGACCTTATAAAGTATGTTGGAAGGTTGGCTATAGCACAACTCCAAAAGGAGAAGGCTCGATAAAAGAGATTTATAAGTAATTACTACCAGGTCAATGGCATCATTTCTTAAGAAATTATACTGTAGTTTGTAAAAGAAGAAGAATCAAACAAAAGAGGAACTTGCCATGAGACATACATGAAATAGTACTAGATAAAGAAAAGGTGACAGCCGCTGATCTAAGAATTTATTTTCATGTCTACCTCAATGCATATAATATAGTCTTGGATGCCTGTTTTCAACTCTTGTGCCAGATGGCCTTTAAAAGCCCCTGTGGAGAAAAGAATTGCAACAGCAATACCTTGCCACCATGTTAAGAATACAATAGACTTGAACATCAGGAACTTAGCCAGAGGCTTTATAGGTTCCAACTTCTCTTTTGTGACAGAATAGAACTGTATAAGGCAATATAAGGCCCATGTCTGACTGAAATTTAGAACAACTGCTAAATATGGATATCTGCACCACGAAAAAATGCAATTGTTGACCCATGATAACTCAAATTAGCTGATTTTGCTGATATATATATATTGAGTCCGTCTTCTATGCTTTCGAAAGCACGAAGTCCTCCGTGCTTGGCTTGTAAGTTACTTTTAATGATGGGGCATCCGATTCGACGACCAGCTTTGTTAGGCATAATCTATGCAATTAAAATTATTTAGAAACCAAATTTCATAATTAGTCGACTTCATTTACCAAGTGATCAAAGGATTTCAAAAGTGACTATTTTAACGGCCGATATGGCACGTTTGCAAATTCAACGTGCCAGAACAATGCAAATTACGTGAAACTATTCATTTTGAGACTACTCATTCATTAGGCAAATGAAGTCAAAAAATTATAAAATTTGATTTCAAGATAATTTCAACACTATAGATCATGTCTAACGGAACCGATTGCCAAATCAGAGCTTATATATATATATATATATATATATATATATATATATATATATATATATATATTACACACAATTATGATAGTGAATCAATGAAAATTTTAACCAGAAAAATAAAGGAGTGCAGATAATGTTACCCATATCGCCATTCAAACTTCCCTTCTCCATAAACTCCAAAAAGTTCTAGGATGATTGCCAATATAGCACATATCGGCTTAAGTATCATCTGAAAAATTTACGCATCACAAAGCTGAAAGGGAAGAGACAACAATAAGAGCTTTGTGCGAATGAGCAATACTTACATACTGGACAATACCAATTTTTACAGCATAGTAGAAGTCAGAACCAAGATACCAGCTCCTCAAGAAGCAACTCAAAGGAAATGGGTGTCTTACAACTCCATGTTCATATTCAAGATCCAGAAGAGAAGTGCTAGAACTGATTTCAGTCTGAGACTCCATTAATTTAATTGTAGTTTCCTCACCGCCTAAAGCAAATCAAATAGCTTCCCAATCAAACAAGATAATTGTTGACACACAACAAGAGAATTTGAGTTAATATGTACAGAAACTACCTGAACTATAGTGCATTTACCTAAACTTTAAAAAAATTTAAATAACCTTTCATTATTTTGTATTTAATAACTACATCAAAACTCAGCGTTGTTTGTAACTTTTTCTTAATATTCTCTAACCTAGCAGAATATTTTGTTACTTCATGGAATATTGTACAACGCCCTGTCAGTGAAAATATAAAATTTTGACAAAACCAGACATGGAGGTACTATAACTAATATTATTGAGAGATAATGTAACAAAACTCAAATTTTTTGAAGGTACCCAATTTCAAAATGTACTAGAGTGCAAGTACTTTAATGTACATTTTCTCTAAAAATAAATAATGGAGTAACTTATGTAGGAAAAATAAAAACATTATCAAAATGCATACATGATTATTTCTCAAGCGTATAACAATGAGGACACTAGAACAAAAATAATGAAACCAAAATATTAAGAAGAACATACCTAAACATGCTATCAAATATCTCTCAAAGCAATACATAGCGAACGCCTCATAACAGTCCCGCATAAGTTCACAAATGAATGCAGCATTTGAATTCAATAATGACAAGAACTGCTAAGAGAATCATCAGTTAGAAAAGCTAAAATGTCAAAGATATATACGATAGCTCTAATCCCAAATTCAAACTAATTTAACAGCACAATTACAAGGAACTTAAGCTCATTCAAAACTGAAAAAATATCTGAGCCCAAATTTCAGTATAGAAAATATCTACAACAACAGTAATTTATGGTATTGGTCGCTACTGAGAAAAGACCCCAAATAAAAAGACGGAAAACCAAATGGCACATTTATAAAAAATATGTGATACTTGAGAAGACCTTTCCCCCTGATACACCTTACAATGTATTTGAATGATAATACTTACAAGAAAAACACTCTCATATCATACAGCTCCCCATGCAGAACAAAACATTTAACAGTCTAAAAGATTAGCTATTGCTTAGATGATGTTAGCATGAAGTAGTCTTAATATTGCCTCAAGGAAAGACTATTTAGAAGATGTGTCATTTGCAAGGCCATAAGCAATTTACAAGGTGCCACTAACTAATTGATCCCAGTATCTGAGATTAAGCACATGCCCATACATAATATTTTCATAAAATTAGAATCGATTAACCACCCCCCACCCCCACCCAAAAAATAAAAGCGGACACACAAAAAAAAGGAGAAAAAAATGAAATGACTATTTCTGAATTATTTTTATGATCACAATTAAGAATTAGCAAGGGCCTTGATGGCATATTTGTAAATAAAACTATATTGTCACAAAGAAAAACCAATCCAAAGGAATTGAGAAGCAATCAAAAACTGTCATTACCTTCCTAAGTCCAATAGATATATCCAAGACGTCAACCAAACAAAAAGATAAACATAAACAACTGATATAAGAGAAACACTAATTGAGAGTCACGGCTATACAAAGTCGATTTACATACCGACTCAACTGCATATACAGGAACCATTACAATGAGACCAATCAAGAACTTCTGCTCCTGAAATATACACAAGAACCAAACAACCTTGAGAAGCTATGAGCATAAGATAGCAAGAGATTGCTTTATATACATTAAAATCTGCAATACTCTTCTCTATAAGGCCTTTAAATTGAACTGTGACAAAATTGGAACTTCATTTTCGGAAATTCACCAAAAGTTGAAAGACATATATGAAAGGGTAGTAGCAGAATACCTCGGGCTGATTGTAAACAGCAAGGTGTTCGGATATTAGGAATAAGGAAAGAACAAGCGAGACAGCAACAAAAACTCCAGCACTTAAAATTGGCCAGCTCGATAGTACGTTTGACTGACTAACCAAGTAAAGAGGCAACATTTTCTTGGAACGGCCAAGAGACTGAGCTAGAGGAAGCAACAGCAATAACACACAGATGATTTTCTTCCACGCCATTCTAGCAGAACCATTAAATTAATTACAAAATCCAGCCAATTGAAGTCTAGAAGTCTTGGCTCTGGCTCCACTCAAAATTCAGTATGGATGAAAAAGGAAATAACTATTGAATCTTTGCCCTTATTTCTGTGTCAATCTTGAAAAACAGGTATTGCTAGCCAAGGTAAATTGTAACTCCAAACAATGTAAAACTGTTACTTTCTTGAGACATATAAAATCTCGTAAAGTATTGGAACTTATTCTAGCAGCCACAACACAATTTGCTAAACAAGCTTATCGGCATTGTATGACCGAGAACTTCAAGATTTTGACGGATTCTAGGATCACTGGAAAGAAACCTGAAAGCAATTAAACAGCACAATATCCATTAATAAAAATCACTCTTTCCCGCAGATGAAACAAGAAAATCCAACAGAATTTATTACAGATAATCGATAAGAACTGTGAAGGAAAGGAAAAGAAAAGGGATAAGTAAAAATAGCATGATAAATGACCTCGGATGATATCTTACTAAAAAAATATGTTGACCATACAAATATCCATGGAAAACAACTGCTCACATGCAAGATGTAAAAATGAAAGGATAATAGTAAAGAACTACCAAGAATATTGGCTCCCTATTTAGAAAAAGAGTATCGATCTACACATGTTACAGTGAATATTGGCTCCCTGCTCATTTGGTGATTCCTCTAAAGAAAGAGTTTTTGATATTTTATAAATTTTCATGTGCCCTGTGAATTAGTCCTCGGTCCTTCACTCAGCTTATTGCTTCTCACAAAAGGTGCAGTAAAAAAAATAATAAAATTAAACGGAAATAATTAGTTTTGATCATACAAATATATTGAACCAGATTTTCATTTACATGTACGAGCTTAATGAAATTGACTGAGCATGGTAACCAGAATGCATGCATGTAGAATTCCAGCCAAACAAAAGTTACTAGAGACCATTTTCCTTGTTTATCCAACAGTTTATCAATTCAACTCACTAATGAGAGGGTGTTTTCTGTTGCCACCTGAAGGAATTCCAATCAAATTACAAAACCTTCCAAATTAACTTACTAGTGATACTGATATGACAGAAAAAAAAATAACAACTTCAGATAACTCTTACAAGGACAAAATAAAAAAGAATATCAAGCAATGAGATGAGATATAGGGGTTAACTAACAAGTTTGAATTGGTCCATCGATCCATCATTGCTGTCGACTACGATTATTCGATTCTCAACAGTCAACCTCCCTTTCCATCCTTTTACATACATTTAAAAATTCCCTTGTCTAACCAGGCTAAAGAGAAAAACGAACACCACCTTCTTCATTTTATGAATTATCAATTTGATGTCAACCCTAATTATTAATTATACAACCTGGGCCACTTCTGTATGAAAAAATACACCACAACTACACCTACTGAAGTCAGCAGTGTCCCACAATCCTCAATAAACAAGAACATATAGACAAATCACTCACCAAATCAACTAATCCACTTCTTGAAGCCACGCAACCACTAAAATTCCATAACGACAAGAACCACATTACAGACTAATCCGAAACCCCAAGAACTTCCCACACGCAACAACTCCAGGGTCCCGATAAACCCCCCAATTTCTAGGGTTTCTCGCGCTCTTTCCCCATCATCGATCACCCGAAACCACAAGAACACATTACCACGATCTAGGCATTCAAATCCGATTCGAATCTAAAGAAGATAAAAACAAATTTAGCATCGATCGAGAAGAAAACCCACCGCAAGATCGGATTCGACGAGGATCGCGGGAACTCGGAATGCGAGGAGAGCGACTCCTCTCACCTCGCCGATGATGAAAATGGCGAAGAGCGGAGCACGGAATTCGAATTCCTCCTCTTCTCCTCTCCCCCTCTCAATTCGAATCGCGAAGGGGATTTTTTTTTTTTCCCTTCTTTTTTATGTTTATATTTATATTCTTTTCTTTTGTTTGCACCGACGACGAAACCCCAACGACGCCATAAACAAAATATAAACCTAAAACAAAAATGCGCGTAATTACTTATGCGTACCCGAAAATACCCCAATATAGTACGGAAAAGGGTAAAATAGTAAATTCGCACTTACCAAGCAATAAATGGGTACGTTCTCGGGTACGCACGCATCCTCTGGTGATTTAAAAAAAGGGTAGGTGTAGTATACCCTGCTGCTTCCCACGTGCGCCCCGATCTCGAGATAAAACGTGCGCTATAGATGAGCTGATCTGAACCGTTCGATGCGGGCCCGGTTCCGCGAGTGAACGGTGAGAGATTGAATAGTGGTTTAATTAGTCCGAGGACCTAAACTTTTAATTAATGGGCTCGTAATTGCATTAACTTTGCATTGGGCCGGTCCGGGTCGGATCCAACCGGGCCGCTAATGTTGAACACTAGTTAGGAACTGTAGCTACACCGAACATTCTTTTCCAAAAAACTACAGTTACTATATAAAGTAAAGCTTAAAAAGTATAATAATTAATTAGCTCATAAGTCATACCTTAATGCTTTGTCATCATGCATAAATAAATTATTCTTAATAATAATTTAAATAAATTTAAAAATATATATTATATTTTTGTAATCAATACAAATAGAATGATCGGCGTAAATAAATACCGAATACACTAAAATTTGAAAACTAAAGTAAATTGGTATAGCTAATCTAAAACTATAATCTAATTAATTAAAAATTTAATTTAAAATGAGATACATGAATAGGATGGAGACTTTATATAGAAACTTGTTAATAAAAAATATATAATCATAAAAAAAAATATTATTATATTTAAATTGACGGGAAGTTATTAATTTTATATAAAAAAATAAAATAACTATAATAGAATATTTTATTCTAGTTACTAAACAAAGATGGAAATGAGGCACACGTTTTCTCCCTCCTATTAAATTTTAGGCTAAATTATAAAAAATCCTCCTCTAATATTTCACTTTTCCACTTTATCCTCCTGTTTTGTAAAAGTCGACAACCTGCCTCCTCGTAATTACCGAAATATGCATTTACCCCCCCTGCCAGATATGAAAGTCCATCCATAAGCCTCTAATGAGCCAATTGCTTGTAACAAATTGGTAAGAAACCAATTCATATCTGGCAGGGGGGAAATGGTAAATGCATCCATTAGAGGCTCATGAATGGACTTTCATATCTGGCAGGGGTAAATGCATATTTCGGTAATTACGAGGGGGCAGGTTGTCGACTTTTAAAAGACAGGGGTAAAGTGAAAAAACGAAATATTAGAAGGGATTTTCTGTAATTTAGCCTAAATTTTAATGTCATATCACCTCAGAAAAAATAATAATAATAATAATAATACTAATAATAATATATAAAAAAAATCTAGTGCCATGTGATAATTTCCAAGCTGCGGCCAATGTAACTAATAATTGATTTGCGTACCATTTTTTTTTTCTTTCTCCCAACACTTTCAAAGTTCAAAGTGTACATTATTGCTGCTGAACTTCTTTTTCCTTTCTTTCGATTCACACTCAAAAAGTTTCGATTTTTATACACAGATCCCTGTCAAATCCTCGTTTCTCCTTCTCAAGATCCCATTTTTGTGAATACCCAATCCAAGCCAATCCAATCCAATCCAATCCATCTTAGCTTTGATTCCAAAAGCTTTAATTTTTTACACAAAAATCCTCCCCCAATTATACTCAAAATTCGATTTTTCCCAACACCCAATCCAATTCACCGCTTTTGCACTACACCCATTTGTAGAATTTCCCCAGAGACCAAAAATTCACACTTCGATGCCCGATTTGTAGCAGTAGTCTTGTTGTCGTTGTTCTTCTTCTTCTTCTTCTTGTGCTTCTTCTCCTTCTTCTTCTTCTTCTTCCCCACAGGCCACAGGATACCGATGTCGCTCGCATGTGGCCTCCCCGTCCTCGAGTGCGTCTACTGCCTCGCATGCGCGCGTTGGGCGTGGAAGCGCTGCGTCCATAGCGCGGGGCACGAGAGCGAGTCGTGGGCGCTCGCGTCCCCGGACGAGTACGAGCCCGTGCCGCGCATGTGCCGCACCATCCTCGCCAACTACGAGGACGATCTCGAGCACCCGCAATTCGCGCCGCCCGGGGGCTACCGCCTAGACCCGGCCTGCGTCGTCCGGCGCAAGAACTACGCGGACACCCGCGGCCGCGTCACCCCCTACCTCATCTACCTGGACCACGACCACGCCGACATCGTCCTCGCGCTCCGCGGCCTCAATCTGGCCAAAGAGAGCGACTACGCCGTACTGCTCGATAACCGGCTCGGAAAGAGGAAGTTTGATGGGGGCTACGTGCACAATGGGTTGCTGAGAGCAGCTGGATGGGTGTTGGATTCGGAGCATGATGTGCTGAAAGAATTGGTGGCCAAGTACCCGAGTTATACATTGACCTTTGCAGGGCACTCGCTGGGGTCCGGCGTCGCGGCGATGCTCGCGGTGGTGGTGGTGCAGAACAGGGACAAGCTGGGTAATATCGATAGGAAAAGGGTCCGCTGCTACGCGATCGCTCCGGCACGGTGCATGTCGTTGAACCTCGCCGTCCGGTATGCCGATGTGATCAATTCGGTCGTGCTTCAAGTAAGGATTTTTATCCTCTTTTCTTGGTTCCGTATTCTACAATGTACAAGGATTATGGAGTAGTTTTGGTATAGGTTCTTCATTTGAGATCATCAAGCAAGATGAGTTACTGTTATGATGATCTGCCCCTTTTCATCTCTATCAGTATAAAGATATCTTGCTTTGTGAAATTCTTTGTATGGTAAAAGTTATGATTTTTAAGTGCTTATGCCTGAACATGTATGGTAAAAGCTAGGCACCTATAGTTGAACATAAAATGAAACATATAGATGAACACCGACTGACCCAATTCGGAGATCCAGTGATTTTTCCAAGGAAAAGAATGAAACAGTTTTTATTCATTCTAGGCAATTTGAAACTAGTACAAGGTACCCCTGTTTTAATCAATAAAAGTCTAGTAAGTAACTGATGTGCAATATTCACTGTCAAAAACAAAGTGATGTGCGCTCTTTTTATTTCCGTTTGTAGGTGAGTAGATGTTCTTACATTCTGTATGTTAGTGGTGATACTCCTTGTTTTTTTTAGAAAAAAATTTGGATATCATTATGGCATTTAGAAGAGTTTGAGGATATCTGGATTGAGATATGCTTTTGTCATTTATCATTTGCTGCTATCCTGTGACGGCACGATGATCTGATAATTATCATTTTGACTTCAGGATGATTTCCTGCCTCGCACAGCTACTCCTTTGGAAGATATTTTCAAGTCAATCCTCTGGTAAACTAGTGGCATATATCATCGTTGTTCAATTTCATTTATAAATTTTATACAATACACTGTTAATATCACTGTAGGGTTAGTGAACCTGCAGCCAAACACCCAAACACCATAAACTGACAACTGGGGTGGAGCAATACAAATTCACAAATTTCATACTACTCATTGATAGTGCAATAGAAAGTTGTATGTAGGTCGGTACATGTACCAAGTGATAATTATTTATCTACTACAAGCTTGTTGTTTGTGCTTTTTCTATACTAAGTAGAGTGTTCAATACCAAGCATAAACACTATTTAGTTATGGAGAAGCTACATTTTTCATGTGATTTTTCCTTCGGAGCCACAAGGTTCATCGTATTCAAAATTGAATGATCTCCTCTTTTTCCGGGCAGCTTGCCATGCTTGCTATGTTTGAGATGCATGAGAGACACATGCATACCAGAAGATGTTCTGTTGAGAGATCCAAGGAGGCTCTACGCACCCGGTCGACTCTATCATATTGTCGAGAGAAAACCATTCAGGTACAAATTACTGATGTATTTGTCATAAACTTTGACATAGACTATACCACAATACTGCATGACTGATATATATATATATATATATAGTCAGTTAGCTAGAGCACCATTCTGAATAATTACCCAGAACATCCTTCTCAAACTAATGTTATACTCAACACTTCTGCATAGACCAAAATATTTGCGGCAATAATGTAAATGCAATGGTAATCCTTTCATCCATTGCCACTCACTCCTGATCGTTTCATCTCTTCAAACAGGAATGATAGAATGAATAGTGATTTGTGCTTTTGCAATAGTTTTATGCCATTGCTAGCTATAATCACAATTTTGTATTTATGATTGTCTACAGATGTGGAAGATATCCACCAGTTGTTAGAACGGCAGTGCCGGTTGATGGTCGGTTCGAGCACATTGTTCTTTCTTGCAATGCTACTTCTGACCATGCCATTATTTGGATTGAAAAAGAAGCTCAGAAAGCCTTAGATGTAAGCCTCTCTTTCTTCATTCTGATCATTCTCCAATTTTCTTTAAAAAAATATATAAACAATATTTTGGGGGTAGTTACGTTCGATCTCGTAGTTTTAATTGTCGCTGTATGGTCTTGTGTTCGATTGTGTAACGACTAATGGAAATGCGGAAAAAATTAATTTGACCAGCAATCTTTCATAGATTTTGTGAAACATCCATAACTTCCTTTATATCCATGCGTAGTTGATGCTCGAAAAGGAACAAATAATGGAAATACCAGCCAAGCAGAGGATGGAGAGAAAGGAGACGCTACGGCGAGAGCACATGGAAGAGCACAAGGCGGCACTTCGGAGGGCGGTCACTTTGTCCGTCCCTGATGCCGAGTCCCCATCGACGTACGGCACATTCAGCGAGGACTCAAGTGAAAAAGGAGGCGAAACTTCTCCGGCCTCGTCTCGGAAAAGCGGACAGAGAATGAGCTGGAACGAGTTGATTGAGCGGGTGTTCGAGAAGAATGAATCGGGGAAAATGGTGCTAAGAAGGTCGCTCTCTCCTGGCGAATCTTGATATCGATTACCTTTCGGTAGTTGTTGTAATAATTTAGCTGTTATTATTAATCAGTAACACAACTGATATTTTTAAGAGGTTTTTTTTTTTTTTTTTCTTGGGTGGTTTTTGTCTCCCCATTAGGGAATTTTTTGTGTGATGAAATGCTTGAATGTTGTGGGTTAAGGGAAGTAGTAATTTTTGTCTGTGTAATTGATGTAAACTTCATTTTGAATGGCGAATAAAATGCTATTCAGAATTTGTGCAAGTAAAACTCTGCTGCTATTTCAATAAATCGCTTTTACTGCATGAAAAATTCATATCCATACATCTTAGTAAAGTGAAACAACAATCAATGGATTCTCATTTACAAATTATATAACATATTTTATGGGAAGCACAATATTAATTACAAATGGATTCTCATTAATCTTATTGTTCATTCTATAGAAGTTGCCTAATACCTCAATAATAATCAAGTAGTTAAATATTTGATCAATTATTGAATATACAATTGGACCTGCTTCAATAATGCTAAAAAAGTCAATGATTACAGTAGTTATACCATGTGCTTGGTATTTCCGCTTTCATCTGGTACAAATTTTACTCAATCAAATTGTAGTACTTTGCATCAAATTTCAAGAAGATTCATTCAAAGTTGATTCAAAGATGCATCACCCAAAAAAGTAAATTATACATCAGCATCTATATAAATAAGCTGAATAACGTGCCTTTTAAGATTTATAGAAGCTAAAAGAATACCAAAAACTAACTTTGACTGCTATTGCATTAAACAGTGCCAAATGGATAAAATTTAATGAATGAGAAGCTTATTAAGAGATGAATCAAAAATTAACTAAAAAAGATTAGACTTTCGACCCATGTGAGAACCATAATTGTTTATTTCCAAAGCAAAACCAAACTAAAATTAGTAGGATTCTCAAATTATGTTCACAGAAGTTTTTTAAGTTCACTCTAAAAGCAACAAGATGAACAGTTTTTCCCTATTCAAACATCAAAAAATAAAAAAAGGAAAAACAAAAAATCCAGTAGCTATTTTTCTCGACAAGAAAAGAACCTTATTGCTACAAATTAACGGTCACAATCTAATTCATATGGCCACTCATTATGCTTCCAATGACAAATCCAAACACAAAAACACACACACACACAAACAAAAGGTACTACTTATTTCACAAGAGATAAACAAATCGTGATATAATTAGAGGCGAGATTAAAGCTCTGCTAAAGTGACCATTTTGCATAAAATTTTCACAAAACAAAGAGATGCTTCAACAGAATTAGAGTTGCAATAACATATACGGATACCAATCAAGAACAAGAACAGATCCCTATAAGTATCTGATTTTCAATTAGAAAGCATGTAAATGATTAACACTTTTAAAGCACACAGGGAAGCCCAATGTAGACTATCATAATCCGATTCATTTTCCTACTTATTATCATCCAATATGTACAATCCTAAATGGACAATTTACAGATTAAAATCATAGGCCCCAACTTTGTGACTGTACACAAACTATATGATTTTTACTTGAATTCAATCAGCCAATTCTTACCAGAACAAATCACGAACTCCGACCCGTTTAGACGGAGGTGGATCTTTTTCCTCCTCCTCCATCTCCGGTTCGGGTTCGAACTCGGGCGAGTCAATGTCTGCGAGGTTCTTCAAGTCGACCACCGACAGCTCGTCGAGCCGCCGAACTACGAGATCGGCTGCGCTGAGCTCGTAGACCGGGTGCTTGCTTGCGACTGCAACGCACTTCATCCGGGCATCGTGCGCGGCCTCCACCGAAGAATTCGAGTTCCCGAACACGATGCACCGTTCTGGGATAAAATTCAGCAGCTGCGCCGCGTAGAGGAACATCTCCGGATCGGGCTTTCCCCGGTACGCGTCCTCTGCAGCCACAACTGCATTTAAGAATCCTCGCAGCCCGGCGGCGTCGATCGAGTCCTCGAGCACCTTCCGCGGCCGCGTCGACGCCACCGCAATTGGGATCTTGTGGCTAGCAAGAACATCCACGAATTCCTGTGATCCGGAACGTATTTGATAAAATGCGCCGCTGATTAGGGTCTTGTGGATCTCCTCCTTCCTAGAAGCCAACCTCCGCATCTCCGCGGGGTCTCGGGACCAGCAGAGCACCTCGGAGATCGCTTGCTCGTTCTTCATGCCCTCGATCCGCTTCAGCAAGAACGCGGGGGGAGGCGACTTCCCCTCCTGCTCCGCGAGGACGAGCCATGCTTGCCTCGCGGATTCAGGGTCATCCTCGACGATCACACCCTCCCACTCGAAGATCGCGCCGACCCACCCACACCCCATGCGCTCGTGGCGAAGCAAAGGATTATGGAGCCTAGGGTTATCGGCCCGGTTCCGACGGGGCCACAACCGGGTCGGCGACGACGACGACGACGACGCCGCCGCAGTGTTGATCGGGTACTCGAAATCGCGGGGAATCCCGCGGTAATCTCCGCCGCGGTGCGCCTCCTTGGTGAGCTCCATTGCTAGGGCCTTGATGGCGTAATCCGTAGCTCGGACATGGCGATTCCTGGGGATCGATCTCGAGGGGGAGCATAGGATCAAGCGTTGGCCATGAAAACTGGTGGAGGGGATTCGACATGGGACGATGAACCGGGGGTTGTGGGGGAATGATCTAGGCTTCGTCCTTTGATCGAACAGGTATGGGGCGATGAGGGACGAGCTCGCGCAGATCGAATCGACCACCATGATCGAAAATTTTTCGCTTCGCTTCGCTTCGAATTCTCGTGAGAGATTTGCAGATTTTTTGCGTCACAATTTGATCGGTATCCCTCTTTGCTTCTTCTTCAAGAACTTACTCGATCTATTTATTAAAAAAAAAAAAAAAAAACAAAAGAAGATTAAATTAATACCAATACATTTTTCTTAAAAAAAAAAAAAAAAAATCTAAAGAATCCAAACCCAACCCAAAGTACCCGAACAAACGTAGCAAAATCAATCCAGTTAAAATAACAATAATTATATATAGGATTTGCTTATTATTATTATTATTATTATTATTAGAGAAGAATAGAACCTCGAGAGATTCCGACCGTCGAAATCGCATCAAACGGCTGCGAGATGAACAGTGTCGTAACGCTATCGACCGGATTTAGAGAGACAAAGAAGAAAGGGGAAAGTTGAAGAGCGCATGCGAAGTTTCTTCGCGAAGCAGCTCTTTTTTCTCGACCATGTGCTTTTATTTTTATTTTTATTTTGCTCTCTCAGATTAAAATCCACCGTTGATGGTGGTATTACTGGTGGGCGGATAGGGACACGTGTCGAAATCAGAGCGACACGATGAGATTCTTTGATATGTGACGAGACAAACTGTAGACTTGTTATTTTTTTTCAAGGAGGGAAAGTAACAAAACTTATCAATGGGATAATTGCCTCAATAATAAATAATAAATATATTTTTATAAAATTTAAGTTATTAATTTTTTTTTAAAAAAAAGTCTGTAAATATATTCTTTTGTTATTAAATTAAGATAATTATGAGTTTAAAAAAAATTAACACCAGTTAGCTAAGAAACAAAATTTTTTTTTATTTTTTATATATATAATTTGTAGTTTAATATGGAGTCCTGTTATTTTTCTCACACTTTTTTCTTTGTGACAAAAAAAGAGAAAAAAAAAAATTTATAATGATAAATTTGTAAAAAAAAAAAATAGTCATATTTTGCACTAATTGTAAAAAAAACTAACAATTAATTAAACGACAGAAACATATACTAAGAAATCAATATTTTTTGAAGAATATATTTACAAATTTAATTTTTTTTTTAAAAAAATAAATATAATTATTTAAATTTAATAAAATATTATTTGCTATTTGATATTTTTATAAAGACATGTATAAAATTGATCCAAACTGAATTTACTCCTAGAAGGGAGATATTCATTGAACGTGGTCAACATTGTTCATAACTAAGTTCAACTAAAATTAATAAATATAAAGTTTATTTTTAGTAAGAGTAAAGTTACTAACATTAATTACATCAATGTTGAGCAATCCTATGAATAGGATTACTAATTTTAGTTTAAGATCTATCTCCATTATCTTTGAATGAAAATAGTGGGAATACAATGATTATCTATTGAATAATATATTTCTATTCTATTCTAGGAGACAACAATCCCAAGTATATTGCTTCCTTTTTCTCAAAAAAAAAAAAAAAAAAAAAAAAAAAAAAAAAAAAAAATCCCAAGTATATTGAAAAATTTTGTTTGTCTATAACAAATGTTAAAATAAAGTTAAGATAACAGAAATATTATATAAAATATTATGTATTTAAAATAATTGCTAAGTCACATTTGGTTTCTTAAAAACTCATTATTTAATTAAGACTCGTGTAATAATGTAGTGAAAACTCATTTGAAAATCAAAATTTCATTTACTACTTCTGACACAAGTGACAAAAAATTTGATGATTGATATTCGAAATTTCGAATTCGAAACTTAGTTACGATATATTTTCAGCTGAAAAGAAAAATTCAAAGAATACTAAAAAGCGGCACGGTGTTTACGTAGATTTGAAACAGTTGTCGATTTCGAAGCCATTAGTCTACTTGCTTAAATACGAGCCACATGCATGAACCACACCGAGCACAATGTTACGTATCTATCTCTTTCGCCGCAGAGTCGTCTAAGCGTCACTCCACATCTCAGCAGCCTTCGTCCACTTCTGCAGCATGATATAGCATTAGACCTATGATATGTGTAGTTCATACCAAACAAGGGAATGGTCATACAAATACAGCTCGGAAAAATTGAGAACATGACAAGATCCTTACGTAGATTTTTTAACAGATATTTGATATGTTTATTCTCATTTGTTTCTAAGTAATGTTATAGGAGAGAAGTAGATGTTGACTATTTATTTACAAATTAAAAATAAATTTATGAGACTGATAAGTTGAGTTGAACTGTGATTCGTAATAAATCTAATGATAAAAAGCTCAATAATAAATTTAATGTTCAAATAGATTAAGTCCGTTTGAGAGTCGTGTACGTTTTGTTTGTACACTTTAAATGAATTAATTATGTATTTTTAATAATTTAAATTTTTATCATTAATGATTAGCGCCAACGACTCGATAATACATATGAATCTCTTTTTTTTAAATACTGATGCTACTGGAGATTCCACAGGATAATAATACTTGGATCCTGTACTGGTTAACAAAAAAGCTAAAAAAAAAAAAAAAAAAAAAAAAAGAGAAAAAAGAAAAGAAAATCCCGCATGCCTCTTCATGATATGTTTTTTTAACTTACTTCAATTATGAGATACATAATATATAAGTAAAAAGTATAAAAATTAAGCCACAGAGAGTACTAGGTCTACTCGTATATTTTTCACATTCAGGTTCTATTTAGATTTATAAATATGACTATTCTTTTGCCTTATTTAAAAATTCATATAATATATAATAGATGAAGAGTAATATCAAATATTTAAAATAATATATTGTATTTGATCTTCAAGTTGTCAGCTTTTAGATAAAATATGTTATTCTATCGAACCATCGTTATCAACATCAAAGAGCAATCTATTATAGTGAGCTGCTATTCTATCGAATGAGCGGATTGGACCTTGCTTTGCGTCTAGATAAACAGTGGGCTGCTGTTTTTCAAGATGCAGAACAATGAGCTTTTTTTTTTTTTTTTTTTTTTTTCTAAGGGTCCGGCCGTCCCACTTCGGTGGCCGGCTGCCTCATGTATGATGCTAAGTTCATTGCGTTATGAATGAAGCGGCAGCATGTTATCTTTCTTTAAAAAAAAAAAAAAAAAAAAAAAAAAAAAAAACATCAAAGAGCAATCAACTGTCCCTAATGCAAGTGGCAAAGGGTTTGGTGGTTGATATCCGTGACCCGAATTCGAAGCCTAATTGTTTTACATTTCCAACTAAGTTTATTTCAAAAATAATAGCATGTTACCTTTCTCTCAAAAAAAAAAAATATCAAAGAACAAAAAATCAAATTCTTATAATATAATAATAGAGCAAAATTTGCATACCGAGTAACTTATCTTTAGACATAACATATTCCAGCATCTAAAACAAAGCCTACAGATCACTTGAATGGTTTAGGCAGAGAAGTTTAGCTCGGCCCGTTACCGACCCGAAACATATCTGGGCCGTTTTTCATCGGCCCGGCCTATCATTTCTGATTATAGTTTCATGTTTTCTTATATTTATTTCTCCTGGTAGATGTCATGATCACCAGATGTTTGTTTTTGTTGTTTTCAGATTAAAAAAAAAAAAAAAAAAAAAAAGAAAGCTATAGAATCGGCGCGGTTCTCTGTTAAGAGCTTTGTGTTTGGTTCAGATAAGGAAGTTGGAGAGGATGAGAAGGAAAATTCGAACACTTGTGATGAATAATACTGTTTTAGTGCATGCACCTTTTGATATGCTTGTAAAATATTTCTGCATCAGTAAATGAAAAAGTTAACCAATGAAGCATATTAATCATTCTGGTGCTACACTATTGTCCTTTGTCTTTCTTTTTTCGAGTTATTAGTAAGCAACACTATTTTCTAGCAACAGAAATGCTTGGTCATTTACATCTCTTTTCAATTCCTGCTTGGTCATTTTGTTTCACTCCTGCAAGTAGTTGTGTTATTTCTCCTTCAGTGTTCTCCATTCACTTTTGTTTCCAGGGATGAGCCATCTTTAAGTGATTCGTGAGCCTCGTCTTCGATTCCTATCATGAAGAGAGCGGCGGCCTGGAGATAGAATGCAGTGGGCCACGACGGAGATACGACTAGCGCCTGCATTGCATCTTTAAGAGCTAGATGCGGCTTTTCGGTCATCAAGTATGATAAGCATCGCCGCGCGTAGATAGTTGGAGAAGCCATACTGCCAACTTCAATAAACTGCAAGGTAGGTAGCACGAAACCGTTCATCAATACGCGCGAATACTGGTGTTCATTTTACATACAAAGCCAGTAGCTGTGAATTAGAAGCAACCTGCGAGTAGCTCTCAATTGCAAGGTCGAAATCCTTACGCCGAAATGCTGTGTCACCCTTCTTCTTCGAGTTCGTTGATTCTTGCATTTGATCGGTCCACATTTGGAACGACGGCTGCAGATCAAAGACGAAAGGAACATGTTTACATGAAAACAATTCTTCAGAAAGTTGCCTTAGAGCATTGCCTAAGTTGTTGAGCACATTTTGATGTAGAGAGGTACAGGCCTCATTTGTACAATGACTAGACAGACCTCATTTGTAATCCCCTCGTCTTCCTTGTAACCAATCTTCTCTAGAATCGCATGTATTGCCGTCAAATCCCCTCTCGAACAAGCTTCGCCGAGCAGAGAAAGATTCAGCAGCTCACACGAAGATCCACATCCGCGGGGCATATCCATTAAAACATATGAAGGTTCCTGCATTGCATATCCAGCTACTTTCGCAGTCAATTCTACTCTTCTTACAATAAATTTATGCATAACCCAAGTGTTTCGAACGTGTGAAGTTAAGATAGAGAAAAGGGATAGATGTTACCTCCAGGTCCTTCTGAAGTGGAGTTAGAGCAAGCACCAAAGATCTCGCATTCGGCCGCTCTCGTTGTTCGTATTTTAGACACTTGGAAGCTAAGCAGACGAGCTCAGATCCTTCCTCATTTGAAAATTGCCCTTGTACGAACGAGTCTATCAGCATAGCAAAATTGCGATTTCGTATCAATTCAAGAGCCTGCAAATCATGTTGGAACAAAATAAGCGGTGATATTGATTCACCGGAAAGAACAGTTAGGAATAGCACTTACATGACTGGGAGGAATATGCTTTCCACTAAGAACATCTACCAACAATGTGCCAAAGCTAAAGATGACACTTTCAGGTGTAACTCTTCCTACGGATCCAAGAAAAACAATGTCATGTAATGCTTATCTTAATTTCAGAAAGATCACAAGAAAAGCATATACATGCTCTCTCAAAGTAGGAAATTTTGAATTCGAAATGATGGTTACCACTCATATATTCAGGCGGCGTGAATGCCAAATTTGTGCTATAACTTTTGCCGTCCCGACTGCTCTTCATCAGGCCAAAACTCGAAAGCCTCGGATTACATTCCTGCATAATATTAATCAGACTGAGACCTGAGACAAGTTTACAGAATGATGAGTGCAGAAAAGAGACGAGTAGCATCGTACTCACATCGTCAAATAAGACTCTATGAGCATTAAGATCATGATATATTGCACGCCCCTTTCTATTGCAATATTCTAATGCCGCAGCTAGATGCACCAACACCCTTAACCTCATCGACAATTTCATTGGTTTCGTATCCCCTGTGAAACCCCAAAAAAAATTCTTCAGTGTCATGCGGTAGCACTGAAATCATGCGCATATACATGACGCGATCTTATAGGAACGAAACATAGTGAAGCATAAAGAGCATTATAATGGCATAACTCAGTAACTTACAATGAAAAAGGTGCTGTGCAAGGGTGTTATTGGGCATATATTCCGCGACAAGTAGCCTCTCATCACCTTCACAGCAGCATCCGATCAAATTCGCCAATCTATGGCTCCGAATCTGACCGACAGCTTTTGCTTCTTCCTAAAGCGGAGAGTCAGTAAAAGTAGTAAGCGAAATTGCACTGCAAATCTATCAATTGGAATTATAAAATCAGAAAACCGAGTACCAAGAACTGCCGCGGATCGGGCCATGCTGATCGAGTAAACCGCTTCACGGCGATCCTCCTCTGCGCATCCAATCTCCCCTTGTATACGACATTCGGAGCCTTCTCTCCGTGCTCTGAGACAGCGTTCGCGGCATTGAAACCCAAAGTAGCCAATCTGAGCTCCTCGAAAGAGAATTCCTGGAACGGCAGCAGCTCATACAGCTCACCCTTCTCCTCCTCCTCGCTCTCTGCTAATTTAAGGCCACACCACAATCACCACTCACCGTTTTACGCAGAAAGTAACATTCAAATAATAGTTAGGTAGTGCCAAATGAATTTTCCGTAAATTATCTCGTTTGATTTTCACTATGATCCACAAACTTTGATTGATTGCATTCACATAAAAGCCACTACAGTTTTTCTTTATTCTGAGTGACAGAAACCACTGGCACGACTAACATTAGAAACCGCCGAAAATTTTGAACCCCTCTGCTGTAACAAATCAAAGTTCAATGACCAATGTTGTGTAATTTACAAGAATTGTAAGTGTCAATTTCCTTAACTCACCTGCATCGGGAACTTCGCGAACTGCTCTGTTGATCTGCCACCCCCAACAGCAAAAACCGGCCTTCGGCGGCCGAGAACCCATCCTCAGCTGTATATATATATATATATATATCAACGTATGGAATTAAAATGAACTCCAACTCGTTCAAAACCTCTCAAAATCAAAGTAATCGTTAACAAGCTCGATCAATGAACTGACATTCATAAATGCTCCCAATCATATAACTTGGAAATGGAAACGTGGGCTCGAAGGTTCGTTGAGCAGGGGAGGAGAAAGCAAAAGGGATAGGAAGCGACAGATTCGGATCTCACGTTTGAATTGATTTTAAAAACCAAGGAATCAAAACTAAATAAATGTGATCCTGAGAATAAATTTATATCTACATGCAGTGCACTGAGATTTGAATAATTTGTAAATTATTATAAATTGGTGATTTTCATTCTCCGTAATTGGCGGGAATGGTCAATGAGAGCGGGGCAGTTTGTACCGTATTGTTATGGTCAACTCTTTGGACTTAGATGTATAAATATATATTTAGGACCGGTGGAGTAGGGCTGGCAAACGAGCTACCCGAATGTCGGCATTCAGCTGGCATGAGGTCGGTTCGTAATTAAATAAAAGTTCAAAATTAATTTTAAGCCCAATTTAAGTATTATTGAGCTGGATCGAATTAGTTTCAAAAAAATTCTAATATATATATATATATATATATATATATATATATATATATATATATATATATATATATATAGTATGGCTGATATACTATTGATAGCAGCAAATACTTTTGATTATTTTCATCTTTTAAATCATACTATTTTTTTAGTCCCCCACTAAATTTAAGTAGCTTACTATCATCCTAACTAAATATTTATTCATCCAAAAATTAAAAATCTAGTATCATTAAAAACTTGATGCTATTGATAGCATAATAGCCTAGTTATATAGAGTCTAGCTTGAATACTATCAATAGCACCAAGCAATTGGTGTTATCAAGTTTCTAGCCCTTGCGCAAGTGGTAAAAAACTTGATGGTTGATATCCGAGACCCGAATTCGAAGCCTAGTTACTACACTTTAAAAATAAATGAAGCGAGTAGCATGCTACATTTCATCAAAAAAAAAAAAAAAAAAAAAATTATAGCCCTTGGATGAAAGGAGATGTGCGGTTGGGATTATATCGGTCCCATAAGATTTTTACTATTTAACCAACCACCTACTAAATCTTAAAGATTTTTACTATTCAACCAACCACCGACTAAATTCTAGAGGATCACTATCATCCTAACCGCACATCTCTTAATTCAAAAACTAAAAAATTAATAGTAACAATAATTTAATGCTTACGATAGTATTCCAGCCTAGTTCTAATGATATATATATATATATAAAGGTAGAATACATCTGAAATTTGAAATCATGGAATTATTATCATGTGTGCATTAATGTATAAGATAATGTCTTTTTTTTAACTTTTATTTTTTAGTTTGTAAATTATTATAAATTAGTGGTTTCCGTTCCCTAGTTGGCGGGAAAGGTTGGTAAGAGCGGGACAGTTTGTGCCGTCTTGTTACGGTCAACTCTATGGACTCAGAATTTTTTTTTTTTTTTTTTAAATGATTATTATTATTATTTTTTTTTGGGACTGTTGGTGCGGGCAAATCTGCAGTTGATTGGACCCACCTCGGCCTTTTTAATTAAAAGGCCCATTTTTGTAAAGGCCTAGTACTATAAACTATGGGCCTTGATGGGCCCATTACATGTCCTAATAAATTGGGTCTTACTTTTACAGCTGGTCAACACAATTGGTTTTTTTGTTTTTTTGAGAGAAAATTATAAGGTTCGTCTATTTTTTAAAAAATAAATTTGTGAAATAATTAGGCTTCAAATTTAGTATTTTAAATATTAACTATTAAATTTTTTATCATTTGCGTTAGAGACCGTCGATAACACAATTGTTGTTTAAAGTAATTGGTATCCTCAACACCATGCAAGATAACTTGTATTCAACTCACGCTTCGTGTAAAGATTACAAATAGCTACTTTTACTTGGGCATTCTTATTCGTATTATTTCAATCACCAAATAGTAAACTACATATATACTATCGATAGAGGAAATGTGAAGTTATTGGGTTCGGCTACAATTGCTTGTACAAGTACCAAACAATTGATACATAAAAAATTTTCTACCATTAGAGATACCCTTTTGACTAATTTCATATCTTAAACCATTCTATTCCATCAACCACTCACTTAATCTAATGTGCCCACTATCATCCTAACCACACATCCTTTCATCAAAGGAATAAAAACCGACAACACCAATGGCTTGGTACTTTTAAAAGCATTGGAGCTCAATTCTCTTAATCCAATGACTAAAAATTTGATAGCACCAATGACTTGGTGCTATCGATAGTATAGTAGCCTAGTTCATATAGAGTTTAGCTGTAATACTATCAATAGCACCAAGCAATTGATACTACCAATTTTTTTACCGTTAGATTTATCTTTTTGATCATATTTATCTCTTGGATTATACTATATAATCAACCACCCACGAAATCCTAGGGAACCACTACCATACTAACCGCACATCCCTTATTCTAATGGCTAAAAATTTGAAAGTGAAGATGCTTCGATAAAAATAGTAGGGTATCGGACTATGACAAATAGTTACTTTATTTTTTTTTTTTTTTTTTTTTTTTTTTTTTTTTTTGCCTTCTACCTTTGGTGTCGATGCCCAGTTGCCTCCCCTGTGTAGCCAAATTTATTTCTCTATAAATAAAGCTGCAGTATGCTGTCTTTTCCTCAGGAAAAAAAAAATTGATAGCACCAATGAGTTGGTGCTATCGATAGTATAGTAGCCTAATTTTATATATATATATATACTTCTGAAAATAGTTTAGCCAAATATATATAAAGTGAGGCTACTATATTTTTAGAAGCTTTGCAATCTTTATTTTTGATGATGGAACACTCAAATTGAGAATCAATTTTATTGAATTTGATCTACATTATATGAAATATTTAAAAAGATACTAAATTTTATAATTTTTTGATGTTATTGATGTAGCGATCAAAATGTCTTAAAATTTAGCTATTTTAATGGTCAACTACAAATATAGATATACAAATATAGTCGAAAGTATGTTATTTTTATTTTTTTGGGCCATTGGATACATAGGGTTTATTGTTTGGTTGTTGAAATTCACTTTTAAGCATTCATTTGATTCCAACCACTAGATAGTAAATTTTATGTATTGCCAACCTAAAAAAATAAGAATAGCATATATATATACTTGTGGATATATTCTAGCATGTGGATATATAGATACAGATATATATTATTATTATTATTATTATTATTATTCCCTTGACAAAGAGCATGGATTAATTAAAGAGTTACAAAAGGCAACTGGAATATTCCTATTAACATTACTTTTCAATTTCCCAAAACATATAATTATTTTATCTCCTAGTTGTCCCTCTCAAGCCAGCATCTTTCCTCTAAGCACTGTTTCCTGGGCTTTGTACATTCTTAGCTTGCAAAAGCAGTATGTTTGGTACTAAACAGTGGCTATGAACATGGGTGGAGCTGTTCAAATAGGAAGTTTCTGATGTGATTTGTTTCCACTTTCCTGCACTGTTTGTATTCATGGCACTGTCCACAATATTCCCTTAGCTTTCTAAAAAACTTATAAATATTTTACGATCTAGTTCGTAAAATTTTCTATACTACATCAATGCATCTATCTCGATAAAAAAAAATAATAATAAATACGGTACGATTTTGATTTTTGGATACCTTTTCTATTATATTTCAATGCACCTTGGTTTAGATCCGACCGGAGCTCCAATCGATGATCGACAATCTGGCTCGGGGACCAAACCCTAGCTATGAGGAAAGTGCCCAACTTGTGTTTGGTTGGCCCAGTGCTGGCTCTGTGTTGATTCAAGAGCCATGTTGTTCATGGAATGGCCCGCAGTTTATCTCTCCAACCTTTTCCCATTCACATGGGAACCTCAATCAGTGAGTTTGTCTCCAGTTGAAACATGAAAGAAAAAGAAAGACACTGACAGTTTGAGAGTGATCTCGCAGAATTTTCTTCAAATCAGATAAAATTTTGATAAAATTTTCTTCACGTCTTTGATCTGAAATATGCTATAAAATGATAGTGATCTCATACAAGAACTGATTCGAGCTTCTACTTGTTTTGATCAAATTTTAATCGAAACATCAAAAAGAATCAAAGGCACCAGCCGAACCAAACTAATCAAAGGCAGGGTATTCTAAGTCTCACGAGAACCCTAAAAGAAAATCAATTTATGGTGCATATGGCATAAATAGTGGAGTCAGGCGACTATGCTATCGATTTAGTACTACCAAGTAATCTACCGTTAGAATTATTTTTTCAATTATTTTTATTTTTTTTTATCGTTCTAGTCGCACATCCTTTCATTTAAGAGTAAAAATTTAATAATATCAATGACTTAGTGCTATTAATAATATAGTAGCCTAGTTCTAAATAGTGAGCAATCGTATAAAAACAAATTTTATTATTTATATATAATAATTTTGTTTTTTCTATGGTTTGTGCCAGAAACATCAGTTATAATAATAATTAAAAAAAAAAAAAAAAGATTTTGGTGATAAAAAAAATAAATGAAAGAGGGTTGAGGATTAGTGGGTCACAGCAAATTTGAGTGGGAAAAGGGCTGGGGCCCACATGCACCCCAACGAGGCCGCATGCGGACGTGAGCATAAACCCATGCGTGGGGACTCGTGGGCCCCACGTATCGTACTGGGTCGTTGTGGGCTTTTAGTTTGGTGCCCTTGGATACGAACATTCCACATGACCTTTGTCTCACGAGCGTTTTTAATAACAAAGGGTTTAATTAATATTTTCTTTTTTTTAAAAAAAAAAAAATTGAAATAAAAAAATATCTGTGGCCTAATCCCATGTACGTAAAAGCTTTCACATGGCACGATATATGCCCCCCTTTTTCTTAGCTAATCCTAAGGATCTTCTTTTATTTATCTTTTTTTTTTTTTTTTTTTTTTTTTAAGTGATACTGATCTTTCGAACAGTTGAAATTATTCTGAGTTCATGATCTTCGCATTAGTTTTATGCACATTTGATTTCGTTAGAGATTTGATGAGAGATTCGATGCGTAACGAACCCACAAAGTCAAGGAATGAAACACTAATTTTTTCTTCTTAATGTGTTGATCACTTGTTTGTTTATTGTATTTTTTTTTATCAGCTTCTAGATTTTCTATGAATTAAGGTCGTTGCATATTGGTTTTAGTTTTACTATGAATTGAATACACAGATCTAGAATTATATATATAAAGAAGAACCGAAAAACATATAAAGCAACTTAGGTGGGCCTTAGACCTTTAACCTATATATATGGAAATAGGGAGAGAAAATTTTTTTAGTAGTATATATATATAAGAAAAATAATATTGTCGCGATTGATTGAGAAACATAGTATCAATCTGATCGACCTAAAACTTAGACGATGAAAACAACAATTGCAAAACATAAATAACATAAAATATATGTAAGGGACGAAAATCCTAACCCAAATTTCTTGCACCTCGATCTGGTCGAGGTCAGTGGTAGGCTCCAGACTAAGACCGATACCGTTTCCATTACGGATCTCTCAAAGGTCTTATAATTATGTTTTATTAATTTTCAAATCACGTGATTATTGGGTCACAAAATTTTGAAAGCACAAACAGTCAAAGAGCATAATTATTTTTTTTGTTTTTTCCCCTGCCCATAGCTAATTTGTCTCTGCGGAACAAAAACAATTAAGAAGGAAAAAAATAATAAAAAAGAAAAGAAACATATATACGATATTATCTTTCATTTAAGTGCAACACAAAATCACAGGGAAATGTCATTTTCTTGAATAGATGAGCTTGCCCTAATTTTTTCCTATCAAAAATGTTCATTGATTGCAACACTCAGTGGCTTGTGGTGCAGCCAAAAGCTATGCATTACAATAAAATTATACTGTAATGATACTTTTTAATATTTTTAAAATCTAAAAAAAATATCACCAGTAGAAATAGTGACATCTATTATTAGTGTCGCTATATGTGCAGTCGTTAGGATGTATAGCGACACATTATTGTAATGTGTTTCAAAAATATATTTCTATAACCTAATTTTGAATATAAATGAAATATAGATTGAACACTTGTATAAAAGTGTCATAAAAATATGTTCCTATAATCTAATTTTGTTGCAGTGACGCATATTTTCACTTGTCATATTTCGATCACTATCACGCCATATATATATATATATATATATATATATATATATATATATATATATATATATATATATATATATATATATATATATATATATATAATTATCCGTACATATGTATGTAGAGCACTTCAAAATTCAGTAAAAAAAAATTTAGTCACGAAGATATTATTCTTCTGTTGTTTTCCATATCTCTTTCTACGCAGTTGGTTGCGTGTGTGTGTGTATATATATATATATATATACATATATATACACTATAAATATATATAATTATCCATACATATGTATGTAGAGCACTTCAAAATTCAGTAAAAAAAAATTTAGTCATGAAGATATTATTCTTCTGTTGTTTTCCATGTCTCTTTCTACGCAGTTGGTTGCGTGTGTACTCACCCTTCTTCAATCCTTTAGTTCAAGCACTTCTGAGCGGCATATTTAAATACTATGATCTAAAAATATCTTCATTTTTTTTTCCTTTTATTCTTTTGATTTCTCTTTAATTTAGTTACAGCGGTACCGAAGGATAAGTTAAGCAAACACTTATCTGATTGTTGAAAGTTACATTGTCCACTTTAGTAGCAAAGTTTGAAAGAATCATACTATGAGAGAAAATGACCCAACTCCTTTATGTTGTGTTTCTAGAGCTTACAGTTTGGACCACTTTACTTTCGACAACTAAGCTTGTGAGGCCTGTCATGCTCGCGAAATAACTAAAATGTCCTTCTTAGTAGAATGTATGAATTGTTTAGTAGCATAAGAATTTGCGGCGAAAGCTCGCATTTTGAATCATTGAATGGTCTTTTCGCTTTGACAGGCGCTTTTTGTAGAAATGTTGTTAATTTGAATGCATCAGAAGCTTGTTGCTAGCTAGCTAGCTATATAACAACTTTCCACTATAGCTAGAATTTAAATTGATGCTTTAATTATTGAATTTAATGATTTTGCCTTTTAGCTTTAGTCAAAGCTCATTTTAGCATTTTGCTGGCAATCACAAACTTATGACATATTCTTTGTGAAAAGAAACTCGAATTTTGCTTAATTCTTAAAAAAGTTGTCGCATTCTTGCAGATCCTAGGCCAAAACAGCACTAAATTTATCAAAACAACTACTTTGGCTTAGCTATGCAGAAAAATATAAGTATATATATATATATAAACTTCTATATGTTTTACAATTATCATTCTTTGTGATTCACACGTATCGGTAAAAAAAAAACTTATATCTTCTCTTATTATCATCCTACAGCAGCAGGAGACAAAAAGGAAACATTAATACATGCATCTTACGATTCTTATGAAAGCACGCCTTAATTTGTTAGGTTACATGCATGTGTATTATTGTACAGTTAAGTTTACGTACGTTGTTTGTGTTTTAGAGAAGCTAATAATTTTGTGATATCAATAGATGACAAAGATACCAATCAATCCCATGTGCAAAATAACATATTTACATGTGGGTCGGTCGATGATGAATTATAAGCCAAACATGTTGGTCGAGTTTCAAAGTGTTTCATCACTTACTCAACACGGAGATCAGTGTCACATTGCTGTGCGCATATGCTTATATATATCGTGAAGATCGAACATGCGAAAACACGTACAACGACATTGTCAGATGCTTGTTTTATTTTGATTTTTTATGTGAAAATTTTAAAAAGTGTTTTCGATGATTAGTTCAAATGGTATTTCTATATATACAACCTTCAAAACAACTTTGTTCTTATTGTCATATAGACCTAAGGATACCTGATTCCAAGTTGACTTAACTTATATCCTGGCCCTAGACTGGCTTGGCTTGAAAATTTTTATATCGATCTTACGTCTGAGCCCAAACCAAAATGATCGATCGGACGTGCCGAGTTAGGCCAAATGGAAGTTAGTTAAGTAGGAAAATCACATCGGTCGACTTGTCTGATAGTTGCAACGAATAAATGGTAAACTTTAACCTAGCTAGTTAGCTCGAATTTGGAGGCTGGCCTATCTCGATTTGATGAGCTGTTTCGGGCTAAATCAAACTCGCATAAGTCGGGTCGCACCGGTTCGATCAAATTATATCATGTCTCACGTTCCAGTTAACATAATCAGAGTGATTGATCGAGAGAACGGATTCTATCGATCCTATAATTCAATTGTAAACATATCTTAATGTTTAAAAGATCATAAATCTAGTACAAATCGAAAACAACATTAATCCAGGTCAAGTCCTAATCCTACCACCTATCTCTATTGTTTCACGTATCTTTTATAGCTGTTGTGCGCGCCACAAAAATATTTTGATTAAAATAAAATTAGTTGGCATCAAATCAAATATGATTGGCTAGGCCATTGAAGTGCTTAATGAGTACAAAAAGGAAAGGGCATTATAGTCATTCTACTTGAAATAGCATCTCTCGCTTGCCCTCTCACGTCCAACGCGTGAGCCAAAGCAAACAGCAATAGCAACTCCCAAAAGTTCTGCAACTCTCACCCTCCTCTCCCCCCTCTCCAATTCTCTCTCTCTCTCTATATAAAATATATATAACATATATTCGACTTCCGTGGCCACCGTCGTCCTCCAAATGAATTATAGTGCATAAAAGATCAGAAGGATAGTGCGCAGAAGCACGAAAATTCTATAAAGAGGCTCCCTACGGTCAGACAGGAATCGATCACCAGCGTCAATCAGTCCACTGACTTGATCGAATTCTAAGGCGACAGGGACGGCGGCGGTGATCCCTGCTGTCTCACCGCAGAGAGGGCAAGCCATAGAATTGTTTTTGTTACGAACTGAACTAAATGGATAAGTAGATTTGAAGACGATCGGTAGCGAGTGGAGAGCTCCAAAGGGATCGCATTGATCTCTCTTTTTATCATGTGTTGGGTGATCAATGCGTTTTCTTTGGAATTTTCCGCCCGTTGCCGCTTCTCCACTCCCTCGCCAAGTTACTTGTATGTGCTCTCATCTTGGACTTCATCTTAGAACCGCTTACAATTGGTATGTTTCTTAATTTTAATCGTGTTTGTTCCTTTAATTTTTAAAGTATTTTTTTGGTTCATCTTTTATGCCGGTACAACTATATATATATATATATAATAGAGCTTATATACTCTCAAAATTACAAGTTAAAATATGCTTGTAAATTTTTTGTCATTTTATTTGTATTGAGATTTGTGCATTTATAAAATCAACTAAAAAAAAAAAGAAAAAATAAATTATACAAATCTCAATACAAATTCAAAATTATAAAATTCATCAGCATATTTAGATTTATACTTTTAAAAATATATAAATTTTATTATATATATATATATTGTGAGCGTGTCTAATTATTATTCGGATTCTGGGAAAGAATACATAAGGGCACGATGTTAGAGCTGCAGGTGGACTCAGCTGTCTTTTTTTTTTTTTTTTTCTTTTTTTGAATTAATTAAAAATCAATCTTAAGTTTATTTTTTATTGGCTTTCGAGATTACAGGGTAATCACATCAGCGAATAAACAAATGATAAATAAAGATTTTTGGATAATTTTTTTATTAGTAGTGATAGGGCCTTTCAATTTTCAGTGAAAAATTACTTTTCTAGAAGAAGAGGTGGGGAACTAATCATCAATTTAGTGATTACCTTATATTAGATATTCCACAAATCTCTTTAGTATAAATCCATCATATATATATATATATATATATATATATATATATATATATATATATATATATATATATATATATATATATAGTCTACTATACTTTTAATTGAATTTTAGTGGACTTCTTGAATTTAGTGGGTGGTTGAAAAAATAGTATGATCTAAGAGGTAAAATTGATGAAAGAAGTTGATTAACATCATAAAACTTGATAACACAAAATTTTTTGTGATATCGATGATATTGTAGCCTCTATATATATAGAACTAGATTATTATGCTATCGATAGCATCAAGTTTTTGATGCTATTAGATTTTTTATTCTTGGATGAAGGGATGTGCGGTTAAGATGATAGTGACCTCCTTGGATTTAGTGAGTGGTTGAAAAAATAGTATGATCTAAGAGATGGAAATGATCAAAGGGTAGATCTAACGGCTGAGAACTTGATAGCACTAAGTGCTTGGTGCTATCAATAGCATAATAGTCGGACTCTCTTTCTCTCTCTTTCTCTCTGTTTAATTGACTTTATAATTACACAAATCTCAATGAAAATTCAATGGTAAAAAAATCATAAGCATAGTTTGACTTGTATTTTTAAAAGTATATAAACTTTATTTATATATATATATATATATATATATATATATATATATATATATATGAGTTAGAATGGAATATTATTAATAGCATCAAGTCATTGGTGCTATTAAGCTTTTATCCTTTGGATTAAAAGATGTGTGGTTGAGATGATAGTGAGCCACTTGGGTTTAATAGGTGGTTAGGAAAATAGTAAAATCTAACGGATGAAAATGATCAAAGGAGCTAATCTAAGGATAGAAAACTTGATAATACCAAATATTTGGTGCTATCGATAGCATAGTAGCTGGACTATATATATAGAGTCGGGCTATATATATATATATATATATATATATATATATATATATATGTGTGTGTGTGTGTGTGTGTGTGTGTGTGTGTGTGTGTGGAGAGAGAGAGAGAGAGAGAGAGTAAGGCTTATATACTTTCAAAAGTATAAGCCTAAATATATTTGCAAATTTTTTACCATTCGATTTATATTGAAATTTGTATTATTTATATTTTCTTTCTCTTTCTTTAGTTGACTTTATAATGGCACAAAATATCAATGCAAATTTAATGATAAAAAATTCACAAGTATAGTTGGACTTGTACTTTCGAAAGTATATAAGTACTACTCTATTGTATTAGAAATGCTGTTGAATAACTTAAATAAAAAAATTTAAAAGATTGGAAACTAAAATTAAAATTTTGAAAGGTTATGTGGTTAGATCAAGATGGTTTATGGTTTAGATAATTTCTATACATATTTACCATTTTGATATTAGCTCGGCAAATTTTTCTGGGCCTAATGGGCCATGTTTTAATCCGTAGTTATATAACTGGGCTGCTTAAGTTTGGGCCTATTGGGCCTAATAGACCTTATTTGTAATTTTGTACTAAGATGATAAGTTTAATAAAATATACCCACATATATTTACTATTATTCTTAAGGCATATTTGGTTGTCCAAAAGTGCATGAAGTGAAAAGAGTCATTTTTACAAAAGTGACACTTCACTTCTATTGTTAGCTATAAAGTGAAATATGAAAATTTATTGTTTTGTTAGTTTTGATTGTTAAATTACATATAAAGTAATGAAAATATAAATAAATGACTTATACTCGCAATTTAAATTTAAATTTATGATTAGAAATCATAATTAAATTTTAAATTTAAATTTAAACACAAATATGAGTTGAATTTATAATTAAAATTTAAAACTTGCAAGTAAATTTACAATTTGAATTTAAATTTTAAATTATAAGTCATAACTAAAATTAAGTTTTAAAATAAAAGTTCAACACAAAAATTAGAACATTAATTCAAATTTGAATTCATAATTTAAATCATATTTTAATTTACTCTTTGATTTTAAATTTTGAATTCAAATTTGAATCCACAATTTGAAATTAAAGTGAAATTAAAATTAAAATTTGAGTGTAAATCGCAATTCAAACTGAACATTTGAATTCATAATTCAAATTCAAAGTTCAAACTAAAATTCATTAATAAAATTAAATTTTAAAAAGCAAACTTAAATTTGAATTTGAATTTTAACTTAAAAATTTAAATTTTAAATTCAAGTTTCAATCAATAATTTAAATTTATAGTTCACAACAATTTGAATTCAAATTTCAAGTTGAAGTTTTTAGCTGAAAATAATTTATTTTAAATTTAAATTTAAATTTTAAATTTAATACTAGAATTCCAATTTAAATAAAATTTTAAATTTTAATATAAATTCACAAATTTGAATTTACAATTTTTATGTTGAATTTGAATTTACAAATAAAATTCAAAATGTGAAAGCAAACTTGTGATTTTAATTCATATTTAAAGTAAAATTGAACTTTAAAAATAAATTTAAATATTAAAAACATCAAATATGACCTTTTAGCTAAGCACTTCACTTTCGGTGACTTTGAAATTCTTTGAGCCGAAATCAAAAAAATGAGATTCAGTTATAACTCATTTTATTAACCCAATTTTGTAAAATAACCTTTATATTTAATTTCGCAAATCAAATAATCGATACAATGTTACTTTTCAAAATTGTTACTTTCCATATTTTACTTTCGGTCAACAAAACATGTCCTTAACTAAAAATGAAATAATTAATTACAATCAAGTACATTTTATTTATTTATTTATTTATATTTCCCTTTTGAGGAGTGCAGTGGTGATATAAAGGATTGATATTAGGTGAGTAGCAAAAGTGGATGCTTGTTAATAATAATTTTACATCATGTCATCTCACACAATGCATTAATTCTTTTTATGATAGTTTTTTCTCTTTGCTCTGCTTGCTCAGTTTATTCCAATGAATCCGGCCGTTTAGTTCAATCTTTGTACGTCAGATTAAATTTAGCTTACTCAAAAAGGCACAATTAGTTGCCGCGTTGGAGCCGCCAATATGACCACACAACTTTTCAGAAGATTATCCATCCTAGAACTATTCTAACTCTAGCACGCTTAACTCTCTTAATTTTTTAGGTCTTACTACCATCCAAAATACTATAGCCGAGTTAAAAGATTTAGTTATATTATATTATTTATAGATAGGGTTAATCCAAATTTCGAAAATGTCACAACCTATTAATTTATCGCAATCTATACAAATATATTAGCATAATTGGCTAATATAGAGTGGGTAACTGCCATTATACTGAACTGATTCAGCAGAACAATTTTTACATTTTTGATTGTACCAAACATCTACATGAGAACTAATTAAATGTATTATATATACATTTTTGATTGTAGGTGACATTTTACATGAATACTAATTAGATATATTATATTTAAATTTCTTATAATATATATAAGAATTGGTTGCATTTCTTCGGTGGTTATAGCCTTTTTAAGCTTCAATTCTTGATAACTATATATATATATATATATATATATATATATATATATATATATATATATATATATATATATATTAATTACTTAAAATAATATTTACCCGCTGCTGGCCCTATATTAGTTTGTACATAACCCAAATATTGAATTACAAAAAAGAAAAAAAACCCTCTACCCTTACTTAAACCAATCATACCTGTAGAATGAGCAGCGAAATACATAATAATTATCCAGATTCCAAAATATTCAGTTTACTTGTACATCGTCTCTTACTACTGCACCAACAAATTATACAACCATTAGATCCAAATAACACAGGGAAGTGAAAGCAGTTTTACGAAAAATAAAGCAGGCATACAGAAACGAGTTCGCCGATGGAAACCATCCATCGGTTGCTTATTTACAGCATGCTATCAGTCCTCGCAGGAAGTCGCCGGAAGAAGTTTACAGGCGCCGAGGGCAGCCTGTGGCGGAACCTCGGGTGCCTCATTATGTAGAACCCTGCCAGCGCAGCCAAGACCTGGAATGGCGACACATACAGCACGATCGCGGCGATCAGGCAGAAGAGCACAAAAATCGTGGTGGCCCGCGGGTCCCGCCAGCTCAGCAGCGCCTGGATCCTCTCCCCCTGCGTCGCCATGTCGCCGACCACTGTCTGTATCCTCCCTGCCACGCTCCTCAGCCTGTCGTACCTTAATCTAACCAACTCCGGGCTGCGGCTCGTAGGAAATGTGTCGAATTCCTCGTCCAGCTCGTCGGGGTGTACAGCCTCAGCATGAGATATCTTCGTGTTCATGTGGGGAGGATATTGCGGGCGGTACCAGTAGTTCCACACCCCGATCAGGAACATGTAGAGGAATATTGTAGGGAGTATCAGCTCGGGAAAGCAAACGAGCATTATGAAGAGGACGTGGACCAGTACAGTCGTGATAGGGTTCTTCCATGCGCACACGTCCCCAAACCATTTGCTCGCCGCGAACAGGCCTGAGAAGACGGACATCAGCCTAAAAAAGTTGGCTTTGCTCTTCCGCATGCTCCAAAGGTGAGAGTCAACATCGGACATGTACTCCACCACTTCCTTTCTTAAGGGCGGCTCCATCCGGCTCAGCCGGGCAGCGACGATCTGGACTGCTTGGTGTCGCAGAATATCGAGCTGTATCACGTTTAATGGGCGGGTGTAGTGCATCTTCGGCAGCGAAGGACGCGAGTACAAGTATAACATGTTGATCAATGATGTGGACGAGAAGCGTATGGCAAGGTGGAGCTCGCCCATCTTCTTAACCCCCGAAGGGTGCAGGACTAGAAGTGGGTAAGAGTGTGTGTACACCCGTCCTGTTTCGAGAGTGGAGAGGCGGATGCGGACCTTGCCTATCTTGACATCTTTGTTACCGTTATTGTTTCCGCCCTTTTCGCCTAGTTGGCAATTGTCGAAAACCCCAACAGTGAGGACGGTAGATGGGTCATAGACTTCCCAAGTATACTGCTCATTGTACTTAGGGCTCAGGTTGTTGATGATCGTTCGTGTCCGAACCCACTTCTGGCCGTACTTGGCCACACAGTACGTATCTGAAGTTCCCTTTCCATCTCGTGTTTTCATAGGATGAAGGCCCTCCGCTTTAAGTACACCGAGCTCAAGCAGACCTATCGATGATTTCCAAAGCTGCTTAGCCGTAGGTCTAAGGTCACTGCTGTAGTGAGTTGACTCATCAAGAACATGATATCCTCCTTCTAAGCAAACACGAAGATGAATTCGACTCGAAAATTTGTCCTTCTTCAACTGATCCACATCAACTATATGTGGCTTCTCAAGGTTAAACCACCGACCATGGATAAGACGGTCATCGACCCGCCTCTCAATAGATTGCAGCGGTATAATAACACGCCCAATTGTCTCGTCTTTATTAGGACCGACACGATCTTCGACAGAAAGAATGAGGAGATCCTCGAATGGTTCAGCAGCCACAAGCATAAGGTCTTCATTCCAGAGCAGATTAGATGTTCGGGACTGAACTGCCTTTGTCCTCAAGCACTGGCTTCCTAACTGGGCCTTAACATACACATCAGGAAAACGAGACTTATCTGCTATAATAATATCTTGAGCCTCAACAATGATGAGCCGAATGTACCAGAGTCTCGGAGCGTGATAGACCTTTGACCTAATATGAGTGCTTATGACTGCTGAATCAATTGGCGTCACAGCATCCGAATGCCATGCATCAGGAAAAGCCTCATCGGCTTGAGTGCCCATCCAAACAGCGAGCATCAACTCACCCTTCGTTCTTTCTCCCTTCTTGCCTTCAAGTTTGTACCACTCTGGCGCCAACGGGCTATCAGGTGGGACCCGGGTTGGGACATCATTTAAATCAAACCGCAGTATCCCTACGAAATCGTCCTTCACTAGATCTTTGTCTTTGACCACAACTTCAAGGACTGAGGCCTGCATCCGGTCTCGCGAGAAGGCAAACACTTCGTTCCATTCTGGATTCTGTTTTTTCTCAAAGTGCTTAGTTATTCCCTTGTAGTTACCAACTCTCACTTCCACAAAAGGATCAAGGCTCCCAGATACATCCATGGCTGGCAAATCCCGCGCTTTGACCACACGAACAAATAAATACTGCATCTGTTCAACAAGGTCGTATGTGCTTGCAGGCTTTTCTGCACGTATGACCCGGCCGGCAACAACCCGCCCACCCCCCAAAAATGGACTGGTCTCTTTGAGCGCATAATCAACAGGTTGCTGCGACGAAGCGGAGAACATCCTAACAATTTTGGGCGGCTCAGGTTTCATCTGATCAGTCGCGTACTTCACTGACTGCTCACTAATTGGAGCCGTAGAATGGTGATGTTGGACTTCATTCGGTACAGTGTGGAAGGTATGCCTCTTTTCAGACGTCCGTTTTTTCGGGGGATCGAAAATAGGATTTGGTACTTGAGGAGGATTATTAGCTAAAGGATCAAAAGCTGGAAGAGGATCCGATGCTCTGATCGAAGGATCATCAGTAAGGAACACCTTTAGCCCCAACTCTCCTTTTACACGGGAGAAGATTCCACGTTTCTCCAGCGGATAATGCATTACAACAGCATCGGAGAAGGGAACAAAAGAGGTGCCTGCAATCCGGACTTTGCCGAGGAAGGACTTAGGGTGCATGTTTTTGCTTACATTGTAGACAAAGGCTTCGAGAGCAAGGTTGGGGAGGTTCTCAGGGTCTGCAACATTGAAGTAGAAACACTCATTCCAGACCGGGTTGAGGTCCTTTTCCTTGATGGTGGTGCGAAATTTCTGGCCTTCAAATTGTAGTTCCACACAGGAATTAGCAGAACCTTGCCCATCCTTGGGCATAAGGTCGTGCGCACTTGTAACCTCTACGCCTAGCTTGTAATTACTCATCTTTGATACAAATGGTTGTGCTAGGTTGAAGAATATTTATCTGATAAAAAAGGAGTAAGAACATGATGTTAGTGGAGAAATTGAACATGTGGATCCAGGATTTCGTAGATGAAAATTACAAATGAATAAGAGACTTGGAAAGGACCATTAAATATTCATTCACATAAATTGATTTAAGATACAATCGACAGAATTAGCTATTTAGGCCTTGAAGTCCTCAATTTAAATTTCATATTACAGCTGCATGAGAATATGGAAATATGACCCAAAATTGAGAAAACATTACTACAACGAGAAAATATCACTAATCTAAGCATTGCAGTCCTGACAATGACTATTATACCTAATGCTAAAATAATATGCCTATAAATAAAGTAGGTAGCAATGTACATGAAGGATAGGGAGGACATTGTTAGAAGCATGAACTATGTAAGTTCCAGTTTCTTAATGATCTTAAAGTTTGCATGATGGAGATTCATGACAGTATGTGAAATACACAAACTTTTCCAACTTTGATGAACCTTGGTTCCCAAGGTTACTTGAAAAGGAAGTTGGTTGAAATAAAGCAACATGTTTTTCAGCTACTATAAGATAATAGCATGCTTAGTGTTGTATTTTTTAAACTTCCAATACCTTAATATAAGGAAGACAATATATCCACCTTTACAAGTATGCCTCATCTTCTAAATTACATTTCAGGAATTAGGTGGGCTGATTACACATTTTTAGAACATAAAAATTGGAACACAGAGTATACTCGATCTTGTAAAAAATGTTTCTGGAATAATCACACAATTGAGATAAATATTAGAACCTATCAACTTATCCACTTTAATTTCATATGTGGTCAGGTACAGTTAGGTATCTTACGAAGTTTCTACATATTCTAAGCACACATATATGCACCAAAACAAGAATCATTTACGCTAATGGACAAGCCTGTTGAAAATGTAACATCCAGTCAAGATCGGATCTTGTAACATCAGCAAAACAGCTTGAGAATCTGAAAGACAACTGTATGATCTCATGCACATTTTGGGATACACATCTCTCCCGAAAACCCTTTTTTCCAGACTATTCAAAATAACTGATTTTCAAAATGAGAGTCTGATCTTCAAATCTTGGATGGTTAGATTGGTTCTACTCTGCAATTTTACACAGCCGTGAGCCTATCGGCCTAACCACTAGGTTGCTCACCCACTAATCCTTATATCACCTCGCACAATGATATCTTGCATATGGAATATCTTCTATGCATGAATATAAAGAGGTTGTGAAGCATCAATTCCTACAAAATTGTTCTCCATACATTATTCAGCTGATTTTCTAGTTGGCATCAGGAAAGCAATTTTTATCTCAGAGAAAGGAATATGAGCATTTGACCTTACCTCAAAAGTCAGTAATAGTACAGTAGCATTTCATCCCCCAACTCCTACCCCCTGCACTCCTTCCTTTTTCGCTCTTAAAAATACACAATTAAATGGACAGAATATTATAATTGCATTTTTTTTTCTTTTCTCTGTGACTTACTGCTCCTGTTCCAAGTGGTTGAAACTTACTGAAGTAGGGAAAGAAAATGGCATGGTTTCTTTGAAAATGCTTTTTAGTTGCTAGGGCCCTAGATACATCTGTCTTTCTTCACAGACACTTCACTATAACAGAGAAATCCAACCAACCATGTTGTCTTGCCAGGCACTTCACCACAATAGGAGAATGCCAAGATCTCAACTCTTATAAAGTGCTGCCTAACAAAGCAAAATTCTAAAAATGTTATTCAGATCAGAACAGCATCTAATCTATATCTGACTTTCCACCTTATGATTTGATGTCAGAACAACCATATATAAGAGGCATTCTGTACCTACAGATAAGCATCTATAATCACACTGCCAAAATCACTATATATGAAAGCTATATAATCAACAATCAACACATAAAACTTGTAAGATAACAAAGAAAGAACCAGAAGGGACTAAGTGAATCAATCAGTCAAAAAAAAAAAAATCATAATAGCACGACCCCTTTTGACATGAAGGTGCAGCAATGGAATCAGTAACCAACCGAAATAAAACCATCTAAGATCCAAAGGAGCCAATATCATATAGACATATAAGCTTTTGAACGTTTGAAGAAAAAGATGAAAAATCTAATTCGACCAGATCTCTCATAGGAACAAATTCTAGAATTAACAAAGTTGCTTTCTGTTAAAGAAAATAATCTCCACATACTTGCTGCCTTATGTGCATTCATTCACCTTCCATATTCTTCTTAATTATGTACCATATTTATCATTCATTCTTTTCCTTTTGGGTTGATTGATAATTTACCATGTAAGTCTTATTCTTGTATTATATAAAGGGTGTAAACCCTCATGAATGATAGGGTGAAAACCCTCATGAATGATATATTCAATTAAGCCCAATTCTATCTTTTCCTAGTTATTATGGTATCAGAGCCAGGTTACTCCAATTACTCTATTTTTTTAGACGATAGGTTATCTATCCCGGTCGATATCATCGATTCCATCCAGCATTGCGCGTTGTCGTCGACGTTGTCACCACCGTACTCAGAGCCTGTCTGCCTGATCGTCATTATCACTGTAGTCGACGTTGCTACTACTGGTTGTGCAGCAATAATCACGACGGATTCCGATAGTTCTACTGTTCTTGCCACTTCTGCTTCCCCTCGTTATAAGCCTTTTTCCGATGTACATCATGACATGCGATCCAGCCCTACTGCACCAGCCTCACGTCCATCGCGTGACTTGTCACAAGTACAATGCAACTACTGAAGCAACTGAGAATGGCCAGCATCGTCTCTCATAACTCCCCATGCAACCTCGCCCTCCCCTGCTTCAGCTCCGTCTCCTGCTCCTGCTACGGCTCCGGCTTCTGCTTCTCCTGCTCCTGCTACGGCTACGGCTTCTGCTCCGCTGGCACCTTCGTCGGCTCCGCTGGCACCGTCTCCTGCTCCGCTGGCACTGTCTCCTGTTCCGCTAGCACCGTCTCCTGCTCCGCTAGCACCGTCTCCTGCTCCGCTGGCACCTTCGCCGGCTCCGCTAGCACCGTCTCCTGCTCCGCTAGCACCGTCTCCTACTCCGCTAGCACCGTCTCCTGCTCCGCTGGCACCGTCTCCTGCTCGGCTGGCACCGTCACCAGTCCCCGCGGCGACTTCGAATTCTCCGTCGCCAGCGCGGAATGCACCGGGAGAGCCGAATGCGCCGGGGAGTCCGGTCGCGCCTTCCCACGGGGGCGGAGGGTTTTCGCCGCCCTCGTCTCCTCCGGCGACTTCGCCGCCCTCGTCTGCTTCCCCTGTTCTGAAAGCATCTGGAATTGAGATTGCATAACCAACCTCCCCGGCGCCGTCTCCGTTACCCAAACCCCCCGCTACGTCCCCGACCCCGACCCCGACCCCTCCGTTACCTCCCCCGCCGTCTACTTCCCCATCCCCGTCCGCCTCCGCGTCCCCAGCATCATTATAATCAGAAAATTATTCAACTTCAATATATTCCATCAAAACAACAAGCTGCTGACCTTTTTTATCAAGACACATTCCTTGGAGCGTTTTCGGACTCTGGTATCCAAACTTCAGCTGATTTCCAACAAACCATCTTCAGTTTGAGGGGGGGTGTTAAAGGAAATAATCTCCACATACTTGCTGCCTTATGTGCATTCATTCACCTTCTATACTCTTCTTAATTATGTACCATATTTATCATTCATTCTTTTCCTTTTGAGTTGATTGATAATTTACCATGTAAGTCTTATTCTTGTATTATATAAAGGGTGTAAACCCTCATGAATGATAGGGTGAAAACCCTCATGAATGATATATTCAATTAAGCCCAATTCTATCTTTTCCTAGTTATTACTTTCCTCAGAAAACTTGCACAACCATCAGTTTATCAATCAATAAAGCATGCTAACAAAAGATACTACGTACACAACACATGATGCCTGAACAAATCAAATACCAGAGTCAAGAAATAGGTTGAAATCAAAAGAAAAACAAAAATGTATCTATTGCATAAGCATTCAAGACCTATGCCAAACATGACTGGACCTTTCGCTGGAAAATAGAACTCAAAAAACTTGCGGAGCAAACACACTTCTGTAAGAGTGCGGAATCAAAGCAGCATGAGGTAAAAGCAAAAGTAAATATAACGATCTCTAGTTTTCATAAGCTGGCCTGGCCATAGAATTTTTAGAAAGAAATGCAACAACTAAGTAGAAGGTCTCTTGTGACATAGGAAAAAAAAAAGGTAAAAATGGTAAGGATACCCCCTCAGCTATATGCCATTCGAAAATAGACCCTGGACTATATTTTTCTTGTGTTGACCCCTCGTTAACTTTCAATCAATTTGATTTACGCTATTTCAGTATATTGAATAAGCAATTTTGTCAAAATTAAGGCATTGAAATCAACATTTTATTAGTTAGAACACTTGTGTAACTACAAAATGTAGTGAAATCCTAAGCTAATTTGATTTGAATCACTTAAATCAAAATAACTGAAAGTTGAGGAGGTCTCAGTCTGAAAAAAAAATAAAGATCCGAGGACTATTTCAAAATCGCCTATAGTTGAGGGGTGTCCATCCATCCATCTTTACCAAAAGGAAAAGAAAATTTGACCAGATTCCAAGCAGAGCAGGCGTTCATTGAAACGTGAGATCGCCTGTTTCTTTATCACAATTAATCAGATCTGGACGTACCGCACAACAATTAGTTTAAGAATCAAAATGAAAAAATATATATATTAAAGCAAAGTCGATGAGTGTTTCTCTCTCTAATCTTCTCTATCTTCTCTATCTTTTTCATTTTTTTAAATATCTTCGTGCTCCCGTTTGCTTTTGGGGAAAATACAGTAAATCGTAAGAAATCTACTACACAACAATCAAAACGCACAGATCAGAACCCTGAGATGCTTTAGAGCGTTAGAACCACTCAGATCCACTCGTTTCCGCACAAAATAGTAAAATAATCCAAAACAAACGCCACAATAATCGAATATTCCAAAAGAAAATAGCTCAAAAAGTAGAATCCAAACAAAAAACCCAGAATCAAACGAGGGTTTCCTCACCTCTGAAGCTAATCAACTCAAAATCTACCAAAATCTCCGCTCGTTAGCTCGATCTGAAGCGAATCCGAACCTCCGAAGCTGCTTCTACCTGTCACAGATAGAAACCTAGTATCTCATCCATGGCAACTAAGGATTTAAGCGAGAAATGAGAGAGAAAAGGGAGAAGGAAGAGACAAAAACGCCATTATCAACCGAGAACAGGAGAGAGCAACATCGTATTAGATTGGCGTTCGCTTTCGCATATCCTTTTTCGCCCTCTTTTGTATTCGTATTCTTTTTCTTAATGAGTGATGGGAACGTAATTAATGAGATTATGATTTATGAACCTTTTAATTAATTCGATTCGAATTAAAAACGCAAAACGCGCTCGAGTTTGTTGGGTGAACCGGGTTTACCACGTCATCCGAAAAGTAAACCAATTAGGAATGGCCGATCTACAGAACGCGATCTAGGGAGGGTTTGGTGTGCGTTAAAGGGAAGGCGAATTTTTAGGTAACTGTTAAAGAGAGTAGACCAGCGGGCCCTTCCACGCATGACGGGTGAAATTTATAATTCATAAAATAATTTTCGATCATTTTTTAAAATTTTATAAAATATAATTTACATTTATTTCCGTGTTTGACATTTTAATTCAATTTAATAACTTGTCCCGCAAGTAGTCGATAACATTTACTTGTGAGCTCACATGATCAATGCCAATATTCGAATTCTAATTAGAAAGATGCTAGGTGTACATTTCTTTAGGATGTACATTCTGGAATAGATATTATTTTACTCGTCATATCGTGTGACGAATAAAATTTATTCTATTTCAGAATAGAATGAATGTAAGATATACATTCTTAAAGGAATGTATACTTATATATACCCTTCTAATTAAACTGATTAGGTACAAAGTTGTGTGACAAGCATGGACATGTCGATGTTTTTGTCCAAATCGTTGAATCCACAGACCCCCCCAAAATTCTGCAACATGTGATGCACGCTCAGATTGCTCAGCAACCATCGCATATTCATTTATGCCAGATTTTTTCTTATCTAGCTCTTAAAATTTGATAATTGGAATTTAAAGTTCGAAATCTAATAACTTTGTAAATTAATATTTTTTAATAAATAAAATGTTAACATACTACTATTCTTGCTAAAAAAAAAAAAAAAAAAAAAAAAAACTGTCGCCTATTTTTATTAGTTTATAATTGAAAGTGGGAATTTGGATTTTTTAGCTTATGTTCTTATTTAACAACTCAATAATTAATTCAATTGGTAAAGCAACTTTCTTTAAAAGGTAAGTTGTGAGTTAAATCTTGATTTTGTGTGTATGATCTAATTTGACTCTTCTCAATGTTGGAAAGATACGTCAACACGCAATAGGTAAAGTTATTGGTTGATTCGCGGTTAGCATCAAATTTAAGTCATGTGGAATATTGTGAAGAGGAATTATTACCTATTATTATTATAGAAAGTACGATAAAAAAATATTTTATTTATTTTTACATATAATATTATATTTTAACTATATTTTATATATAGTAATATATCAATTAACTTATATTTTTTTACTATTTTATTGAAAAATATAGAAGAGAGAGAGAGAGAAAATTGAACTTCTATATTTTTAAAAATATCTATTCATTGATATTTGTAGATTTTTAGTCATTAGATAAAAAGATATGTCGTTGCAATAATAGATTAAGTAAGTGGTTGGTGAAATAGAATGATTTAAAAGATAAAATTAATCAAAAAAATAAATTTAATAATAAAAAATTTACATGCACTAATTATTTAAAATGCTTGTACAAATATAATAACGAAACACACACACACTCTCTCTCTCTCTCTATAAACCAATTTTATTTTATGTACCTTAATACCAAACCAGTCAAATTAGATATATGCATATGTGGGGAGTATTGACTTATACAAGAAAGAGGAAAAATATGATTTGAATTTTTCATCATGTTGCCTCCACCATGATAATTATTATATAAGCGGAAGTTTATAACAATTTTGAAATATTTTTATAAATTAGCGAAAGTTCTCCGCCTCATAAGTGCCAATATATTAACACATATAAAATAATTGCCAAGAAATTATATCAATACTAAAAATATTGTATAACACTATGTTTACTTATAGCTAATGTCTTGACTAATTGAGAAGGTTTTCATTAGGTATATTTCTCAATTAATGTGCATCACCAATGTCTTATAGTCCGATACGACGAGTAGATAATAAAATAAAAAATAAAAATATTATTAAAATATATTTTTATAAATTTTTAAATAAATAAATAAATAAAAATTAAAAAATTATATTAAATTAATTTAAATATATAATTAATTTATATGCATAAACTTATTTGTTTAGAAATAAATAAAAATATTATATATTTCCACCATTGAGAGAGAGAGAGATAGAAGAAAACCTAAAGTGAGTTGTTGAAAGACCATCTTCATCTTGGACTTCGTTGCTTTAGCTTTATCTTAAGCGTTCTATATTATTTCATAAAGTTAATTGCATACGGCTTTCTATAAACATATCGAATATCAGATATATCCTTATAAAGTTCAACCTTTTATATTTATCTTTTCAAAAGTCCAACGTTATTCATATATATCCCTCCGGTTTATTATCATTACTTCACGATTTATTTTTTAACAGATTATATGTGAAATGACAGTTTTGCCATTTCAAAAATATCCCTCTAAAAAATAATGCAGAAATATTTGGAAGAGATAAAAAGGTAAATTTACCTTACTAACTAACCAAGATTAATTATTTAATCTATGGTTAAGTAGATTTTTCAAACAGAGATAGACAGTAGGAATATATATGAATAACGTTGGACTTTTGAAGGGATAAATATTAAAAGTTGAACTCTGTAGAAATATATCTGCTATTCGATATGTTTATAGGGAGTCGTATTGAGATTTGAAGGACTTATTTGCTCTTTTCTATTTTTTATATTTGAAAGTAGTAATTATTCATCTTTTTCTTTTTTTTCGATTTTATATGTTAGAGAGTGTTTGAGAGAGAAGAAAGGATCGATATTGGAAAGAAAAAAATAGAAAAGGTGGAGAAATGAAACATACATTAATTATAAGGTGCCCACCTCCGTTGAATAGAAAGGGAGAAGAAAAATAATTATGAAGTAATTAACTAACATATTGACTATGAGTGGGTTCCAACTTCGTTGAATAGAGAGAAAGAAAGGAAAAAATTGGATGTTGGAGGTTTGGTTAGTTTAAAAAGATGATTTTGTTTAAAAGAGAGTTTCGATTCAAAACAAAAATTAATGAAGGTGATGGAGAGGAAAAGTCATGAGATAAGCACATTGATTATAAGGTATAGAAAAGTCATGAGATAAGCACATTGATTATAAGGTGTGCTCTATCTCCGTTGATCAATGGAGAGAACGAGATGAGAAAAATTATAAAATTTTATTAAAAGAGAGGTTTGTGAGGTTGAAGAAAAAATTATCATGTGGTAAAAAATATTAAAAATTTATATATTTGTATGCATAGATTCTGTTTGCAACTTGTATGCACATGTATGGTTCCTCAAATAATCGTAAAAAATTATTTTTTTAATAAAAAAATATGTATATATATATACTTGATGCGGGTGATCGCCATTGTCGAACCCTAGCTAGAGTACAAAAAATAGCAAGCTCTGTAGAGCGAGAGAGAGGGAGCTACTTCTGCTAGGGTTACGGAAAGAGTAGGGGGGAAATCGAAGCGACGAGAGGTGGGGGGGGGGGGGGCGGAGAAACCGAAGCAACCGTGGGAACAGAGGAGTCACCCCAGGATGGCAAATGGAAAAAAACCACGTCAGCATAAGACATCACCCAATGCACAATATTACGACACATCAGCCAAATTCATGCAGTTGCGACACGTCATGCAGGAGGGACCGCCAAATTATATATTGTATAGATATGAAAAATATTATTTTGTAGTTTTATTTTTAAAAAACAGAAAATAGATTAGACAAACTATTTAAAAAAAAAATACTAGTTCGTAGTTTTATTTTTAAAAAGCAGGAAAAAAAGATTAGACAAACTATTTTTTAAAAAATAAACAGATAAAAATTTTTGTTTCTACCAGAAAACTAGTTTTAGATTTATTTTGGTGGACCATATAATCTCAAAATCATGTTTAGAAAATTAATTAAAAAAGTAAGGCTACGAATACATTCTAAACTAGGTGTTGATCTTACAACCCAATTTCAAAGGCTCTTATCTTTCACTAGTTTTATTAATATCTTTTCTTACTAAAAATTTATTTAAAATTTTATAATTTTTAAAATAATAAAAGTGTAAAATTTATAAGTACATAAAGGTTTACATATACTATTTTTTATTAAAAATTAAAATAAGATCTAAAATATAATGATAGTATCACACTATTCTATGTCTCCAATCAATAAAACATTGTACTTATATGGAGTTCATCTATTCTATTATTATTTTAAAATAAAATTATTTGTATTTTATAAAAAAAATAATAATTAGTTGAAATATAATAATAAATAAATAACAGGATACTGCTGATATGAAAACCATGTGCTCATCCACAGCTGAGAGGGTGCGGCTACGCGTCTTACACGTGGCGTTGACGCGATTGGCTCAGTCAAGGAACTGTGAGCCAAGGAACTCCGAAGTGATCGCAGTATCTCTCTTTTTATCACGTGCTGGGTGATCAATGCTATTTCTATGGACTTTTCCTGGTCACTTCTCCTTTCGTGCAATCCTATTAACGACAAACGAATTTATTTATTACTAATTTATTTTCAAATTAATATTATTAAATATAATTTAAATTATTAAAAAAATTTATAAATAATATTTTTTTTTTGATATTATTAACCTAATAATACTATAATAAAATTATATTATTGCGATATGAAAAAAAATATCGCCGGTAAAAATACCGACACTTATTATTAGTATCACTATATATGCAGTCGTTAGAGTGTATAGCGATATATTATTATGATATGGTCTAAAAATATGTTTACATAATTTAATTTTGAATATAGATGGAATATAGATAGAATATTTATACAAAAATATTACAAAAATATCTCTATAATTTAATTTTATTGTAATGTAATCAATGAATTGTAAAATTTATAATTTTAATATTATATATTAGACGTTTAATTACTTGCTTAACCTTATTAAAAAAAATTCAATTTAATTTTTATTAGAAATTTTTTAAAATTATTTAAAATAATATATATATATATATATATATTCGATCTCAATTACAAAACACTTATCATTATTTTTTAAATAAATATTTATTTTTAGCCAATTATTTTTGTGTTCACTTGATGGATATATATAAAATTTAATTTTTAGATAATTTAAATAGTTTAGATCATGTTCAACATTTCGATTCGAAGGCTCCATTATCAAATGCATATCGATAGCAACGAAACTCGTTTACTACAAACAGTATTTCAACACAACTATACATATATAGTTCAGTTACAATACTATCGATAGCTCCAAACACTTGATACTACTAAATTTTTCGTCGTTAGATCTATCACTTTGATTATTTTAATTCCTTAAATTATATTATTCTACCTACCACCTACTAAATTCTAAAAAGTTATTATCATCTTAACAATTTATTCTTTCGTTCAAAGGCCGAAAACCTAATGGTACTAATGACTCTCATATTATTAATAGTATAATAAATTATGAGTATGAAGATTTTCATATATATATATATATCATGGGTAGGAAGATCTTCATATTCATAAGTTTATTTCAATAATATAGCTTACGAATTGATGATTATACTGTAAAGTATAATTTGAAGCATTTGCAGTATATAGAAATTAATTAAATTTCATAATTTTTTAATATTTTAAAATTATAATAGAATTCATTAACTAAATATAAAATAAATAGTTAAAATTGAACTATTATCTAAAAAATAGTAGATCCGGTTTGGCAATTAAAGATAAGAGTTGTTAATTTTGATCTAAATAGTAAATAGAACTTTCGATAAAAAAAAAACTAACAAATTTTAATTCTTTTACATTGTTATATTAGAAAATATTTTATATCGATCATTATATCACTACAACAAAATTAGGTTATAAGGACACATGTTTGTGACACTTTTTTACAAGTGTCCCATTTATAGTCCATCTATATCCAAAATTAGACCAAAATTAGATTATAGGGACATATTTTTGGGACACATTATAGTAATGTGTCGCTATACACCCTAGCGACGGCACATATAGCGACACTAATGACAAGTTTCGATATTTTTTTCAGCAGTATTTTTTTTAGTATTTAGCAATATTTAAAAGTGTCGCTATAGCATAGTTTTGTTATAGTGTTAAAATTATCAATTTTGAAACTTTTTAACTGTAAATATATAATATCAATAATTGTAAAATTTAATTTAAAAAATATTATGAGAAAAAAAAAAAGTAGTATTTTAACATCATTATGTGGATAACACTCAGAGGGCCTTAATTCTAATATATATAAGAAATGTTTGAAGAGTACCAGATTTTTGTAATATATATAAACTTCTAATTGTTAAAGTGTCTAAGTTGGAGCGGTTTGTTATTTATTTTTAGGTTAAAAATATATTTAAATTTTTATTTTGTAATAATAAATTTAGGATACTAATAAATTGAGTTAAATGAATCTAATAAGTTAAGCGGGCTGTGGTCCACAATAAACTTAACGGTAAGAGGCATAATAATGAATCCAACGTTCAGATGAATTAAATTCGATCAAACTCTGTAAACGCTATATCTATATATTTAAAATGAATTAGTTATATATTTCTAATCGTTCAAACTTTTAAAATTAATAATTAGCGTCAACGATCCGACAATAATCAATATTTGCACATTTCACATCTAACTTACGACAACGCACGCTTCTAAGATAGAAGTCAAAATTAACCTGAAAAGTTCAATAAATTTAAATTTAAAATTTCTGATATTTCAATATGGCAATGAACTGGACAATAAAGCCTCATATATTGTTTCTATATAAATAAGAAGTGTGACATATATGGACCTTGTTTTCTCTCTAAATAATAACAAGTGTGATGTATTGTTTTTAATATTTTAATAGATAAAAATATATTGAAATCACCGATATTCTAGTCCATTTTGATCTAGCTATATAACCTTTAAAATTTTAATTTTATTATTTAATTTTTTTAATTTATTTAATTTAAATCAGTTAATAATTTATTTATTTTAAAATTTAAATATGCCGCTCATTTTTATGAGTTTAATTTGAATACTTTAAACAAATTATGTAACTATAATTTTATTAAAATAAGTAATAGATTTAAATATTCTATCAGAAAAGCCGTTGAATAACTTAAATCAAATAAATAAAAAAGTTGGGAACTAAAATTAAAATTTTAAAAGATTATATAGTTGGATCAAGATGGTGTATAGTTTAGATAATTTCTATGCATTTTTACCATTTTGATATTAGCTGGGCAATTTTTTCTGGGCCTAATGGGCCTTATTTTAACCCGTAGTTGTACAACTGGACTGCTTTAGTCTGGGCCTATTGGGCCTAATAGACCTGCTTTGTAATTTTGTACTAATATGATATAAGCAAATGCAATAGCCCAGTAAAGTTTAATAATATAAACCCACATATATTTACCATTATTTTTATAAAAATAATTTTTACAACAGTGATTTTTGATTGACTATAAAGTAAAATATGAAAAATTATAGTTTTATAGTTTTGATTGTTTAATTACATATAAAGAAGAGAAAATATAAATAAACTACTTATACTGGCAATTTAAATTTAAAAATTTAAATTTAAACAAGAATTTGAGTTGAATTTATGATTAAAACTTAAGGTATACTAGTAAATTTAAATATAAAGTTTGAATTATAACTCATAGTACTGGAATTAAATTTTAAAATAAAATTTCAACATAAAATTTAGAACATTAATTCAAATTTGAATTCATAAGTTGAATTTCATATTTTAATTTAATCTTTGATTTTAAATTCTGAATTCAAATATGGAATTCACAATTTGAATTAAAATGAAAATGAAAATTTGAGTTTAAATCACAATTCAAACTAAACATTTGAATTCATAACTCGAATTCAAAGTTCAAATTGAAATTCATTATTAAAATTAAATTTAAAAAGCAAACTTAAATTTTAATTTGAATTTCAACTTAAAATTTAAATTTTAAATTCAAGTTTCAATCAATAAATTGAATTTAGAACAATTTGAATTCAAAGTTCACGTTCAAGTTATTAGCTAAAAGTAATTTAATTAAAATTTAAATTTAAATTTAAAATTAAATAGTAGAATTCAAATTTAAAAGCTTAAATTTTAATATAAATTCACAAATTTGAATTTTAAAATTTTATGTTGAATTTGAATTTACAAATAAAATTCAGAACGTGGAAATAAATTCATGAGTTTAATTCAACTTTAAAAAAAAAAACTCTAAAGATTAAAGTTAAGATCAAATATAATCTTTTAGCTAACCTCTTAACTTTTTGTGATTTCGAAATTTTTTTAGCCCAAGTTAAGAAAATGAGATTTAGTTATAATTAATTGAGACATAGTAATAAATAATATGATACCACTGCTCAATCACGGGTCTCATATCCCGATCAAAATGTAATGGAAAAAAAATTCTCACAAACGACACTTCCTATGTTTGGGTGTGTTTGGTGAGTACAAAATTAATGCACGGAATATTATTTTTTGATTTTAAAATTATTTTGATTAGTTTATTTGGCTCACAATAAAATTTTGAATCAAAATAAATTTATTAATATTATGTAAATAAGACAAATTTAATTTACTATCTAAATTTATAATCAAAATTATAAATAAAATTAAAATTAAAATTAAAATTTATATTTATATTTAAGTTCAAAGTCAAAATATAATTTTATATATATAATTCAAATATCAAACTTATATTAAATTTAAAAGTAAATAAATTTAAAATTTAAAATTTCCTATATTTGTTTCGGAATCAAAATTGACTCCCACCTTGGTGCTCTGCTATATTGGGAGTCATTTTGGAGGAATTTGATTTTCCCCATGACAGAAATGGAAATGCTAATCACACAAACGAAAACAGCAATAATGAAAATGACTTACTCCAAATTTTATTTTAAATCTTAAATTTTTTTAGCCAAACATGCCCTCAAAGTCATCTGAGTTTCAATGGTATGCATGCTCCTAAAGTACACAAATGAGCCCACCTGTACAGTAGTAGCAGCCCATGAATGAAGTCTAATGGGCCTCAAATTGGGCCCATCAGCAGGCCTAGCTTTAATGGTCCTCACCGAATGCAATTCTACGCATGAAATGATTTCGCTGCTCATAGTAACAAAAAAAAAACTTTCATCATGCACAGACTCCTATATAGAATTTTTTCCATGCAGGTTCATTGACAGCCATTTGTACAATCCCATAAATAGAAACTAATGAGCAATCTAAGAAAGGAATTCGCTCCAGCAATGTCACATCATCACATGTTGTGAAAAAAGACGAGGTATTTGAGACGTAACTTTAAAACGATATCTCGTGGGGGAGGGGAAGCCGTTTGCATTGTAACACTCAATTATGTATTATTTTGTCGTGACACGTTGCGCTAGTCGTAGCGAAAGCATCGTCACAGCGCATTAATCCTAAATTGTCTATATTAAGAATTGTGATGTAGCATCATGACGATAGGTTAAAAACAGATATAATTATGTTAATTAGTAATAAAGTAGAATGGATGATAATGTTGGATTGGGAAAGTTAAGGTTCCGTCTCTCAAACGTAGCCTTTCGTAGACTCCAATGGCCATCTCAGAATTTTCCAAAACGATCCGAAAAATTTACATCTATATGAAGCACTTTTTTGCTGATATAGAAAAATTTACATTAGGAGTAACACTTTTAGCTAAATTTCACGTTGGACAACATCAGAATTGTAGTTGAACACGACACAACCCGACCCCCCGTAATGTAATTTAGAATTGAGAATATACAATATTTTTCAAAATTCGGAATGAAATGATGTAAAATTTATTTCTACATTAAATAATGTGACATTATTGAATTGTCTTTTTCATTAAAAAAGTTAGTAAGGTATAACCGGTGGAGGCTGCAACAGAAAAATGATGCATGGGCCCGCGGCCAGACGCTGCCAGAATCGCAAAAGTTGCCTGCTCCAGATGATGCCCCTCTACTCGCGAGGACTCCTGCAGATCCAGTGTATATGTATACCCCATGCACCAACTCAAAACAAAGTATTTTTTCAAAAAAAAAAAGTTGGAAAATAAAACCCGCCCTAAAATATAGAGAACTAATTAATGGTGCAATTTACTGAGAAAAAGGGAGGTTTACAAGGGCGTAATGATGAACCGGGTGCAATTAACACTTTCTACGATCCCGGCGTCCACGTGTCAGCACCTCGCGCCCGAGGAGGTGGCGCGGGTGCCAACTCCCCGGGTATGACTGCGCCCAACCCGTCATCGCAGACGTGTCGCGGCACGGCCGATTCCCCGACTCGCGGAACCCCCCCCCACCAAAAATATATAAATTATTATAGATATTAATTTATTTACAACAATATTTTTTTTTTTTAAAAAAAGAAAGTCTTTGCTAGTATTTATTACATTTTTAAAAGTATATAAATACAATGTTTTGCTTTGTATCTAAACGGCCAAGTTGTTGATTTTAAACATGTAATGTAATGTAATTCTATATATATTAATCAACAAACATACGTGTGCATTGAGAAAGACGGAGAGAATTCTAGGTTCCTAACTGCTTATAAATACCTAACCCCGCGCAACTACATCATCCGAGTGCCCCCTCAATTCTTTCGCCTGCCGTACACTCACAATTTGTTTAGAAAAATTTGAGGAAATTTGGCGGAACATGAAAGGATTGACCCTCACGGGGCTTCTGAAGGAGGCCGCGGAGAAATTCCCCGGCCGGCGCGCCCTCCTCGTCCCAGGCAAGCTCGAACTCACGCATGCGCAGCTCCATGACCATATCGAGTCCGCCGCCGCTGCCATTGCTGCCGCGGGCGTCCGCCCGGGCGATGTTGTCGCCCTCACCTTCCCCAACACCGTGGAGGTATAATTTTCTTATCTCAATATATGTTAACTTTTAATATATATATATATATATATATATATATATATATAATATATATATATATATATATAATATTATTGAGTATCTGCTTAAAATTCCGTGCAGTATGTGATCATGTTCCTGGCTGTGATTCGGGCCCGGGCGGTGGCGGCGCCGCTGAACGCAGCGTACACGGCGGAGGAGTTCGAGTTCTACATCTCCGACTCCGAGTCGACACTCCTGTTAACAAATGCGGAGGGTAACGCCGCCGCCGATGCCGCCGCGTCCAAGCTCGGGATCCCCCGCGCCACCGCCGAGCTCCCCGACGCGGCCGGACCGGTCCGGCTCTCCCTCCAGGCCCGGTCCGAGCCGGAGCAGGAGAAGGAGCCGGGGCGGTCGGACAACGAGCCATCCGACGTGGCCCTCTTCCTCCACACATCGGGCACCACGAGCCGGCCCAAGGGGGTCCCGCTCAGCCAGCTCAACCTGGCCGCGTCGGTCAACAACATCCGGTCCGTGTACCGGCTCAGCGAGTCGGACGCGACGGTGGTGGTGCTCCCGCTCTTCCACGTCCACGGGCTGGTCGCGGGGCTGCTCAGCTCCCTCGCTGCGGGCGGCGCCGTGGGGCTCCCCGCCGCGGGGCGCTTCTCGGCGTCAGCGTTCTGGGGCGATATGCGCGCGGCGGGGGCCACGTGGTACACCGCGGTGCCGACGATCCACCAGATCCTGCTGGACCGGCACGCGGCTCGGCCGGAGCCGGAGGGGGGCTACCCGCGGCTCCGGTTCGTGCGGAGCTGCAGCGCGTCGCTGGCCCCGGTGGTGCTGGAGCGGCTGGAGGCGGCGCTGGGCGCGCCGGTGCTGGAGGCGTACGCCATGACGGAGGCGGCGCACCTGATGACGTCGAATCCGCTGCCCGAGGACGGGGCCCACAAGCCCGGCTCGGTGGGCCGGGCCGTGGGCCAGGAGATGGCGGTGCTCGACGAGGAGGGGAACCCGCGCCCGCCGAACGTGCCCGGGGAGGTGTGCGTGCGAGGGTCCAACGTCGCTGGGGGCTACAAGAACAACCCTGCGGCCAACCGGGAGGCCTTCCGCCACGGGTGGTTCCACACGGGCGACGTGGGCTACCTCGACGACGACGGGTACCTGCACCTCGTGGGCCGGATCAAGGAGCTCATCAACCGCGGAGGTTACTTAGTTGTCTTATCTCACCCGATTGAATCAATCGCAGCCGTCTGATTGTTGTTGTGCAGGTGAGAAGATCTCGCCCATCGAGGTGGACGCGGTGCTGCTGGCGCACCCGGATATCGCGCAGGCCGTGGCGTTCGGCGTGCCCGACGATAAATACGGCGAGGAGGCGAGTTTTTTTTTTTTTTTTTTTTTTTTTTTTTTTTTTTTTTTTTTTAAGAATTGAAATATTTTATATTAAAAAAAAATAAAATCTGAGCCGTCCGTTAGTTAATGGGGGTGATGATGATGATGATGATGATGACGGTGGCGGTTTGCAGATCAACTGCGCGGTGATACCGAGAGAGGGGACTGCGATCGCGGCGGATGAGGTGGTGAGCTACTGCAGGAAGAATCTCGCGGCGTTCAAGGTGCCTAAGAAGGTGTACATCACGGACGCGCTTCCCAAGACCGCCACGGGGAAGATCCAACGTCGGTTGGTGGCCGAGCAATTCCTGGCTCCCGCCAAACCCATCGAGGCCGGGGCATAGAAGCAACTTTTTGTTATTTTATTACTTTTTTTTTTTTTTTTACTTCATATTATTAATTAATTTCCGCCTCTTCATTTTGCAAAATAATTTAGAATATATGCTGATCATAATCTTACTTGCCGTGCTTGCTCAATTAATTATAATGCCCTCTCAAATTTATTACTCTATTACAATTTATAATAAAATATTTTTATTATATTTGGTTGGATGAATACTTTTCATACAGAAAATTTTTCTCTTCAAATAAAAAAAAAAAATTAAATTTATTTAGAATGTACAAATAATATTTTTTAATTTTAGTTGTGGTACGAGATTCACTACCTCGTGCTTTTTGAGATGCTATAAGTATATATTCTTTGTGATGATTACATATAAAAATTACATATAAAAATGTCAATTTTCACGTGATTACATATAAAAATTATAACATTATTTTAAAATTTTAATTTTAAAAAATGACAACAAAAGAGAATAAATGGGGATTGCAAAGAGATTCTCATGTGGTAGTTTTATTACTTTGCTTATTCTATAACTTTGTAATCCTTGTTGTCATCATGACAGGAATTATTTTTTTTATATGCTGTAAAATTAATTATTAAATTCTGTGCTGTTTTTTTTTTTTTTTTTTTTTTTAAAAAAAAAAATTACTATTGTTTTATGTTATAAAGGTTAGTGAATTGTTGCCGGAGTTGTCCATTAAGAGGTTCAAAGAGTCTGATTTGATCTATCAAATTTAGTATTTCTAGGAGATAGAATTTAAAACTTTTTATTTTATTTATTTTTTAAAAAATTAAAATTATAAAATAATTAAATTTTGAAGTTGAAATCTCAAATATCAAACTATCTGAAATGAGATAATAATAATAATAATAATAATAAATTAATAGAAATATATAGGAACTATGAAATTTAGTGAACTAATAAAATAAAAAATTATTATGGACCGTCCCTAGCGATCATTCTCGAATATTGTAGAAATATTATTATTTGGACTTTAAATGTTCTGGCAGAAGCAGAGGTTTTTCTTTCTTTTTGCATCCCTCCCCCACTTGCGTAGCGAGGTCGGCTTCTCCAACGAACGCAGGGATTTCATGGGGCCTTTAAAAAGCCAAACACGGCCCCACTCTCTCTCTCTATCCAACAGAAAATTAATTTTTTTTTTTTAAAGAAAAGGTGGCCACTTGTTTACTAATGTTTATTGTAAGAGGAATACTATTTATATAATTCATTTTAGAATGTATAATATATATTTTATTTATTTAAAAATAAAATTTTTTTTATTAGCCATTTTTGATGTGATTAATAAAATTTATTTTATTTTTAAATAGATAAGATATAAGATGTATAATTTTTAAAAAATTATAAAAAAAATATTTTTCTTTGTAAAGTACAAGCAGCATGATGTTTGATTTTATGGGTTGGTTTCGTGGCGTGACTCTTCAATTGTTCTAATTAATGAATACGGTTTCTGCAAAAAAAAAAAAAATAATAATAATAATAATAATAATAATAATAATAATTATGCTGATAAATTTAATTGAAAATTAAAAAATAAGAATGTCGACATAGGTTAATTTTATTCTAATTTGGACCCGCATTGGAAAGAGTTTGCCATCTCATCTAATTTTATTTTTTAAATTTTTTTTTATAAAGTTAGAATTCTATTCTATAAACTTAATCATATTTAAAATAATATAAAATTAAATTAAATTGAATCATATTCAAAATGATGATATAGGTGATTCGACAATCAAAATGATTTATTTTTCGAGTCATGTAGCTGAGTCATCAACAGTACTTTTTTTAAAATCAGATTTTTTTATTTTTTAAATAAAAAAAATATTATAAAATTTTTTGATTAATATTTTAGCTTACATAATCAGACAAAAGCCGGCATTAATTTCCGGAGTTACTACAACCACGTATCTAAATATCCTAAAATCAGGTGGAAGATTCCTATAAAGCATATTCCCTCAGATCCACAAACTATTATTGGTGTACAATGAAAACAACTCTATTTCATTTAGAAAAAAAATTAAATTAAATTAATTCCTATTCTTTTGGGCTTGTCATTAGCTGTATCATGTTAAGAACCAACAAAGAAGCCACAGTTGTTGGGGGTCCCCTACATCATTTATTATTTCTATTGTTGAATTAATGTGTATTAAAAACACAATATTTATTTACTTAGCATAAGTTTTTACAGAAAAAAACTGTTTCACGTTATATTAAGGTGGCGTTTGGATCAGGTTATCTTGGCAGGATTACGGATAATTCTGCCAGAATTATTGTTGTTTGGGGAATCTTGACTGTAATCTGTTCAGTAATATAAGATTCCGAAAGGTACAGGATTAATCCCAAAATATTACTGGGGGAGGGATGAATGTTGCATTACTGGAAGCGGGTAATGTTGCAGTTAATGTAAAATAATAAGTTTACTCTCGAGTACCCCAAACCCTAACCTCTTCTCACGATCGCAAGTTTACCCTCGAGTACCCCAAACCCTAACCTCTTCTCACGATCGCAAATTTACCCTCGAGTACCCCAAACCCTAACCTCGAGTACCCCAAACCCTAACCTCTTCTCACGATCGCCACCCCTCTCTCTCCCGAGACTGCCGTACGGACCCCCTCTCTCTCGCCCAAGCAAGCCGCGGCCGCCCCTCTCTTTCTCAAGCGCCCTCAAACCGTACGGCCCCCTTCGCCCTCTCGCGCTCACGCACGGCTCCCTCTCTCTCTCGTGTGCGCACGCTCGGACAAAAAATCTAGTTCATCCTCCCAGGTAATCCTTATAATCTTATTCCCTCCATTTATCATTTTTTCTACATGTATAAATTTTTTTTTCTCTCTTACTGAAAATAATTTGTTTTCGAATTGAAGTTAGAAGCAATTTTTTTTTTAATAATGAGTGTTTATAACTTATTTTTTTACATAAAGTTCAGATTTTTTTAATAATGAGTGTTTATACATTTCTATCAGGATTACCGAGTTTTAAAGGTTCAACCAAACGTAATAATGCTATAAACACTTTAATTTAGCATTACATTACCGGTTTATTTCAAACGCATTAATGCAGCATCTGCAGTAATCTCGTTCAGAAATGCAACATGTCGGGGTATGTTGAAATACTCAGTAATCTTACATAACCCGATCCAAACGCCCCCTAAGAGCAATGCTACATATACATTTCAAATAGGGTGTATATCATACACTCCACCTAATTCAAAGGTGGAAGCAACTCTATCGATCACTTCGAAGTGATCGATGAAATTCACTATATCCTTGGATGGATAGAGTGTAAGATGTACATCCTATTTGAGATGTACAAGTAGCATTAACTTTATATTAAAATAAAATATTCTGTATTTTTAAACTGTTTTCGTTATTTAATTATGAAAATGACTCTGCTTATTTGTATAGCAATGTCCACGTCTTAAAATTTGGTTTTTATTTGACTATTTTGTTCTTGCTTCACAGTTTGAAATTTTTCATGAGAGTGCTTTTGTGATGGTGGTATCTGATGTGACAATTATTTCTCTTTTCTAATTTAGTGGGCGTTTGGTCTATATTTAAAAATATTTTTTACCTCAATAAAATATTTAGCAATATTATTTTTAAATTTTAATTTTAATTTTAATTTTTAGAATTAGAAAAATTTGAAATTTAAAATAGTTAAAACATACTTTTTAAAATCTAATTTTAATTTTGGACTCAAATTAAAAAATTTAAATTTAAATTTAAATTTAGATTTAAAAATTTCAATTTTTTATATAAATTTAAATTTTAAATTATTATTTGTAAACAACAAAATAACATTTATTAAACAGTTTTATAAGATCACATCAGAAATTTTATTTTTTATTTAAACTCAGTCAAATACTCTATAACTTCTAACCAAAATCAGTTATCCAAATCAAAATATATTCCATAAAAAACACAATTCTAAAATCTAAGTCAAACAGGGCATTAATCTTTTTTGTCTTAACTTGCAACAATACTCATTTAACAAACTGAAAAAAAAAGATAGAAATTTTTATTTGGAACTTTAAATTTTTTTATTATTATTTTTTCTAAAAGTATTATTTAGATGATATTTTATTCAATAACATCCCCCTTCTACAATAGAACACACTAACTACATTCCAGAAGAAGAGTCTAGTGATAACATAATGAGGCTATTTATTTTTCTTTTTAAAATTTAAGAAAGAGACAATTTAATTAATTACAATGATACCATGTAGTAGTGGTGGTGGGGGGGGGCCAAGAGGAAGTTACTTGGAACCCTCATCAGTTGGGGATGGTGGTCTCCACTCTCCACAACAGGACATGCGTGTACCCTTCGTCAACCTCTTACAATTTTTTTTTTTGCAGATATGAGACAAGCAATAGATGCTAATTACTTTTTTTTGACCATATGAATGAGCATTACAGGGAACCCTTTTTTTTGAAAAGAAATATATTACTATTTATTTAATGAAATAAATTCTTTGAATCTAAATAAGTTTTACTAAAATACAAATACCGGCCATAATTCAATGCGCTTGATGATTTTTTTTTTTTTTTTTTTTAGAGTTAATTTCGTAAATTTTTCTGTAAACATATTGAATAGTATGTATATTTTTACAAAAATTAACTTTTTATATTTATTCTTTAAAAACTTCTAAGTTTGTTATCTTAACAAAATATAAGTAAAATATTAATTTTATCTTTATAAATATGTTTCTCTAAAAATTTCAATCTATGATTAAATATATAATATCTGAAAAGATAAAAAGATAAATTTATCTCACTCACTAATCAAAATTAATCATTTAATTTAAAATTAATTGTATTTTTCTAACGAATATTATTTTAACTTTATAAAATATATTTGCTATTCGATATATTCACCGACGTATGAAATTAATAATTTATTTTATAAATTTTTTATCAGTTTTCATTAAGAGGACATTGTTGTACTACTGAGATAAAAATGTAGACGAAAACATGTATAGTACAACAATATAGATGCATAGATGACTTAAAACTAAGAAAAAGAAATTTTTTCTTGATATTGTAGTATAAAATAGCAGCAGCAGCAGCAGCAGCAGCACAGGGACAATGAGAATGAAACTACAACATGATGGCACCAGATCTCAATTTCTTAACTTCTGTAACCAATGTAAGTGTATGATTCAATCAAACTAATACAGCAAACCCAGATTTGCCACACATTCAACTCATCAGTTTTTACCGTCGCAAGCTATTTTAGTACAAACAACAAGGCCATAGGATTGAAAAGAAAAATATTAAAAATAGAAAGAAGAAAAGACAGAGAGGGAGAAAGAAAGGAGGAGGTATTTCGGGTGAGACGAATTTACAATGTGGGAGGATTATTAGTTATGAAGATAAGGCGAGTTCAGCCCATGCTAAAGGAGAATCTTTCAGCAGGGCAGCTGCTGACAGGTCGATCCCATTCTCGAGAACTGATGCGATAATTTGCATTGATGGCCTCTTGGAAGGGTCGGGCTCGATGCATAGGCTCACCACGCTACATATAACGGCGAGATCGTCGGCTTTCACACTCTCTAGTTCGGGATCCACCAGCTTTCCTATCTCCTCTGGGTGCTGAAGATATTCTCTAGCCTGTAACAAGTTCAGATCAATATGTGAGTTAGAAAAAAATTTGACGAAAAGTTTAACAAATGTACAAGATTCAAGTGCAAATAAACAAGCGCTTCAACCGGATTAAAGTTATACAACGGAAATGCTCAGTTTATCACAGATTGGGACCAGAAGGTGTAATTTGAGAGAGCAAGAAATTGAAAAAATGCTCACCCAGTCCACCAAGAACCCTCTGTCTTTGCAATATGGAGGCCTTCCACTGATTAATTCGAGCAAAATCACTCCGAAAGCGTATGTATTGCCTTGGACATCCGAATGCTTTTGCTCTAAGCAATCCACAAAACCATGAAAAGAACCTTCATTCGTGACACACGCAGAACCCTTCTGATATTTCGAAATAATCATTTTCCATCTCTCAAAATCAACTATCTGCTTATAAAGCAGTTGGGTCAGTATCTCCATAATTTGGTAAAGAAGCTTTGTAAGATACAAATTATCAAAAGAACAAAACAGGCAAAAAAAAAGTAGAATGATTCGTGCTCGTTGGAATGCAAACCTTTGGGGTGAAATCTTCGGTGATGTATACTGCATTTGAGTTCAAATCAGCTATTGTGAATGGAGGCTGCAGCTCGGTGTGCAAGTACCTTAGTCCTTTCGCAATACCTATAGCTACTTTCATGCGCCTAATCCATGATAACTGTGATCCTTCACCGTCTAAAAGAAAAAGTAATATGCATCCTTAGGTCCAAAATAAGATGGTACCAATATACCAAAAGAAAGAGTAGGCAAAAATTTAAGAATTCCGACCAACTATTATGATATTTGGACACAGGTCCTAAGTTCAAGATTTTGGATTTGAAACCCCGACATAGTGTTGTACGATTTTAGAGAACTCAATCAGGCCTCACAATTTCCGTAAAAAGAGTTTCAAAATACTCCATCAACTAACAAAATATGTTCTCAAGTTACAAAACATTCCGCCAAAATAGTCCCAAAGATACGTAAGTCCTGATGGTATCTGCTGAAACTGTGCAATGCTTCAGTAAATGATTCATATCGGAAAAAAAAAAAAGAGAGTAGAGAACTAGTTTCCAAATGACCTATAGTTCGAAGAACTTGTATGTTTAAGCCAAAACAGTATAAATGACTTACAATGAAGGTGCTCATACAAGGTTCCGTTAGATGCATATTCGAAGACTAGTATCCTTGAAAATGGTTCGTTTTCCTGGCAATAACCAAGCAATTTTGCTACATTCTCATGATTCAGCCTTGCCAGGTCAGCCAACTGAAAGGTAGATCTTCTAATTAAAATTTTGGCATGAAAATAAATTAATTAAAAGCTATTTTGGCCAATAATTTACCTTATTCTGAAAGAAGAATTCGTGATAGCTCGTCCAGTGTTCTTCAGAGAAGCACAGTGCAATAACAGCAATTTCAGGTCCATCCTTCAAAGTTCCTTTATACAGTATACTATCAGGAGATGAGCCGATAATGTTGCTGAAATCCTCACAAGCTACTTCAAGTTCCTGCCGACTTAATCTCGGGATGTTTTTCAGGATTTCACTGTCTATTGGCACAAAAATTTGTACAATTTTATTTGTTTCAGCCGCCATTTTGTGATGAAGCACTCAATTTGACAGCAAGTAACAAACTTGGTACTAACCAATTGACATTGCGATCTCGGCCTTCCAATTCTTCGATTTCTTCCAAGGAAGTTTTACAGTGGGCTTTAACTCGCAATTTCCAGCTGCAGTAGCTGCACCAGTGATTATGAAAACAAGCACAAGAACTCCCGTAGTAATTTCCAGAATCAAAAGCCACTCCGGCTGCTGTAGACTTTGGTGCTGCTTATGCCATTCATTCGATTGTTTATATGCCTCTTTGCCTACTCTCTGGCTTTTTGCAGAAGCACCTAAGGAGAAACAGCAAATTCTCTTTTCAGTCTATCAGAGACTAGCAATCTGAAAACCAGTAAATTCCTCCATGCTAACCGTGGATTTATGAGATCCATCATATAAAAATGTAAATTTATTTCTCTGAAGTATAAGCATAGAAAGAAGATTGATAGACGCACGTGTATATCAATTTATTCACATAAAGGGAACGATCTGCACCTGTGCAAAACCTATATCTAACTGTTACAAGTAAATAAACCACATGACTGCAAATAAGATGAACGATTGAATACTTAGCAAATATAGGGTGCCTTTGTGATCATTAGAATTAATATTAACCTAACACCAAGGCCTTCTATAGTAAATGTTCCATGTTGTTGTGAATAGATTGGAACATAAAATAAGAATCCCCATAATTGAGTTTATATTCTAGGGACAATGATTAGTCATCGAAATGTTTATCATGAACACTTCGTAATTGTTCATTGTAGTCGATGGATTTTGGCATAGCAACATAAAGATGCCTCGAGCAATAAAAGACATAAAAAATAAGTGATTTGAGAAGTTATGATGGTACCATTGCAAGTTTGAGAAGTACGCTGCAGGACAGAGTATTCATCTTGGAAGCAGTTTCCTTGGAAGCTCGACCTGCATATAGATCCGAGGAAACTGATGAGTTTCAAATGAAGCATATCTAAGATGACTTAAAATAGAATTTATTTACCTTGGAAGGTACTTCAGACAAGCTGGTATTTTTCCAGCAAAAAAGTTGTACGAGAAATCTCCCACTCTCAGGCGAGCAAAGCGGCACAGGCCATTACCATTGCTCTGATCTAACCTGAATTGTAACAGTTAACAAATTAATCTGAAATATAACATAATACTAACCTACATATCAAAGATTTGAAATATTTGCCACAGATAAAATCCCTTTTTTTTTTCCTCCCCCAACAAGAAAAAACATAGTGCAAGAGTTATCAATTTCCCTTGAGAAAAGCATATATATTTTTTTAAATAAAAAAAAAAAAATCTTACATGCTGCTTGATGTAGTGGGAACATTTGAATTGTTGCTTCCAGGGATTGGCCCGTTTAGTCTATTTCTATCGATCCGTAGCTCGACGAGATTATCAAGATTACCGAGCTCGGGCGGTAGACTCCCGGTCAGTGCATTAGAGCGAAGATTTCTGTGTAGGAAAATAAAACATAAAAAGAAACACAACAAGTTATCAAAAGAAAAAGAAAAACTAGCCAACGAAGAAGGGAAAAAAAAGAAAAGAAGAAGATTATACTAAACATTTTGCTTCCTACATTATGGTTATGCTGGCCAGTTCGCCAAGCTCAGCAGGGACAGGACCAGTAAGCCGATTCACGCTCAGGTTGAGTACTGTGAGGTGCTTCAACAAGCCGATTTGTTTAGGTATTGTTCCAAGAAGCAAATTATTGTCCAAGTACCTGTAGGATGATATAAATACATTATTATGCGCCCCCTCCCCGCAACAAAAGAGAAGAAGTGAAGAATTAGTGTTCAGTAACAGAACATACAGTTCTTGCAGGGAACTCAGTTGTCCAAGTTCAGGGGGAAGAAATCCCTTCAGCGATGAACTCGAAAGGTTTCTGCAGAACCCAAATCCCATTCTCAAATATTAGATAATTAATATGGAAACATAGTATACAACATCTCAGGAACACAGAAAACATAATGCTTGTATAAATATAGATATCAACACACTAAAAACAGCCTCTTTGGCACCACTTACACTTTGTCATATATGGGGTTACATTATTTCTAGTACTATCAAATAGTAAAGTAAGAATACCAACACAATAACTAACAGAATATATAAGAATCAACAGTGTACAGGTAAGGATCCAAACTAAATCCAGTACTATTGCTACTGAGAAAAAAGGGGCATAATTGAGATCTGCAAAGAGATGGGGGCAAAGTGATAATTAAAGTGAAAGGAAGGGCTTTTCTTACAGAGAAACAACCAGATCCTGAGATGGCGAGCAAAACACACCATACCAATTGCAAGGATCTCTACCTTGTGCATTCCAATCAGATAGAACCGAAAGTGGGTCTTCAAAAATGGCTCTTTTAAACGCGGCGAGCGCCAAAATTGCTGAAAAAAAAAAAAGCAATCCACATCACAAATTCACCTCCAGAACCAAAATTCCGTCCCATCTCATAAAACCCACATCCAATTCACCCCCCAAAACGGAACCCAAATCGAAACCCACAAAGCCCGAAATTAGAATTGCGGCTAAAAAGCCTAAGCATCAAACATAGTGACATACCCTGGTAATTTAAAGAGGAGTGAGTGGGCACAAGGAGAACGCCGCATTTGATAGCGAGAAGGAGAAGCAGCGGAAACCCTAGTGAGCTCCTCATGTCCACTCTACACTGAAGCTTCGAACTCCCCCGTAAAAGAAGCTCCTTTATGGATTAAACCGAACCAAAAAAAGGTGGGGGAAATGGGGATCGAAAAAGGAAGCACCTTGGAGGAAACACGGCTCGGGAGAGACGAAAATGGAGGAAAGGGACCGCCCACATGGGGCGGAGGTGGAGTTGGTGGGTAGAGGAAATGGGGAGAAGAGGAGAGTGAGAAAGAGAAAGAGAGAAGAGCGAATAGGGAGAATGTTTTATAGCTCCAAAATTAAATGAAGGGGGAGGGAAGAGACCATTGGACTCTTGTCGCCTTTACGATTTCTTTTTCTTTTATTATTATTATTATTATTATTATTATTATTATTATTATTTCGATTTTTTTTTAATTAGGATGTTAGGATTTGAATATTAATTTGATTAGGATAATACGCAATATCGATTTCCAATTACGAAAAAAAAAATTATGGTGACACGTAAGGCTATAAAATAGGTTGATCTATTTTATGTGTTTAGTTCACAAATATTTAAATTTACATATATTTTTGGGTGGCTATTGATCAGTAAATACAGAAAAAAAAAATTGAAAGGAAAAAAAAAATTATAATTAAACAATATGATTAAAGTCATGATCTAATTAAATAAATTAAAAGCAAATTTTTATATTTTATTATAATAAATTAGTATAAATTTTGAGTATTCTATAATATTTTATTTTATTTTTTCTATTAGAATAAAATATTGTATACTATACAAAACAATGAGAACAAAGTATGAGCAAACAATAAGTTATTTTATTGCCTCTTCTTTGTTTAATCTTAATCTTATGATTACACCATCTTTCCTTTCCTATAATGAAAGATGAACCCATTTCTCTTTCTGAAATATGCCCTCAAGAAATCTACTTTATACCGGATGGATTTTCTCAGTAATCCGTATACTCTCTCTCTCTCTCTCTCTCTCTCTCTCTCTCTCTATATATATATATAGAGAGAGAGAGTAGGGTTACTATGCTCTTATAAATATAATTTTTTTTTATACTCATAATTTTTTCGTCTTTGGATGAAGAAATATACGGTTAAAATGATAGTAATTTTTCTAGGATTTACTAGATTGTTGATGAAATAGTATAAATTTTATAAACTACTATAATCCTAACCACGCATTTTTCATCTAAGGGGTAAGTTAACTTATGAGTATGAAAGGATTTTACTCATAAGAGTATAGTAGCCGAACCCTATATATATATATATAGATTAAAACTTATATATTTTTAAAAAGTATAAATTCATTCATACTTATAAATTTTTTATTATTAGATTTGCATTGAGATTTGTGCTATTATAAAGTCAACTAAAAAAAAAAAAATACAAATTTCAATACAAATTCAGTGAAAATTTTTTACAAATATATTTGGATTTATACTTTTGAAAGTATATAAGCTATATATATATATATATATATATATATATATATATATATATATATATATATATATATATATATATATTGTAGAAGAATGTAAAGTTAGAATATAAAAGAGAATTTTGTAAGATAAATTATGCTATAAATAGAAAATTATTTTATACCAATCAATTCTTTTAAAAAAATTATTTTCAAAAATATTTATTATGCAGTAATTTTATTGGGCTATCTATACGGTTTAACTAAACAGAATAAAGCTATCCAAACTAAAGTATTGTGAATTTTTCAAACAGGCTCATGTAGTTATAATTAGCACCGCTACTTTATAATATAAAATCTTGATATTTTACGCATTTTGTGTATAGGAAAATCCAATTTAAATTGTGGGAAATGTTAGGTATAAGTAGCTTTAGGTACCGTTTGGTTCGGGGATAAGAAAAATTTTGTTATACCGGGGATAGGTATAGATTCTGGTATTAGCAGGAATTAGTGTAAATTTACGTTTGGTTGAATTTATGAGTTATACCGGGATTAAAGGAAATTGTGTTCGGTAATTATATAGGAATAAGGAGAATAAGATGAATAGGCAAAAATTGTGTTTGGTTGAGTATAGAGGAATAAGAAGAATTGATAAGTAATAAATTATGTGTTTTGACTATTTTGCCCTTTAAAATAAAGTTTAAATGGGAGTAAAAATTTTAATTGTATAAATTTTATAAATTTTAAATTAATAATTTTATTTTTTCAAAAATGAAATAAAATAAAATTTTTAGATTTATTAAAAAATAAGTTAAAAAAATAATATTTATTAAATAAAAAATGTTAAATTTTAAAATTTATAAATTTAAATATCTTTTAAAAAATTCTAAGTTAAAAAAATAAAAAAACTAATTTTTATTATTATAGTGTATGGAAAATAAAGGAAAAAAAAATGAAAAAAGAAAAATAAAAATGCCGTGGAGAGAGAGAGAGAGAGGAGGTGAGAGAGAGAGAAAAATTTAAAATTTTTAAAATTTAAAAATTTAAAATTTTTAAATTTTAAATTTTAAAATTAAATTTTAAATTTTAAATTTTAAATTTTAAATTTTAAATTTTAAATTTTAAATTTTAAATTTTAGATTTTAAATTTTTAAATTTTAAATTTTAAATTTTAGATTTTAAAATTTTAAATTTTAAATTTTAAATTTTAGATTTTAAAATTTAAAATTTTAAAATTTTAAAATTTTAAAATTTAAAAATTCTAATTTAAAAAAAATAAAAAAATTAATTTTTATTATTTAAAGTGTATGGAAAAGAAATAAAAAAAAAAAAAGAAAAAGCCTGCAGAAAGCTTGTCTCGAACCCCATGAAAAAAATGGGTTCCTGGGAATTCCAGCTGGGGATGGGAATTCAAATTCCCATCCCCATACCCCCTATTCCAGCATACATGGAATCCGAATTCCATCATTCCGTATCCCCATTTGGGTATGGAAACGGGGATAAGGGGGTTATTCCCCCCTTATCCCCGTTACCAAACGGGGCCTTATAGTTTTCTTAAACAACACACAATCTAATAATATGATCGAGAATGCTTGGTCCCTCCAATGTTGAGTAGAGATTCTCTGAAGTTACTACAATATTTGAGTAGATAATCCAACTCTCACTCATAATATATATATATATATATAGAGAGAGAGAGAGAGAGAGTAGGTTTTGTGTGTTTTTAGAAGTACGGAGTCTTCCGTACTCCCAAATTATTTTTAATATTGGGACTTCGGAATAGACGATCGGCTTCGTTAGACTTGATCTAAAACATTTGAAGTATCCAAAAATTAAATTTTACGGTTTTTCGATATAATTCAGCTAGTGATTTAAAAAGCTCAAAATCAACGGCTGAAAATAAAAATATTACAAAATATAATAATGTAATACTAAAATTTTAGATCAAAATATAAAAAAAAAATTATCAACATTTTATGTGATTTGAATATTTCAAAACAGTTAAATTTGTAAACGGTTCACCACAACCATTAAAATTATTGATTTTGACCCACCTTGATCACTAAGCAAATGATATCGAAAATTTACGAAATTTAATTTCTACACTTTTTAAATACTCTAGATCAAGTTTAATGGAGCCGATCGTTCATTCGAAAGTCTCAACATTGAAAACAACTTAAAAGTACGGGACCTCCGTACTTTTAAAAGCACACAAGCCTAACTCACTCTCTCTCTCTCTCTCTCTCTCTCTCTCTCTCTCTCTCTCTATATATATATATATATATATATATATATAGTCTCGCTACTATACTATTAATAGAATCAAATTATTAGTGCTATCAAATTTTCTATTCTTAAATCAAGATTATTTTTATCCGTTAGATTTTACTAGTTTCTCAACCACCTATTAAACTCAAGTGGCCCACTGTCTTCTCAACCACACGTACATCTTTTAATTTAAAGATTATATATATATATATATATATGGACACGAATGATGACCTTGCTTAATATTTTAGGGGATCAAAATTAAAATAATTTAAGTTACCCTTACATTAATTGGTGCTATTTGACTAGATATGTAGAACAACTTAATGTATCAAATCTGTTGAGGATTAATTGTGATTGTGTGTTGATTTGTATTAAATCATACCAAATAACTATTTGTTTCTAAAAGATTAAGCGAGTACAATGATTATTTAATATAATTTAACATAATATCAAAATAAAAAATTCTTAGTTCAAATTATATCAAATTCCTAATATAATTAATTTTTTCTAATTTAATTCAAGTTTATAATAAATATAAAAATACCGTTCTCTTCAAGTTTAAATTTTTAAAAAATAACAATTATTTCATAAATTTCACAATTTGTTATTTTATATTTGATCACTAATCTATAAATGACATCAGTACATGATCTTGTAGCTAACTAAACCATTTTTGCAGTGCAAATATTTTACATGGTGTTATTAATTAGTGGAAAGTTCTGTGAGTGCATTTTATGATTTATAATCTCCTCTTCACAAGATTTACATATGTCATCACTTTGTTTTATCTCCTTATATCTTCTTTTGTAATTGCATAATATGTAAAAGTATTAATTGCAAGGTGCTAGCTATGCACACAGCACTTAAATTCAAATGTCTGATCTCTGCAGCCATTACTGTTGGAGCAGTTTTGCAGCAAAAAGATCGCGAAACCTCTTCAAATAGATTTGATTAATTTGTACCGAGTAGGTGAAATAAATGAAAACGCATGTCTGAGTAATGTTATCTGTACACTCAAAAGTATTGCGGAGGAATATTAGTAGATGAGTTAACATTTCAAAAGTGGCATATGGGGATTAGTTTATCTTTGTAGATTTTAGATTAATCTCATATGAGCATTAGTAATGAAAATTTGAAACATTAGTTAATTAGTTGCGGATTATAATATGTTGACTCAGAAACTAAATTTTGGGGTACCTTGTACACTAATTAAGGTTACTTTGCTGTTATGCAACTTTAATTAGAATTATTTAGTTAAGAAGCTTATGATGCTTAATTGAGAAGACATTTGAAACTTATGTTAGGTGACAAAGAATGTGTGACCCATATCTACTATAGAAAATCCTAAGGAGTTCAAATAAAGGACATATGGGCTTTTAGAATATCTTTTCTGATAAATCTTTTTGAAAAAAAAGAAGAAGAGAATGAAATCAAGATATCAACTGGCCGCTTCACTCAAAGAAATATTTGAAGAATCTAAAATGTGGATGTTTTAATTTGTTGTGTCCAAACACTAAAATGACCTTCTTTTATCTTTTTTTTTTTTTTTGAGAGAAAGATAACACACCATCTGCTTTATTCAATAAGTAACTGAATCTAACTACTACAGAGACAGCTAGTTTATTCAGAAGAAAAAAGGCAGAAACATCAAGATTAAACTAAGAAAGAGTAAAAAAAGGAGAAAAAAGACAAACATGCAGATTTAGTTCGGTTGTTTGTTTGGAGAATCGTTTTATTTGACGTTAACCTCTCACAACTTCATAACACATCTAATTTTTTCGACTGCACACAAAGGATTCGAACTATTCTGATTGAAAATTGTGTTATTTCTATCTAGTCAGATTGTCCATCAGCTTGCCGCTAAAATAATCAACTGCTTATCTGCATCCTGAGTGGACCCCTCTTCCAAATCTGGTCCAGAATGATTTGACGTTCCTTACATTTGATGACGCACGTTCAAAATTAATAATAACTAAAATGACCTTTTAGTTTTTGAATTCGGAAAGTAGAAAAAAGTTTTTAATTTCCAAACAAGCCAAGGTGATTTTGCTACAAAATAAAGCAAATTAACTTCACAAATCAAAAAGGGCTTTAAAATCAAATTTGAAAAGTTGGAAGGCTCTTTCATTATGCTTTTTATTTTTTATTTTTTGAAGGAAAATAGAATGACTCTCATGTGAATATGAGTAGATAGAAATCTAGAATGAAGTTCTCGTGGTCGCAATGAAGCTTCCTGTCCACCTCATTACATCTCACAACCACCGAAAGAAATAAAGAACACCATGGTATTACCCTCTCCCTTATTAAATTAAAATATAACAACAAATTATCAAAGTTGTGTTCTTCTTTGGTAGTAGCTCAGATACTGATCTTAGCAAATATTGGATAAAAAAAAATTAATACTTTTACTATGGCATGCAGAAAATTGAAATGAAATTACCAGTTGGACTTCTAATTTGGAACTTTACTGTTTCTTGTACAAAGAAGAACACTACTAAGAGGGAGATTAACAAATTGTTTCTAGTAATGGTGCTATTAAAATTTGATTTTATTGAACAATTAATGCTAACTACAACAAAATTAGGCTATAGCGATACTTTTAAGTGTTTCTAAAATCTAAAAAAAGTATCGCTGACAAAAATATATACAGACACTCATTGTAAGTGTTGCTATATGTGCCGTCGTTAAAGTGTATAGCGACATATTTTTATAATGTGTCCCAAAAATATGTCCCTATAATCTAATTTTGGATATAGATGGAATATAGATATGACACTTATATAAAAGTATCACAAACATATGCTCATATAACCTAATTTTATTGTACTGGCTGCACCTTATAACAAGGCCAAATAGATACTTCGGGAGGATGGTATAGTGATCATGATGTTATCACCCATGAAGAGAGAGAGAGAGAGAGAGAGAGAGAGAGAGTTATTAATATAGAGAGGTGGATGCATGCATGTGATTGAGGCATTTTCCCTTAATTTGACACAACTGAGTCAGGAAGAGATCAGTAAATTCCTAATTAATGTTGTCTGGCTCTTTATGTCCTCAAGCATTCATTGTTTCCAGGTTGCATTTTATGATGATGATGTTGGCCTTTTTTGCATGTATATATAGTGTACCAGTTATATTACTATGATATTGTGTTGGGGATTTTTTAAAAATAACCCTCCCAAAATCTCTATTTTGCAAAATGACCCTATGAAAAAAAAATTTGTAAAACTAACCCTCCTTTTGCCACCTCAGCGCCACGTAGGGTAGACAGCGTGAAGGCGCTGAAGCGGTCAGCGCCTTCACAAAAATCCTGTGAAAGCGCTGAACCATTCAGCGCCTTCAAGAAATCCTATTGAAGACGCTGAACGCTTCAGCGCCTTCTGAAGGCGCTGGTTCATTCAGCGCCTTCAGCATGTACTATAAGCGTCGAGGATTTAGTCAATTTTCGCGGCGAAAAATGCCCAAGTCCTCGATGCCTTATGTGTACGCTGAAGGTGCTGATTGGTTCAGCGCCTTCACAAGAAATCCTATAAAGGCGCTGAACCATTCAGCGCCTTCAACACATGGCATGAAGGCGCTGAGAGGTTCAGCGCCTTCATAAGAATATTGTGAAGGCGCTGACCGCTTCAGCGCCTTCACGCTGTCTACCCTACGTGGCGCCGAGGTGGCAAAAGGAGGGTTAGTTTTACAAAAAAAATTTTCATAGGGTCATTTTGCAAAATAAAAATTTTGGGAGGGTTATTTTTAAAAAATCCCCTATTGTGTTTCAGAACACCACAAATATTATAGGGCTAGAGTTTCATAAATGTATATATGGTAGAGTCTATACTTAGAATAGTATTTTAAGTGGACTTTTTTTATGAGTTTATATATTACGAGAGAGAGAGAGAGAGAGAGAGAGAGAGAGATCTCTTCGTTAATATTATGTAGAATATATCACAAACTAATAAATATATAAAAGAAAAGAAAACATTCTAAGGTTATCAACATTTTCTGTGAGTAAATAATGAAGTATTCATAAAATTTAGCTATACTTACAAGCAAACCAACTATAGTGGAAAGCAATAGAATACTAGTATATGAGTGAGAGCAAAGAGAGATCGAGTTGCATTCTCTTTCTCAGATGTGAAGGATTAAATTTATACAAATAGCTAGGCTTTCAAACGGAAGATTGATTGACAAAGTTGTAGGGGCCCTTTTGGTAAATAAACAGTGATAGTACACCCACTGGATCATGGTCTCAAGCATCTATGATGCAAGGCATGCACCTAAAAAGGGGACCCATTTGTCACTTTTATCTTGTGCTATTAACACATAACCATGTGCTTATGTGACAACATATATCAATACACATCTGAAGATCTCTTTTTCTTTTTTCAGATGATGCTCCCTTGGGCTCTCTTGCTTAGCTCCTTTGGAACAAATGGTCCCTCATGAACCATCATCACCTTTCACTTTCCACCATAGAAAATTCAAAAGAAACTAAGGTAGATATGTTGTTGCTTTCAATAGTTTGCTTAAAGTGAAGCTACCATTACCAGACACACAAATTCGATTATTTCACAATCAGCGGTACATTCGGTTGATATTTCTTATAATTCTTTTTAATCAAATACTATTCTGCAATTGAGCGAATGTTGTTTACGAGGGTCCACAAAATCAACAAACTTTTGGAACTAGGCTACTTGGCAACAAGAGTTTTTACTAACAATAGTGTTGATCTTCTTTTTACTTGTAACTTTAGCTTCAATACTAAGTTTCTGATCTAGCTTAGTTTCAATTCCTATTAGCTTCTAGCTTAAGAATTGGCCAACAAGTTGGTGTGAGGAGCAAGTATTCGCTCTTGCGGCATTGAAAAGTTAACATCCCTCTCTCCATTCACCATCTCCTCCTCACCTTCTAAGCCAAGGCTCAAAAGTTGTGCTGGTATTTTCAGAGTATGTGAGTGACTGTTTCTACTTCATTAACTCACTGCACCAAAATTGAGTGGCAGCAAATTATTTCGCCCAAATAATTAGCTCCCAGAGTTTGATTCAGTGATGACTGATGACCCACGTACACACATTGATAAGGATGATAATGGGGCGGGTTCAAAGCGGGTGCCACTCTGTACTTTTGCCTGTATGAAAAATAAATAGGATTTCAAATCCGCTATATATTGTCCCATTAAACGGATCTGAATCCTATATATCCCGCCTCAACCGAAACCGTTGGATTCGGGCAAACTTTAAACCGTGACAGGTTCAAATCTCATCTTCTGTACACCTCATTCAGGCCACCACAATTAACTCAAATTATACTCCAAGACAATGAGCCTTAAAATTGGCTTATTAAGACAATGCATTGAACAAGCTTATTTACTATGCAATATTTGATCTTTATTTTTGCGAGTATAGTTAACCCTCATTAGCTTCTACTGTTACCATACACATTATGAATCAAAAGAAAAAAAGAAAAATTTGAAAATAACTTACAATTCTCTCCAAATTATGCTCTAACTATAGCTATTCTCCCACATCTCTACCTGTTTTATTGCCTCATCTCTTTTCCGAGACATCTCTTCGAGCTCCTTAGGATCAAATGGAGGTGGAATTGTGCACGGATCCGAATCGTGGACCCATTTCGCCATCGAGTCCATCATGAACGTCTTCTCGAGCCCTTTGGCTGCGCAAGCCATCGATTCAAGGCACAACTCGGTCGCCTTCTCGGGCACAGTTGGTTTGTACCTCAAAAGCTTCGCGTACTCTGTCAGTAAGTGCAGCATGTAGTCATATACGTACTCCATTTTCACTTCCTCTTCAATGTAGCCGCTCCCCGCCCTTCCTATAGCTTGTGCCTGTTTGGTTCGCAGGATCAAGAATTTAGGAGTTGCATAGTTTTAAGGAACATTAAGCGAAAATAAGACATTAATCTTACACAAAGGTACTTACACAAATGTTGATATGTGACTGACCCAATACTGAATGAATCAAATTAGATGGTTACGACCCGAGTCCGAACTAGTTAAACCCAAACAGAGACTAATTGGGCCTCAAATTCACCAAGCCTACAACTCTCTACACCTAACCTGAAATTGAACCCTGTTTGTTAACTGATTGGGTATGATAAGCTTGAGTCGGATGCGCGCGCCCAAAAAAATTCCTGTGGAACCCATGGGTTCTTCCTCAATGGGCTTGTTCTTGGGCTAACCACTGTGCTGACACATGGTCACAGAAAATTGGACCTGTTTGGCCTAAGCTGAGCTTCGCAAAACTGCTGTTTTGGTGTAGGATTTCCTCAAACCGTTAGAATTTTCATTTATCGTTTGGCTTCTAAGCAGAAATTGCTTCAATTTACCTCACATTATTACTAGATTCTCCTCCTGCGTGTTTACCTCACATTATTATAGAAGCTCGAGAACTTTCATTATCAAACGTCTGACTATTACTTTTCAAAATAGAAAACTGTATCCGACAGCAAGTTTTCTGTTCTCCTATTTATAGTATTAAGTTTGAAATAAGTGTATGATTACCTCATCTGGGTGGCTGTTGCCCCAATCAACGGCGAACTTGATCGATCGGCACTTCTGATCAGGATTAATCGGCCAGTAATGGTGACCCGGCATCAATCCCCGCGTGAAGAAGTCCTGGTACGGAGTTGTCACCAGCAACATCGGCGAGTCGCATGCCAAGATGTACTTCTCGCTCACCGACCACGACTTGCCATCGATAAAAATCTTATACCTGCACCGGAACACCGCGAAGTTCGAGTAACATCCACAACAAAGCTTCAGACCTTACGAACATACTACTATCAAAACAACAAAATGTGTTACGCTAAAAACAAGTTTACTTTAAATAAGCACTTGTGTGTTAATTGATGGATCTACAAAAATTAGAGCAAATTATATTAATTACCTGTACACACACTGGCCAGCTAGGTCTGATTTCTTGAATCCATTCTGGGTCTCACTGTCCCAGTCCTACAAAACCACTAATTAAAGATTAGCTGAAATATAGTTGTACTCTGTATAGAAACATTTACATGAATATTCTCCATAAAATCAGCCATTTACTTGTATATCTCAGAAAATCAAACTTGATTACCTACTCCTAACAAGAGTGCCCTCTACAAAAAATTGTTCAATTTTTTCACGAATTGGATGATCCCCGCAAGTTAAGATTAGCATATTTTAATACGAAACTATAACTTCAAATTATCAATCCAAAATATCAGCATAATAACAAGAATTTAGGAAGATATATATATATATATATATATATATATGCTAATGGATGATTTTTGCTTTGGGTATGCTGTAAAAGACCTGCGTAAAGAGCCGAGCATTCCACTCTCGGCCATTGGAGATGTTGCAGTTGAGAAGGTCCTCTCGACTCGGGGAAACGCTCGGGTTTCCCTTCCAAAACGCGTAGGGTTCCCTTTTTTTCCATTTCACTCTCTCGTTCCCTTTCTTCAGATCCTCTAAAAGTAGCTCCCATGGCTTTATCTTGATCTCCGGCCTATCAAATTCAGGTACGAGCAATATTAATATTATATTTTGATAGCGACAGAAGAGCAGCATTATTTATGAACAAACAGATGTTGATCGATGTAGATTACGTACCAGCCCCAGAAGGACCAGTCGGGGAAGACGATGTCGGCGGAGGCCTGGTCCTTGCAGTAGCGGAAGAGCGGCGGCAGCGGTGGAGCGTCGGGGCCGCGGCGGCGGTAGTGGTCGAAGAGGATGAGGGGCGGGTCCTCGCAGTTGAACATGAGGTCGAGGTCGGGGACGCGGCCCGGGTAGCGGGCGAGGAGCTGCAGGATCCCCCACAGCGTGAACACGTCCCGCGTCTGGTACGGCCGCGCGTAGCGCTCCGCGTACGCGCGCCCGCCCAGCACCACGAGGCGGAAGTGCGCGAACCGCCGCGCCCCCTCCACCGCCGCGCGCGTGATCCCCTCGGCCCCCCGCCACGGCCGCAGGTCCTCGTGTATGTAGCGAAAGTAACCCGGGCATGTTGTAGCAGCAGCAGCAGCAGCAGCAGCAGTAGTAGTTTTAGTAGTTTTAGTAGTATTAGTAGGTGGTGGTCTCGGGGTGCAGGACAGGTGTTCGACGGATGTCCCCGTCCCGTTAGCGCACGCGAGGAAAATGGGGATTTTTTTGGAGTGGGAGGATCTCTGCTGCTTTGTACTGCTGCCGCTGCTGCTGCTGCTCCTCTTTAGGAGGAAGGGCTGCACGTGCAGAGAAAATAGATAAAATCAGGGTTTCATTATTTTTCTCACGCTCCAAAAATCATAATTTTCTTTTAAAAATTTTTACCGTCACACATGACTCGATAAATTGATCGGACATAAATTCTATCTATAAAATCATCACCAGTGCAAATGTGCAATGACATTACAGAAACTAAACAAACAGCTTCTAAAATGTGATTATTCATGTCGCCAAAGTATTTTTATAACTAACCAGCAAGAGAAATAAAAATTTAAAAAAAAAGAATTCTGCAACGAGGATCATCGTAGAGAACATACAAGGTGGTCGATCCATTGCATGGAGATCAAAATGACAAGGACAAAAAGTGTGACGAAGACGACACCGACACCTTTCATGGAAGAGTGTATGGTCTCTACCGCGCCACTTCCCTTCGCCCTTTCAACACAAGTACTCATGATCTCATGGCAAATACTCTATAAATGCAAACTCTTATTCTTTTCTGTTACATTGACGAGTACTTGAGAAAATTGGTTGAGAAGATTGATAACTTTGTTTCTATTTCTGGGGAGAGCATCTTAAAAGAGGGATTAAGACGAAGATGGAAAGCGTGAGGTGTACATGGAGGAGGAGATGGCTGAGCCTAGCAGTTTGACTTTTAATTTTATTGGGGGTGTTCGTAACCGTTTCTGCTCATTGACGTCCCTCTTGTCTTTATTATGCATTTTGTGCTTCGGTGTCTGCACCAGTATTAATTCCTCTCGTTTAGTTTTACAATTCAAACTGACCTTTTTCAAATATCTAAAAAAAATTTCTGTAAGTTTACTTTTTTTTTTTTTTTTTTTTTCTTTAAATCAAACAAGCGGAAAACTTAAAAAGCAATGTAATATACAATGCACTAAAATTTTAATAATATGGTCGACTTAGACCATTCAATTGTCGAGATCTGCGCCGCATTACTTAAGGTAGCAACAACACTTGGTAAATTAAGTTTAGAGCTCACCGATCCCTAGAGTTCCACCTAAAATTCAAGTCATCCATACCTCAATCACAACTTCAACATCACTTTTCCTTTTTTTTTTTTTTTTTTTTTTTTTGGTAATCCAATACATGTTTCTCAATCTACTTTGAGATCGATTCTCACTAAATTTAAGTATTTTGAATCAACGAATTATTATTGCTAGTAAATAGAATCGTTATCGGTCTGTAAGACAATTCTTGGTTGCTTCTCCCTCTGCATTGGTTACATAGACGATTTCTAAATAGCTAAGATGTGAAACTGTAAAATTATGTACCTGCTCTCAAGTTCACTGTAAAAAAGGCATAGTCCTAAATCTTGGAATATAACTCTCAACTTTTTTTCGGATATAAATAACAGTTTTGCTCCGCGGATCATGCTTTTCTCTCCCACATTTCTACTTGTTTTATTGCCTTGTCTTTTCTTTTAGATATCTCTTCGAGCTCTTTAGGATCAAAGGGAGGTGGCAACTTGCACGGTTCCGAATCGTGGACCCATTTCGCCATCGAATCCGTCATGAATGTCTTCACGAGCCCTTTGGCGGTGCAAGCCATGGATTCCAAGCACAACTCAGTTGCCTTCTCGGGCACAGTAGGTTTATACTGCAAGAGCTTCGCGTACTCGGTTAGTAAGTGCAGCATGTAGTCGTATACGTAGTCCATCTTCACTTCGTCTTGAATGAAGCCGCTTCCCGCCTTTCCTATAGCTTGTGCCTGTTTTAGTTACAGAGATTAGTGAGAGCACATTGCAAACGAGACATCACAATGTTACATATTATCTAAACAAATTGGTGGGATTTATGAACACAGAGTGAACCTCATACACCACAATAACTTATTAGGATACCAAGCACCTATGGCGCACTGTATCATTACGAATAGCATGTCGAGAATAGAGCTATGCTCAAAGCACACACCCTCACATTTTCCTAATTCTTTTTCATTCTCAAAAGCACTTACAATTAAATTTAGGAGCAATGTAGCACTTGTTAGGATCAGGCCAATGTGTCGTCTATGGCCACTCGAGTCTATTGTACCTATCACGGATGGAACCAGAAAATCCTGATCCATGAATGGACTCAAACCAACCCTGACGAACTTAGTAGGCTAGAACTCGTAATTTCCTACATTATCTAAAGTATGAAAATTAAAATTAGCATGGTTACCTCTTTCTGGTGCTTGTTGCCCCAGTCCACAGCGAACTTGATCGACGGGCACTTATGGTCGGGCCTAATTGGCCAGTAATGGTGACCCGGCATCAATCCCCTCGTAAAGAAGTCCTGGTACTTACTCGTCACTAGCAGAGTTGGTGAGTTGCACGCCAAAATGTACTTCTCACTCACCGACCACGCCCGTCCTTCAATATAAATCTTATATCTGCAATTAGAAAACGTTAGATAACCTGACAGTCAGAATAAAACTTTCAACGAAAACTATTGAACTGAAGAACATAGCATCAAAGAACTAACATATACATCAAATGATCAAACAACCATACCAAACCATCAACCATCAAAACACTATAAAGGCAACATTGTTCTTATAGAAGGTTAAATGAGAGCATTGGTTGAGTCCGCAGTAAATTACCTGTACACGCATTGGTCAGCCAGGTTTGATCTCTTGAATCCGTTGTGGATCGCCCTTTCCCAATCCTACAAGCAACATGAAGATGAGTTTAAACATACTTACGAGTGAGACAGGGTGCGCGATACAACTTTTCATGAAATGTACCTGTGTAAAAAGCCGAGCATTCCACTCGCGGCCATTGGAGACATTGCACTTGAGTAGGTCCTGCCGAGTTCCAGCCACCCATGGGTTGCCCTTCCAGAAGGCATAAGGTTCCCGGTCCTTCCATTTAACTCGCTCGTTACCGTTTTTAAGATCCACCAAAAGTGGCTCCCATGGCTTTATGTTGACCTCCGGCCTATTAAATCTGAATATCAGATTAAAACTGAACAGATGTAGAAACAAAATTCCAAGAGAGATTTGTGATGCACACTTGCAAATTGCGCGTACTGCAAAGTCTTGTTTGAGCAGAGCCGTTATAGTTTTCTAATTTACACAAAAAGTTTCTAATGAAGCTAGAAGTCCAACTTTCTGATGGAAAAGGCTGTTTGCCACTTCTTGCTTTGGTTGAAGCTCAAGAACAACCGCTGACTGACTTAATACTTCTCAAGTAGAAATGCAGTTCTGCAACATATGCCAAAGTTTTCTATTCTGCGCAGCAGCGGCGGCTACACACATTTGACAAACAAAAAGGAAAAAGACCCAAACTTTTGCTATTGTTGATTAGTTGGAATGAGTTTCAAAGTCCAAAATGTGTAAGATTCAACTGGAAACTTCTAATTCAGCTACAGCTGGGTGGCTACAACTCTGCTCAAACATCACTTGCACAGAAGTTCCAGCAATTACACAGTTGCCCACTTGAAGTGATTTGAGGTTTCATTATATGAAAAAGCAACAAATTCGAAAATATATACAGTTCTAAATGCGCCAGAAACCCTAACTGCTGAAAATTTTTCATCTCGCAGCAAAATTGGAAGCAAATAATGAGAGATGATGCGATCAAATAATTACCAACCCCAGAAGGACCAATCGGGGAAGACGATGTCGGCGGTGGCGTCGTCCTTGCAGTAGCGGAACAGCGGCGGCGGCGAAGAGTGGTCGAAGCGGACGACGGGCGGGTCGTCGCAGTTGAACATGAGGTCGAGGTCGGGGACGCGGCCCGGGTAGCGGGCGAGGAGCTGCAGCACCCCCCACAGCGTGAACACGTCCCGCGTTTGGAACGCGCCGCTGTAGTGCTCCACGAAGGCGCGCCCGCCGAGCACGACGAGGCGGAAGTTGGCGTGGCGCCGCGCCTCCTCCACCGCCGCGCGCGTGATCCCGCCGCCGCTCCGCCATGGGCGCAGGTCCTCGTGGATGTAGCGGAAGTAGCCGGGGCACGTAGCAGCAGCAGCAGCAGCAGGGGAAGGGAAGGGTTTGGAGGAGGTGGAAGGGGAGGGGGAAGGGGAGGGAGAGGTCGACAATGGTGGCGCTCTCCGGGTGCAGGAGAGGTGTTCGACGGATGTCGCGTTAGGGCACGTGAAGGAGATGGGGATTCGTGGGGGCTTTTTGGGGTTGGCGTAGTCACCGTGGGAGGAGCTCTGCTCGTTGTTTGTCAGTACGAAGGACTGCGTGCGGAGTAAAACTATCAGAGCACTGTTACAGGTACCCCAAAATACCCCTTAATTATATACGCTATAAATTTGTTAACATACTTTTTTTTTTTCCCTACTAATTCTTATAAAACATTCAGAAAGTATCACTATATATTTGACAAAATATTAATATTTTTTTTAAAAAAAATTCAAACTTGTATGAGTAATTAAATCTTTGCATTTAAACATTTAAGTTTTAGATTCATAGTTTTGAAGTTCCAAAGATTAGACAAAAGACTTGATTGTTGATATCTAAAATTTTAATTTTAAAATTTAATTCCTTTACATTTGTAGAAGTATCATATACAACCATTATCTAAATAAAATTTTAAATTAACCTAATATATTTGGGCCAGAAACAGTGGCCAATATCTTCTAGATTTTCTATCACAATTTAAGTCAGCATCCTATAGGAAAGCAACATGTTTGTGGAGTCTTTGGACACAGGTGCCTTAGTAGTTCAAAATGTCAAGTCAATTAACAAAATCCAAGATCCATAAGTCCATGTCTAGCTTGGAATTTATTTCCTTAATTTAGAAACATCTGTATATTTCAAAGCTTCAAAATAACTGGCAAATATCGTTGTCTCGGTAATTCTAATACTACTAAATTATATATGATCAAAATTTTTAGAGAAAGGTATAAAAGTAGATGCATTTAAAAATTCCGTTGTCTCGGTTATTCTAATGCTACTAAATTATGGTCAAATTTTTTAGTGAAAGGTATGAAAGCATATGCATTTAAAAAGCTTATGGGTGAAAACAAAAGATAAACAGATTTTTTTTTTTTTTTTTTTTTTTTTTTTTTTTTGAGAGAGAGAAAAAGATAGTATATATATGTTTTCATTCATTAGAGAAAATTAATTGAGCAATAAGAGTGAGACAATATGGTTTCGAGGATGCCGACGCAAAAAAAAAAAAAAAAAAAACTTTTTAAAAAGGTTTTTTAACATATTTTAATTAATAAGGTTTTTTAATATTCTTAGAACCACCACTTTATAGGCATAAAGTGTGTTTGTTTCACCATGGTGAAGTAGTTTTCAATCATAAATTTTTATTTTCGTTGGTTAATTTATTATAACTTTGATTTCGACTCAAATTGTTATTTTTTAAATATCGTAATTGATTTAATTTTACAGTTATACAAACAAACAGTAAAAAAAAAAAAAAAAAAAAATTATATAAACTATAATTTATTCCAAAATCTATCTCAATCTAAACTTCATTAATTTTTGATTAAACAAAGAGGCCGTGAAGAGAGGTTATAAATTAATTCACATTCATTAATATATTAGTCCAAGTCTAAGTATATGGTAGAATTAATGGAAGGAAAATCAGTGCTAATACAATTAAGTCATTATCATGACATAAAGAGAGATTTTCTACTTGATTACGCACATTTGACTTTTACTAAAGAATTAAAGAAAATATTTTACTAAAACCACCACCACCCCATGTGAAATATTAAATATTCTAATAAATTTCTTTTCTAGCAAATAATAATCCTGATTCAATTCCACCATAATTTTGCGGAAATTACACTAAATTTAAGTAATCGTCCAAAAACTTTTAATTATCAAAATGATTAAATTAAGTAGTTAATTAAGTTGACCTCCCTTAATTGAATCCTTTCTAAAATTATTAAAGCTCATGCTCCGTATATGGTTTTTTTTTTTTTTTTGTAGAGTATATTGTTTTGTTTTCTCTACAAAAAAAAAAAAAAAAAAAAAAAAAAAAAAAAAAAAAAAAAATCCATATATTGTACCAAAACTTTTACTAATAAATCTTTTGCTATAAAACTCCATATATATATATATATATATATATATATATATATATACGGATGAATATGACAACAAAAATTCCAAAAAAAAAAAAAAAAAAAATCATGCATGCTTATTATTATGTTCATAAATTTATCATGCTTGTTTTTAGAATGAAAGTAATCCCTAAAAAATATTTCGGAAAACTCAAAGAGGAAGCTTAATTAACAAAGATTTTGAGATGGAATACTCACAACACGGTCGATCCACCGCGAAGGAATGAAAACGACGAGAAAGAAAAGCACGACGAAGACGATACCGACTCCTCTCGTCGACGACTTTATAGTAGCTATTGCACTCTTTCTCTTTTCATTTAAGGATCCACACATCCCCCCCTCCTCTCCATCAACACTGGAACTCTCCATGTTGCTTAATTACAATCTTTTCAAGCTCTCCTAATCTCTTCAACAAGCCATATATGCTGTGCGTTGACGCAAACTCTATGTTAAATTAATAACAACAACATTTTTAGGATTAGTATATATATATATATATATATATATATAGAGAGAGAGAGAGAGAGAGAGAGAGAGAGAGAGAGAGAGAGAGAGAGAATGAGAGGATAATAATATTTTTGATACCTTAAATATTAATAACAGTTTATCTTCTTAAATAGCGTATAGATGGGGTTCTGTTACATGGAAAGGTCGTTTTTCGTTGGACCACGTAACTCATTTTTCTCACGAGGGTACATGCTTTCTATGCGTCATTTTCTTTCCTAGACCAAGTCCACCACAATTTTTTTTTTTTTTTTTTCTGGAGCTTTTTTTTTATTTTTATTTTTTTTGTTTTGAATCCATATACACCGTTCATTGAATTGAGTTGCTTACTATTCAAATATATATATGTATTCTTTTATTTTTAAAATATATATATGTTTTTTTTTTTTTTTTTTTTTTTCTAAATAGATCTATCGTGGTGTATATTTATATATGTATATAATGGAGAGAAATAGTTTTATAGGGCATTTTGTAATGATTATATTCCCACCAATGAGAAATGCATGGTGCGTATGAGAGAGATGTGCTGTTCAGAGTATATCTCACAGATCGAAATGTATTCTCCACCAATGAGGAACGCATTAGTGTATCTTTGACATAATTTTAAAAAGTAGAAAAAAATTTTATATTATTTCTAGTAAATATATTCGTAGTTATATTTTTATATTTTTTTATAATTATAAAATTAATATTTTACTCATATTCTGTTAAAATATAAATAGCTAATAAATCAAAATGATATATACGAATAACTTATTATTTTTTAAAAAATAAATATCAAATATTAAATTTTATATAAATATATTTGCTATTCAATATATATTTACGGTCAATTAAGAAAAAAAAAAAGGGGTAAACCTTAGGAAAATCTTAACTATAGGGGCTTTTTTAAAAGGACCTCTCAACTTTTATGTTTTTGAGTGGCGTCCCTTGAGCTTGTAGTTGATTGAATTAAAAATTTTATTACATTCTATGACTCAATTAGTTACTAGCAGTAAATTAGTCCGTATGAATTCGCCATAAAATAGTTTAAACTTGTAAATTTGATAGAATTATTACAAATTATTCAATCCTAAAAATTCTTAAAAAATATATATAGTTTAAGGAACATACTAATGGTTGTGACCTATAGTTGAGGGGTCTCCATACAATTTTATCTAAAAAAAAAAAAAAAACAAAAAAAACAAAAAAAAAAAACTAACTGCGAATAAAGTCAAAGTCTATAAAGGTTTTTGGTGGGCCGTGACGCTGCTCTTGACATTTGTCATGCTCTTATTGGTTAGAAAGGCATGACGTGTACTTTGTAGGTTAAAAAAATATTTGGATTCCCCATGCCATCAAGTACAGCTGTATAGGCAATTTTAGAATCGACGCTCAATTTGACTGTTTTTTCATTATTAGCCCATTCTCAACTTGTAAAGGATTAGCTTTAATTGTTTTCATTTCACTTGTTAAGAATTTATTAAGAATTTCATAGAATTAACAGTAAATTCAATAAAACTTTCTAAATGGCAACATGACTAGAAGTGCAACTCGTTAGATTTTATTTATTTTTATTGATTTAAAATTTAATTTTGATCCATGAATCTTCTGAATAGTCCAATGTTAATGAACTTTACGTGGAAGTTTAAAAATTTACTTACCAAATGTAATATTTAGTTCCACATTAAAAATTCACAGCAAAATATATATATATATATATATATATATATATATATATATATATATAAACTGATTAGGAGCAGGCATGTACAGCGTGATCTTGACTCGTTTTATTATTATTATTTTTTTATTGATTTAATTTTGTCTTGAAAAGGTCCTAAAGAACTATCCAAAAGTCTTACCTTAGAAAGGCTCTAACAGACTATCCGGAACATTCTCGATAAGATTCAACGACTAATCCGAAAATATAGTCACATACCTATGGGCTGCTTTGGGCTGATCTATATATTGAGGAGAATATGGTTCAATCACATGCAGAGAAATATACAGTACTCTTTGATTTTCTCTCTTCGCTATTTTGTCAGATTTCTGAAAGTTATCTGCATTATTACGAAGTTGTACTGACGGAATAGTTATGATCGTTGTATCGCTAAGAGTAATCGTCAAAGTCTCGCATGTGAAGCGATAATTTTACTTTTAAAAAAAATACAACATAGACTTCAACCAACAGATCTCCTCTAATTCCTATTGTTTATATATTATAATATTCTAGTAATTTGCATATGAACTAATATTTAAATATCTCCAATTTAATTTACTTTAAAGTATTAATTTATTAAAATAAATTAGAAAGAATTTTTTTCAACACAACTTTCATACATAGTCCGGTAAGCAAAAGCAGAGAAATTCTACACATTGAATTAGTCACCACGAATGCAACTGAGCCAAATTTCCTCCATATGGGGTTGCACCCAATGCTAAGTATCTGAGCAACTGGGAGTTTCTGGCTTCATAGTTTTCGCGCTTTAAGCAACATTAATATACTGAAAACATTATCAACCATCACAAGTAGAAAATAGCAACAATCCATTACCGTGATAATATCATTTAGTTTGATTCATCTGTATCCGGATTCGAATATATTTGGGTACCATCCATAGCAGCTAATCTTGGAATACAAAAACAATAGCAAATAAAATAGTGTGCATATCACACTTTAGGATACTTAAACCTGTTAGAATTTAAGACTTTTTCCATGTAAAAGGTATCCCTCTGATAAACTATGTAGTACTCCTCTGCTGTACCAGCCATTCTTTTACTCACTCCATTTACCATTTTTATAACAGAAGTGGGTTAGAAGATTGTGTTGCCCACAATGTGGCAGTTCGCGGCACGAAAATCTGTACAAGCATAGAGAGCGTCAGTCCTGAAGTAAAATAATTAGATAATTTTAGATAATATAAGAAAATGTTTGCATATGAACCAACCTGGGAGGTAAATCATTGTTAATAAAACTAAAGGCAAGCCAACCAGTCATTGCGAATCAACTGAAAAGGTCTCGAATTTTGCTCTTGCAGGCTTTGAGGGCCACGAGCGGAAGAGCGGACTGTCTCTTAGCAGTTTGACAGCAGACTGGTACTCATGAGCCATGCCCTGCATGGCCATCACTGGAATCGTTACAGATCATTTACCAAGACAGCCGTTGGGATTATTAGAGATTACATATATATATATGCAGCAATTCACCAATAAAATCTATCACAGTAGATTGTAAGATTTCTCCATGGAAGTTGTTTCTACTGCTTATACAATCTCATCCCTAACTAGCGTATGAAACTTTTAGCTGCCGACAGGATATGGAAGTAGCCATGGAACTTTTCTAGCCGAGTAAGGTACCTCATCTAAAAACATAAAGCAATAGATATATAGAGCACAAATGCGAAAATAGCTTTGCTCCTTTAAATTAGTCGTGTCAAAAATTAGCATAATGAAAACAACGACGACCACTGGACAAATGACAATAGCAATAAGATTTCAAGTAATACTAATATTTTGTATGCCCATTTTAAATATAAAGGAAAGAAGAAATGTCTTTTCTGCGATCAAAATAAATAAAGGTTACCTTCAGTTCACAGTAAGATATTTCCTCAGACAAAGAATGCTGTAGTGAAACAAAAGCTTCCAATAGCCTTCTCCTGGCATTACAAGAATTGTGAATAGATAAATAAATCTTACAGTAGTAACTAGAAGGTAGACATATCGTAGAAAATTTGACTCTTGGGCGTATAAAGTGAGTTTCTTAAGCAACTGGACGTAATATAGATCTCTACGATACATGCTAGGCACTAGCAGCAAGCATGTTCCTGAATAAACAAAGAGAAGTAGTCATACTAGCCATACTTGCAGAGTAAAGATTCTGTCGATGGAAAACGTGCCCCTTTAGAAGACGTGCCTTGTTTTCTCCCAGTTGTTCCCAGGACAACTTCATGCAGTCCAGATTTATTCCAGCAAACAGAATACCTGAAAATGCACAAACCATGAAATTGCCTTCCCATCATATGTTCTACCAGACTCGAGAATACGAGTACAAACAGAAAAAATTTACTCAAGTGCACAAAGGGCAATAAACCATAAACTACCCGCATGTTAAAGCATCACCAGAAGATTGTTGAAATTCTTTTGGAGGAACAGGAGCCTCACAGAAAAGCGGCTGCAGTGTAGCAATAACGACACTTTACGACTGATGAAGTTGTAATTTACACATGAACAGAAAGACCCTGAATAGGTGACCTTGTTCACCACAAAAGGACTTGGTAATTCGTTCTCTAGAATAGCTAAGCGATCACGCAGAGCTCTTCCAAGATTGTTTTCGATAGAAAATTCAATAGAAAAACCACTAGATGGTTTGCCCACAGTTATGGTAGACAAATATAATGGTTGCAGAAGGTGAGAAAGCAAAGCTCCTGCAATGCACAAAAAACAGAATTAACAATGAAATTTGATTACCCTAGAAAGCCAATCTAAAAACAAAAACCTACCCCCAGATAATATATATACGCCACACCAAAGTTCAATCTCTGTAAGTTAATCATTAAAAAAAAAAAAAGAGATCCTGAGAAATAAACCTTGGACTCCCACGACATTCCAATGAGTTATTTTATCAAAGCAGCTCATTGACAAGGTTGTATCGCCACGTCCTGGCTTCTTTTGAACTGCCCCAGCAACTTCTGGACAACCATTTGAATAATAGCCTGGAGGAACAAGGTAAAAATCCTTTGACAAAGAACAAATATTTTTGTATCAAACATTAGTTCACTTCATACGTTGGCCAAAATTCGACCTGATTGACAAGCACTTAAATTAGACAATTCTGAGCAAAACGGCATTGCATCACATGATAGCAAAAAAAATGGAGCTATCCATGGAAACCATATTACTGGACAAATAAAGATGCAGTTGTTCTACGAAATCGTATCACTAGGCAACAAAAAATGTACCATCTGTTCCAAATTGCACTCTACATGAAAATAGATTTATCCATCAAAAAAAAGGAAAAAACTAAATTATGGTCTAGTGTAAAATCTTTAAAATAGATACAAAAATGAATAATCCTTTACAATAGCCAGGACCAACTTCACTTACCAAAAGAATCACTAACTTTATTATCATGATTTAACTTTTGTTCTGAAGAAAGAGATCCTACAGATGACGGCGGCAACTGGGAGGTCGAGAAAATCCCACCTGTCATTAAGATCAGCACACTGATATTTGATTGCAACAGAACAAATCTATCACTAAGAATTTCTTAAGTATGGAATTGAGAAATGGAAGCAAAAATATATATATTATATACAAAAAAAAAAACCCTACATGGAAGCTGCGTAATGTATAGATGTAAATGCCAACCCTTTTTCATTTTATACTTCCTCTTTTCATAAGAAGAAGAATCCAAGCAAAAAATCGAACTCGGAGATTCCTCACACACTAAATCGTTCTTAATAACACCCTCGTTGCTTCGTGTCGAGCTAAGCAGCTCGATTTCTGAGTACAAATACCTGTTTGCGGCACACAAATTATCGAATTATCAAACGAAAACTATTCTAAATTTAAGAATACTAGTTAAGATCGATCGATCACACCTCAAGAGCGATCTCCGAGCAATTATCTCCGCGTGCGAGTCGTTGACGACGTCACCCCTGGGGCTGAGGAGAGATCCCCCGATACACTTGGTCCCGGTACCCAACGCCACGGCATCGAGATCTTAGAAGAATCCATATGAAGAGAAACACGATTAGGGTTATTCATAAAAAGGGGCCTTAGGGTTTGAGAGATGAGGCGGGGAGTACCGTGGGAGGGCGAGGAGAGGAGGAACGCGGCGAGCACGGTGGACTCGCCCCCCTGGGGCTTTCCCTTCTTGGGGAGGGCGCGGTAGAGGGAGAGTGCTGCGTCGGAGACCATCTCCGCCCATTTTCTCCTCTCCTCACGCCATGGGAGAGGTGAAGTTGAAGGAGAAGCAGAGGAAGACGACGACGACGACGACGACGACGACGACGACATTAGCATTTTTTTTTTTTTTTTGGATAATTGCATTATTGCTCCTTAATATTTATCTAATTTTTTTAAAAAAATATATATATTTTTCATTTTATACAATTAAATTTCTAATTATATTATTTATTTTAATTAAATTTTATCATTATCATATCGGATCGGGCCGGTTCTCCTCCACCAATCCGGATCGTTTTATTTACATAAACTTTTTATTTTTATTCCTTATTCTGTAACCATTAGATGATGTAGAAATTAATTATAAGTCCATAAAACTCTTAATTATATTTAATAGTATAAATTTGAAATTTTCTGAGAAAAAAAAAAGGACTAAAATGTTTAATGACCACTTTACAAAATTGATTCCGCCGAATAGTAAGTTGGTTTAATTAAATTAGATATATTTAATTTGGTATTTAAACATGCATTAATTAATATGAATTTAGTATATGTACAATTTATCCATACTCCATAACCCTACCCCATCCTAAACTAATTAACCATCTATAAACCTGGTTCTAATTGCATTATCTAAAAATAAAAAAATAAAATAAAATAAATAAAGAGTATAGATTCTAAAATTGGACCTGTCACGAACCATCAACATCAATCACGCATCAAACCTTAACTGGGCTCGAATTACACGGGCCAGAGAGTTACGGCCCAGGGCCTGCCACGTCAGCATGAAGACACATGGACGTCAGGCCTCCACCAATCAGCAACTGCCACGTGGGTGGCCCACCCTTCATCTGGAATCGGAGGCGATTTAAGGTGGTCTCGTGTAAGTAGTTGGAAGTTAAAGTAGTAGACACCGAAGGAGATAAATACTGTTCCAGTGAGTTTTTTCCTTTTCACATTTGCCTCTAATAAGAGAGGAGGAGGAGGAGAAGGGAGAGGATGGAGAAGGCGAAGGTCGAGCCGTTTACGTTCGTGTCGCATGCGTTGGCGGCGGCGTCGGCGGCGTTGGTGTTGGTGTGGTGCATCCACTTTCGCGGCGGCCTCGCCTACGAATCCACCGTCGATAAGTCACTCATTTTTAATGTACAAAAACGGGCCATACATATATGTTTCTGCTTACTGAAGAGTACATCAAAGTTGAATGAAAATATTCAGTGAAAAAGACATACTTCAAATTCACTATGTTTAGCATGCTTCAGAAGTTACCCAGATTCTTTTGAATCCTTAGATGAGTTAAGAGGGACCTCCCAAAAGAAGGGAGAGACATGTTTTTTTTTTTTTTTTTTTTCGTTTGTTGAATTCTCACAAATTAAACTTCTGTGAAAGTTACGGTAAAAACAGAATAGGCAAAAAAGTATTGATGTAAAGAGATAAAAAATTGAAACTGGAACAACCTGATTATGAGATGATTACATGTACTGTTTTGTTATATTTACATATTTTCTTCTGTATTTTGCTTGTGATTTCAGATTCATCCAGTTGCAATGGTGATTGGATTTATCATCATGGGTGGAGAAGGTGAGTTCTCCAGATTGTTCTTGTTATGTCCCATGTTTTCTGAAGGTACTAATTTCAAAGCAGCACACAAAGACTGTCAAAGAAGCACAAATTTTGCTTATTTTGAAAACTTCAACAATATTTCTCATGTGTGAGCTTTAAGATTGGAAAGGCCTAAAAAGGTTTAATTTGGCATATATATCCAAAGTAGCTAACACCAGTAAAGGAATTTGCAGCAATAATGAGCTATAGATCACTTCCTTGGAGTAGAGATGCCAAGAAGAGGATCCACTTGGTTCTCCATGCAAGTGCTCTCACACTTGGCGCGTTTGGCATCCATGCCGCCTTCAAGTTTCACAACGAAAGCGGGATCGACAACCTCTACAGCTTGCACTCGTGGGTCGGAATCGGCACAATCTGTTTATATGGTTTGCAGGTAACTAGAGACTTTTATCTGAAATCTTCTTTGGCAGACTGAGCTTCTGTTTTCAGGATCAAAAGCCAAAAGCCAAAAGCCAGTTTCGGCTTTAGCTCTAACTAGAAGCTATGAACTTTTAAGTATGATATAGTATATAAGAAGTTGTATTGTCACTTTATTCTTGCAGTGGATTGTCGGGTTCTTGACCTTCCTCTACCCAGGTGCTGCAGATAACGTAAAACGATCCGCTATCCGCTGGCATGCATTGTTCGGGATCTTCGTATTCATACTTGCGGTAGGCAACGCGCAATTAGGGTTCCTAGAGAAGCTCACCTTCCTCGAGAGGACAGGGTTCGACAAGTACGGCTCGGAAGCGCTTCTGGTCAATTTCACTGCCCTCGTCGTCATACTGTTGGGAGCCTCTGTTGTGATATCTACCCTTGGTCCGAACAACATGGAAGAGACCAAGAAAGGTTCTGTAATCTAGATTGAGTTACCAGTCACTTTAGTTTCTGTACAGGTTATGAGAACATTATGCTTATGGTTCTGCTGGTTCACCTCAGTGTAACATGTATTGCCAATGAAAATGGTAGCTCGAACAAAAATTCTCTTTCATTTTGTTGAAACAATTTCATATTAATCACAAACAAACATTTAAAGAGAATAGAAATCAAATTCCTCTGAATACTGTTGATGCGGACTCCCCCAAATTCTAATTGCATTTGGTTCCAAGTAGAGAATAAATCTTAAATGACATGCTTGTGCCTTGACAATAATCCGAAACTATTCTGGAACATACTAGTTTGGCGCAAAAACAAGGTTTTGGTACAAACAAAATATTGCGTGACGCCTCACAAGGTTGAGAAAGTGACCCATAACAGTTTGTCCAACCCTTAAATCTCGGAATAATTATGTAAAACTGTTCATATAAATGATGTAACATATTTACAAGCATACGTTTGCTTCCACAGCAAAACTGCCACATCACTGCCAATCTTTTCCTTTATCTAAAAGGCAAATCCAGTGCGCTTAAATAATGAACTCTCTCTCTCTTGTCACTGTCATTGACACTAGAGCTAACAACGCACCTTCGACGGGGCATAGAACAGCATCTTCTTTAAAAACAAATAACAAAGCACACAATAACGATTTGACAGGGCACGCCACAATTTTCCATGCGAGCACTCACTCCCTTACACTACGTGCATAGTCGCATGGAGTTTACCTAAAGAAGACACGAAGACAATAAAACCAGTTTTTCTTGCACATAGTATATAACTAGTTGCAAAGCTAAATCGGGAACTATTTCAGCTCACAAACTAGAAGAAAGAACTTAAATAAGCCATGCACCAGAAGCTTAAGCGTTTAGTAGATTTGAGCAATTCACCATCTGGGACGTCAAATAGGAGTAGGTTCAATATGTAGATGATTTAAATAATCGGGCCCAAAATTACCCAAACCACAATCTTCCATAGTTTCTGCGTGGGCCGTTAGCATCAGTAACAGTACCCAGAACAGAGTATGCAAGTTAATGGGCCATTGAATTCTTGTACCAAGCCAAAACCACACTCAATATTTCATTTTGTTAAGATCCACATCAGATGTCAGAAGAGTTTTATCTTCTTGACAAGAAATAAGCCCTGAGACAAAGTAACAGATGGAAAATGTCAAATAGATACCTAGCAATATCAATAGTTCTTTAAATTAAGATTAAGACTGCAAAAAGGCATCAGAAAATGTGCTCATTGATCTGATTTTCAACTCTAGGAAGACTCAGTAATAACAAAATGTAACAATACGAATCATGCTATGCGCAAAGCATGCACATTAGTTTCTACATCAAAAATAAAGATAGGATATACCCAAGAATTTTGAGTTGAGGAGATTTTGAAGGAAAACTTACAAAATTAGCACATATATACAGGAAAGACATCTTATGGATTGCATTCACCAATACTCTAGATGCAGCGACATATTATCCTCGATCATCTGCAGTAAATTGCCTGGTCTATCTGTGGAGGAATCTGCTTTATCTCAGTACCAAGCTCTTGCTCTATCCTATACCTGTTAATAGAGTCTTCCAGTTATTATTATAAATATGTCAAATTAGGAACAGAACAGAGAAGGCGAAAGTAATAATGAAAAGCTTACAAATTAAAACGGTCCTCATATGTGATCAAATTGACCGCCAAACCAAGGTGACCAAATCTACCTGAACGACCAACCTGATAAATACCAAACAAATACAGTTCTTTTTAGTTTCAAAACAAACCGAGCTACTTCAGGGCCAGAATAACCAAGTATAATTGAAGTGCGTAGACTCGTGTTCCACATGATACATTATCTACAAACTTACAAATTTAATGACCGATAATGAGTTAAGATCATCTAATATATAAATATAAGAACAATAATAAACATATTCATCTTCTATATGTACACTTACAGAAAAAACAGTGCAAGCAACATACCCTGTGCAGATACGTTTCTGAGTTCTTGGGGAAATCAAAGTTGATAACAACATTAACAGCTTGAATATCGATGCCTCTTGTGAAAAGATCTGAAAAACGACAATTGTGACATAAGAATACACTTTTCATTTGATAATCCAATTTCAGAGCTGTAGATGGCTTATACACTCCCCACATAAGGAACACCAATTCGTGCATCCAAATGGGGAAAAAAATATCAAGCAAATCAATTAAGAGAGTGCTTTATCTAGATTTATAACTTACTGCTAACCAACAATCACAAAATAACTTGTTATATCTAAGGCTTCCTACAACAACACCAACTTCATTAAACCTAAGACTCTTAAAAGGGTAACCATATATAGAGTCAGGGGACTCTACTCGTGAGATCTCAACATCCATAAGAATAAATTTAAAAATAACCAAGAAATGCAATAAAGAAACGCTATCCAATCAATCAATAGTCCACATAACACAAATAAACACAAAAAAAAAACATCCAACAAGCGGCATGATGCAGATACAATTATAAGAAACATGTCAGCAAACTCTTAGCTATGAACTAGAAGTTGACATAGTCAGAAAGTGAGATCTGTACCTGTACAAACAAGATTTCTACAGGCACCATTACGGAAGTCATGGAAAACTCGATTCCGGTGGTCCTGCAACATCTTAGCATGGATGTAGAAACAAGAGTAACCCAGCTCTGTAATTTTCTTTGCTAAGAGTTCCACTCGGTTTACCGAATTGCAGAATATAATAGACTGGTTTATTTGGAGCTACAAATAAAAACCATGAATCCATCATATTCAGATAAAAGATGGATGCCAATTAAAAGATGATCACAACATCGATTAATGCTAACCTTTGAGAAAAGAGTGTTGAGACAATGAACTTTTTGCCTTTCTTCCACGAATGCATAAAACTGAGTTATACCTTTTAAAGTAAGTTCATCCATAAGATTAATTATATATGGTTTTGGTAAATATTTGCCCTTAAAATCTTTAACAGTAACAGGAAATGTTGCTGAAAACATCAATATCTGACGATTTGCAGGGAGAAAACGGATCAACTGCTCAACTGAAGGTTGAAACTCTGGAGTCAGCAGCTTGTCAGCCTGTAACAAGAAAAGCCAAGGTAAAAAAAGTTCCCAGACATTGCAAGGCTCATGTATATTGTGCAGCTTTCATTTATCAACTTGCATGATGCATATTTGGGTTTCCACCAGTATGCCACTTCAGTCCCCTTGCATCAATTGGAATGAGAATTTAAAAAGTGGCACACCATAGAGCACAAACCATGCTGCATGCCAGAAACTACTAACAACTAAATCATTGGTTGACAACACCGCCACTGCAAATGTCCATACGCTTTTTTCAGTTTTCACATAATGGCCACTTAGATACACAGTGCCTTCAAAAGAAAACCCACCTTGATGACAAAGAGTTTTCGAACTTCTCAAATATACAATGAAACTCAGGGATTAATTATGTGATCTAAGTTTCCTTCCATAAATGTAATAGCTAAAAAGTAACGAAATCTCACATAACTCTCAAAAGAAACAACACTAAATTATCATGGACAAAATTCCATGTTTCATGCAAAAATAGTAAGTTATGTACAAATGAGGACATTATGTATATGAAAGAATTCATAAAGTTCATAACATTCTTTTCTTTAGTAATATCCAACATACAACATGATATAAATTTTGGCAATGAAATACCTCATCCATAATGAGCATTGAACAATCCTTCAAAATGCAAACTCCTTTTCTTGCAAGATCAAGTATGCGTCCTGGGGTTCCAACTAGTAAATGGACAGGTTGATACAGGCGCATAATATCGTCTTTCAAACTAGTTCCTCCAGTAGTAACCATTATTTGAATCTTCAAGTGCTTTCCAAGTTCCTTACAAACTTGCGATGTCTGAAGAGCTAATTCTCGTGTAGGGACCAGAATAACAACTGAAAAACCACATATACTGTGTAAGTACGTAATCGAGCCATAAGTTAGAATGATAAAGTGCTCAGACACATATCGGGCGGGAAGAGTAATGTTAATCATTAAATTCAGGTGGGAAACAAATCATATAGAAGGAAAAGGAGACATTTCAGCACAGACCGAAAGCTGATTTACACTGAAAATATCTTTATTTTATGCTTATGAAAGGAGATCAAACCTTGAATGACATTATTATCTTGATCGATTTTTTCCAGAGCAGGAATACAGAAAGCAGCTGTCTTTCCAGTGCCATTTTTAGCCCTGGCAAGGATATCACTACCAGTAAGTGCAATGGGAATGCTCTCTTCCTGAATAGGAGATGGCCTTTCAAATCCTTTTTCATAGATCCCCATAAGTAGTTCCCTCTTCAAAAAATAATCTTCAAATTCATTTCCTTTAGTTGCAGTAACATCCTAAGAAAAGAGGAAAATAATTATCAATGAACAATAGCTAATACATAATGGAATGATATTTGGCCATGTAAACATTGATCCTAACACCCAATACCTAAGCAGAAAACCCTATTAACAAGTCTAAAACATGAAAACATAATTCATTTTACATAAGATCATCAGGTCATGATCTATCATCTCTTGACATGTCAGATCATGCCTATTAAGTAAGATAGGACTGATCCAAACATGTTACCTTGAACCAAAGAACGAGAATAAAATACCATTCTTATAAAGAAAACATTCTTTTAGATAGAAAAGGAACCTGCTCATATGGAAGAAAACTACAGAAAGTATTGAATACAATTGCATGCAAATTGTATAAGTCCTTCCACACAAAGTCGCCAGCCAAAGATTTGTATATCTCTAGTTCAAGAAAGTAAAATTGTGAAGCATCAACTAGTATCATTTCTCACTATAAGCAAGAAAGAATTAGAGAATATACCTCTGTCCTGTAACGTGTGTCTTGTGGTGGTATCTTCAATCGTGCCTTCCAATCTTGAGAGCTGATATCATTGGGAAAAAACAAAAAACTTCTCTTTAAAAGTATGAAATAGCAAACATTTATCAATACAACATGATCATTACAAACAGAGAACAAAAGAATATTTTTGCAGATACTGGAAGGCCTTTGATTTATAATCTCAGTTCAAATTGATTACTGCTAATGGACCTTCTCAGCGTCAGTATATGAAGATACACACATATTAATAATAATAAAAAAATCAACAAATTATTCAGGTAGTTATGTATGATTTCTAGACCATGGAACAGATCCTACGAACTTATAAGAATCTACCTTTCGGGTGGAAACCAACTCAACAAAGCAATCCAAAATAAAACAGACAGAACAAAAGAGGTACATATTTGTGACCATGGAGAGACCAAATTCCGCTAGGACAGATGATCTGTCAGATGAAGTACACAAAATAGTAGAAGTATATTTACTATCTAAGTTAGTCCATGCGAATAGATTCCTCAATTCCTCTAGATTACACAAATGTACTTCAAAAATGTAAATTTATTAAAAATATAACAACAGACTGATAAGATGTTACAAAAAATCTTCAAGAATGATCTACAGATCATAACACCTAATATATGTATAGAAACGTTAAGCAAATCAAAAAATAAGATGAAGAAAGTAAGATTATTACAGTTCTAGGGTTATTTAAAACCTTAAGGAACTAGCTTAAATAATACATATCCAGTAAGTAGCAGGTACAAAGGGCATAGCTTAGCATTTCATATTTATATGCATGTTCATAAGAGCTCTCGCTCAGTCAAAAAAAGATACGAAATAAAAGTCATCTAATGAATTATCAGTGTTCTTTATACACAATATATAAATATGCCATTGTTGGAAAGACCTTTGGCTGGTTAAAAACAGTAAAGCCAAGATGGTGCCAAAAAAAAAGGTAACAAATTTCCTATAAGTATCAGCATAAAAACCACATCAAAACTAACAAATGCATTCTCTTTCTCGAAGAACTGCATAACCTAAGAAACATTATAGATATCCAACTTAGAACAAAAACACATTTTAAAAATATAGACAACAAATTAAACCTTGAATCGATTCCACCAGGTTGAACCGCTTTGGCTACTTCGCTAGGCCCTGAATCGCTTCCCATCTGATTCCTATTCGACACATAATTTCTCGGAACGTAGTGCTGCTGCTGATTCTGCGCATAATTCCTCGGCACATACTGCTGCTGCGGATGGGGGTTTCTCGCGTAGTAATTAGGGTTTCCACCCGTGTTACCCCCACCAGCGTTCCCGTATCCAGGAGGATATCTACCTCGAGGATTCATCAGAAACAAGACTCAGACACCAAAGATCCAGGGTCAGATTCGGGCGACTCTACGCTGATCGGGGGAACCCTCGTGCCCCAATCCGACGAGGAGAAGCGACGAAGCGAGCGATCTGAGGCGGATGGAGGGTTTGGATTGGAGCAAGAAGAGATTATGGGACGCCATTAGAGAAGGGGAGAGGATCGAACGCGAGAGAAAGAGAGAGGGTTCTCATACCTGGGGCGAGGGAGGGGACAGGGTTTTCTCCGTGGAGACTCTGCGTGCGAACTAGGTCACCTACGAAAGAGAGAGAAAAAAAAACATAAACGGAGTAAATGACGGAAAAGCCCTCGGTTTCTTCGCATCGAGGGGTGATGCTTTTATAGGTGAACTCGTTGTGTGTTTGGTGAGTCGAAGTGGGGCCCGCAGCAGGCCTAGGATAAGTTGGCTTAAAGATACTATTATAATCGCCCGGATTGGTCTACCACGTCATCCGCAAAGACCAGGTCTAATTATTTTATAATTACATCATTAAACATAACTTGATACGCAAGATCCAAGAAAAGGAAAAAGACGAAAAAAAAAGAAGATAAAAAAAAAAGACACATTTATCACAATTTTAACAAGTGTCTAATAAATATCCAAATACAGATACCAGATCCCCACATTAACCCCAAAAGAACAAGTCCGTTGTGAATTTGCGATACATAATGTTCTTAAAATTATTTGGTAATCAACAGAATACTAAAACCGAGTCCGCATAGAAAGGAAATCACAGGAAAAATATGTAGTCAATAAGACCTGGTTGTTTTGCATAAAATCCACCCCTCATGAAATTTTGCAACTTTGGCGCATCTTTTGCCCTGCCGTTTTCCATGTTCTGGACTCAAATATGGTTGCATGGACTGAACGTCCATGGTTGAAGCTCTAAAAGCAGATTTTAGCCCGAAGTTGCAGAAGCGGAAAAAGGTGGACCATAAATGCAAAATTGGAAAGAAAAAAATAGATGGATTCTTTGTGCAGAAACCTCATAAGAACTACTAATTCATCATGAAGCCTTCCCAGCACCAACAGTCTCCTGCTGCGGCGCATCTGCACTACTTCCATCATTCTCCTCTTTTATCTCTGTCTCAACTTTGCTCTTCAGCTCATTCAAATCTACCGCAGCAGCAATTTCTTCTCTAATCTCCTTGTCCAATTGCTCCACCTTTTCCTTATTCAAACCACTAGAAATCTCCGCCTTTAACTCGTCGATTTTCCCTCTCAAGCCTCTCTTATCAATCGCTTTCTCTATTTCACTCTTTATCACTTCATCCGCCTTCTTTAACTTCTTCTCCAACACCGGCGGGACTGTTGGCACTTTCTTCTTACTCAACCCGACCACCTCGAGATTCATCGATTTTAGCATATCTTCTAACTCTTCCTTAACCTTTACGACCTCCTTAATCTCCTCCTCTTCTAATTCCTCTGCCTTTGCTACTTTTTCCTGTGCTTTTCTCAATATTTCTATCTTGTCCTTCACCTGCTCTTGGAGCTTCTCGTTGAGCTCTTTCTTCAGCTTCTCTCCCTTCAGTCTCTGTTCTTGTAGCTTAGATACTTCTGATAACATTTCGAGCTTCTGTTTTAACGCCATGTATGATCCAGGGCGAGATAGGTTATGTTTGAACTCCTGCATAAGTCTATCCGCTTTTTCCTTGAGTATAGGACTTAGGGTTTGGTCAGGAGAGTTACTAGACTTGGATAACTCCATCTTAAGGGCTTCTAGCTTCTCCTGCAAGCCCATGGAGATGAAGGCATTTGTCATTTCCTTGTCTACTTCTTGCCTCAGCTTCTCTACAGCCTCATCAGAGATGGTTGGAGCCAGGATTTTGCCTTTGGCTTCTAGAGCAGCTTTTTTGATATTTTCAATTTCGGCCTCAATGTCAGCTGTTGCTTGAGAAAGATCGGTTTCTTTCTTCTTCATGTTGCGTTTCTTCTCGGGATCCACTGGTTGACCTTCCACGATGCCCCCAAGAATTCGGAATTTTTTATGCCGATGGCCAAGTAAAGTATCTACATCCATTACTGAGAGCTCCTGATAGTAAAATAGAAGGAATTTTAATGCCAGAATAGGAGATGTACTAACCAGATTTACTCGATATTAGCAATATGAGAACATCAAGCTATTTTATAAACATCAGGATCAAGGAAACAAGATTGTTTTTGGGATCTTACATTATCGTCTTTTGTAAGAGTTTGAAGTTAAAAAAATGTAACGCTGCACCCATTTCATGTTTGTGGTGCTTTGCTGTTAAATAGAAAAGTTATTACTGCAGTTATATCTTCTGTTTTCGAAACCAAAGCAAATTGATGCTGGATGTGTTACTGAGGAATATAGAACAAAATGAGGCAGAAAATACAATGATAGAACTTTCATAAAAGATTCAATGCTATTTATAGTCAATAAAAATCTTGATTTGAGAGCATGTAATTGCAAGTCCAAGACGAACATTATTCATAATAAAAATCCACACCACGTGCAAAGAAAAACCGTTGCTGCTATGGAAACTGAAATTATTTAACCTCTTGCTTTAAACATTCGGCATAGTGGTCTGCTTGGGAAAGGATTTTGGTATAGTCTACTCTCGGAAAGGAAAGGAGAAGAATAATAGTGTAAATAAAAGGGTGGCGAAAATAGACGGCTAAGAGGCAATGCTTTCTCCAAGAACGACCGAATCAATTCTTTCAACTGAAAGCAACTTATAAAACAAGATATACCTCCATGGCCTTTGTAACCATAAGCTTTATCTGCTGAGAAGTCCAAGCTGGATCAGTGTGTGCACCACCTAGAGGTTCCTGGAAATTTTAAGATCATATGTGAACATAACTCACTCTGATAATAACTCAGCAGATCAAGTCTTGAACTAGACTAATACTTTCAATGATGAAGTCCACTTAAATAGCACAGTAATATCTAGCTATTATAACATTCAGAAAGTATATTAAAGGGTTTCAGGGAAAGATAAAGGAAATGATACAAACATAATCATGAGTTCATGACATCCCAAGCAGCAACAGGTGGACAAAGGAACTGAATGAGAAATGAGATCATTCTATTTTTTCTGCGTCACTCAAGACTGACTCTTTCTTGGCTTCGTTATATAGCACTAACCAGATTATATTACATAGTTGACCATCACAATTTTGACATAATCCGGAGGATTATTTCACTGGAAATTTCACGTGTGCAAAAGCTCAGAGCACAGCAGAACACAACAGACACACAAAACACGCACGGCAAAATAAGTATAGTAATGTTTAAATCTTACAGGGATAATTCCATCAGCAATCTTGAGTTTACACAACTCGCCAGCCGTGATTCGTAGCTTCTCAGCTGCCTGAAAAAGTTATTATGGAAAAGATAAAGTTAAACAGAGTTATATCCCGCAACCCATTATAAAGATCAAACAGAATGTGCACCTTAGGAGCTGCTGAAGAGGACTTCCACAAGATTGCAGCACATGCTTCTGGACTGCAAAGGACAAAGGACGTCGATTGAAAAAAATTTAGAGTAAATAAAAAAAAGAAAAAATATAGCGTAGAAGAAGAGCTTCACTTGGTCTTTAAAAGAAACTAAATAAACAACACAAGCAATACCCAGAGTGACACTATCAGGCATCTGCAAGGACCAGTAAATGCGGTAAAATTTTGAAAGCATGCGTGATGACGGCTAAATTGACTACTATAACAGAGTCATAGGAAGCAATAAGTCTATGACTCTTAAGGTGAAACAATAAACACTGTCTCCGTACACGTGAAACAACAAAGACAGAATAAGGTTACTCGGTTTGTACCTCATCCAGAATAAGGTTACTAGGTTTTTACCTCATCCTCCACTAGAAAGTTAATACAATGAAAAAATTAACCCAGTTATGTTCAACAGTTCATAACCCGCACTGTAGTAGTTTCTGTACTAGCTTATATAGCAGTTTCCACTTGAACATCAAGAATTCCTCAAGTTATACATGAATATCAACTTAGCGATATATAAGAATGTACCAATGTTCAATCACCTGGCAACATAAAAGACCGCATTCTCCAACATAAATATCTTATTCGCACAGCCAATAGCAAGAGCTCCACCAGATCCACCTTCACCAATAACAACAGTTACAATTGGAACTTTCAGGCCAAACATAGTCCTTAGGTTATAAGCTATCGCTTCCCCCTGCATTCATTAAACGAAGAAAATGCACTATCACTGACAATTATCTATCATAGAAACTTATGGTAATCTCCATAATCAAAACAGAGGCTAAATTAGTGCAACACCTGACCAAGTTCCTCAGATTTGAGATCAGCAAATGCGCCAGGCGTGTCGATAAACGTGATAATAGGAAATCCATGGTGATCAGCATACTCCATCATACGCAAAGCCTTCCGATAGCTTTGCAGCAAAAGATTCTGTTAGTTAGCTTTGACTAAACAAAAACAATGAAAAAAAAAACCAACAACCAGGGGAAGAGAAATAATTTGGAGAATGTCAAAAGCTCAAAATCTGCCATCTCAAGGTAAAACATCATGAACAAAATCAAATGGATCCAACAAACAAAAATAATTCCAGTTTAGTTCTCTGAGATTCTTAGTCTGCAGAGAGATCATGATAACTCGCTCTGGTAATTGCAATCGAGTGAAGTTCAAATATAGAAATTTTACAGTAACTAAAATGTGAACCATTACCCATGTGGTGTAGGCATTCCAAAATTACGGTGAATATTTTCCTTTGTGTTCCTGCCTTTCTGATGACCAATAAACATGTAACTCTTGCCATCTATACTTCCGATACCCGTTACTATAGCAGGGTCATCATAACCTGCACGGTCTCCATGTAGCTCCACCCACTAAAGAAGGAAAACATAATGAAAAAAATCCATCACAAGGAGAAAACTGCAAACAAATAGATCATTAATATAAAAGAAAAAAAAAAAAGCAAAACCTTGTCGGTGATGTTTAAGACATGATCAAGAAATGTTGGCCTGTTGGGGTGACGAGCGATATTCAGTCGTTGGATTGGAGTTAGATGCGTATATAAGTCCTTTAGAGCCTGTGTGAAGTAATTAAAACTGACAACATTAGAAATGATCCTGCTAATTTGGGGTCTTATTCAACTAAGGGGATTCTTTTTCTTCTAATATGATGACAAAATGTAAAAAGACAAAGTCAAGAACTTTGAGGCAAACCTGCTGGTATTTGTTTTCCAACATATTGATTTGGTCGCTGAAGTCCAAACCAGTTTCATCAGCCATTTTGCGCACCTGATAATTTAAAAGAATATAAATAAGTACGATCATTAAAAACAACCTGCAGGCTCAAGATTACAGCAGAAAAGGCCAAATTCGATTAGAGCAACAGAAGTATCAAAAGACAAGCGCATGCAAGATGCTCACAGTAAAATGAAAAACGAGAAACTAAAAACAGCAGCCAAAAAGAAACTCACATCCATTATCTTCTTTTCCAGATCAACCAATGGCTTCTCAAAAGCAAGCGTGACAGGCTTTGGTTTCTGAGTAAGAGGCTTAAAATTAGATAGGTAGCTCAAATGCCCACTTTTCAAGTTTGGATCAATATCATCGGGCCAGGGATATTCATGCTTTTGTGCCTTCTTAATCCTCGCAAAAATTTGAACGCCGTTTCCATTTCTAGCACTAGACAGTCCCAATGGCTTGAAGAAAACCCTTACAGTTCCACTAAACGGACTTCTTTGCAGATCAGCACCAAAGAAATCATTTCTTAACCGAATTTGTGATCCAGATACATAACTGCAACTTTCTCCACCACCAATCACAGGTGAATAGGGTAAAGAATTCATCTCTAAAATCTTCGGTATAAAAAACAATTAATTGGTCCTTTGGTTATGCATTCCTGTATTGACAAAATTTAAGAGAAAAAAAAAAACAAATAAAATAGATAATGAGAAGGATAAGATAAACATCCCACACAGAGCTACACAAACCGATCCTTAAGAGCTGTTAGGATAAACTGCAAATTTCATTTACTTAAAAAGTTATGTAATCATTTTTTGGTTAATTTCACGGCAAAAAAAGTTTAATCACTTAATTCCACAATTCAAAAACACGAATATCATGAAAGATGAATGGATTATATGAGTAAGGCACAAATTCAAATTCATACTAAAAATCCAATGAAAATTAAGTTCTAACTACAGATATTTTCTCTAATAAACTCAGATAACTTACTAATTCAAAGATCACGTACATACATAGCATAAAAACCATAAACACCTAATCGTGCTAAGCTTCGTTTAGATGAAAAAATACAAGCATAAAAGCAGCTGAAATTTAGCAAAACGAATCAAAACTCCACGATTATAACTACGAATACTACCTCGATCGATCATAACCTAAAACAACAAATCGAACTCAAATTAAACGCGAGAAAATCCCTAAATCGGAGGAGCTCACCTCGGATTCTCCGTTGGGGATGGGAAAGGGAGGCGAATCGGAGGAGAAATGGAGCTTTCGAGATCTCACGGCGAGGGTTTCGTAGCAAAATCCTAATAAAATCTACTCTGACGCGTATTCAAAATTTTAAAAAAAGAAAAAAAAAGAATAAATTTGGTGAGGATCGGGTGGGGAAGAGGCTCCGGGTCGGGGGGGCGACGATTACGAAGCACCGGAGCCCCATCATTGGGAGGATGAGTGGGCCCCACTTCCCATTGTCCACTTGGCGTCCATCGGACGGCTGAGATTGATCGTTTAGGTGGTGGTAGGATCGCGTAGATACAAGCGATGGTGACTTGTCCGGCCTTGGGCCCTTGGACCGAGCAAAACGGGTCGACCCATCCGGCCCGGTTTATCAAATTAGGCCGGGCCTCAAAAGGTATGCCCCAAAAATACGACCCAACCCGGCCAATTTGGACCGGGCTCACATCCTAACCCGGTCAATTTGCAACATTTTTTAACTAAAGAACAATTTTTGCCATTTTCGAGAATAATTTTGAATATTTCTGTGTATTAACTAGAGCATTTTTAATATTAGGATTTCATTATGTAGATTTATTTAAATTTACATACAAAAGAATATTCAACTGATCAAAAGTCTCCACACTGTAAGATACATACATGTTTCTCACAATTTGCTCCAGTTTATTCACTAATCAAAAGTATACATCATCACTTGTGTTGAAACTGCCATAATTCCCTCCCAAAGAGAGCAGATCAAAGAGCCCGCCACCAGGAATTTGAACTGCTGCTTCATGCCCGTATTCACTGCTAAAATGTTGGTCCATTTGTAAACCTTCATTGGCATATAAACAGGTTGAGCTCGAGCACCAGTTGACGCAATTCGAACCGTCGGTTAGGCTCGCTAAGCTTAATAAGTTGTTCTTGTGATCGAGTGAGAACCAATCGGAGAACAAAACCTTAGGAAGGAGAGCGTCGGCCGCGCCTTTCGGTGAGTTGCATTGGTTGCTGCTTGTTGTTGTAGTTTGGCCTGAGTCGAGGTTAGACACTTCGAGTGGCTCGGTAGAGAGAGGAGGTGTGAGTTTGTTGCTTGTTGAGTCAACAGATGATATTGTAGAGCTGGAACCGCCCGATCCTCCTCCGGCTTTCGTCACTCTCTTTTTGAGGTAGGAGTTCCAGTAGTTCTTTACTTCGTTGTCGGTCCTTCCTGGTAAGTGCGCAGCAATCTGCGACCACCTGAATCGTAAAATTCCGTGACTATCGAGCTAAAAATCAATGGAACAGGAAACTTATTACTTACTCAGTTGTTCAGATTGATTGCTTCATATGAATTTTTCAGCAGCCACCAAATGTAAAACTTGAATTAACAATTGCTTACTTGTTGCCTAACTGGGCCTGAAGGCTCATAACAATTTGCTCCTCCTCCTCCGAAAATATTCCGCGCTTTAATCCAGGCCTCAAATAGTTGATCCACCTCAGCCTGCAGCTCTTTCCACTTCTTTGCAGGCCTACCACAATCACCAAAATAAACAAATTATCTTAACATGTCATAAGGAAAACAACTTTCGAAATGTGACATATGCAAAACTAGATGCTGCGTAACTAGCGCAAAAATTGACGACAAATAATAATATTCCTTTCAGTGAATTAAACTGAAGTAGTGTTAACACAAGTAGTATCCTAAGTTTGACACCCTTGTCTCTTATCAAGCTTCGACAGCGAAGCATCAGTCTATGTAAGTGCGCAGTAGTAAAGAAGTAGACAAAAAGGACGCGGCATAAACATAGGATAAGATGGAGAGAAATGCCGAAGAAAAAGAATATAAATGTAGGAGAACTAAACCAGCTTTCGCAGGAACTGCACTCCAGCAGCTAAGGCCATGGTTAAGTATGTAATCTCTAAGCCGCCGATCCTCTTCGGGCGACCATAAGCCCTTCTGATAGTTCATCTTCGACTTCTCGCATGTCCTGCGCCCCATTTTCTGTCTTAAAACAACTAGTCAGAGGTGATCTCAGGACGAAAAACTCAGCTGTAAGCTTCGAGATGCTCCGACATTATTAAGTACAAATTTCTATTTAAAGTGGCAGAAGCTGAGTCTTCACTTAACTTGCGACGAATAAAATATGGCTTTGTCAATAAGCACATGGGATTAAAAGAATGAATAGAGATGTCAACTCTCCTTTTCTTGAGGCTTTCCTCGTGTCGAGTTTAGTAGAAGATGCTGCTGCTTAAAGATTAACTTATCGAAACATTATAATAGAAAATGCGTCCTACTGGAATCCAATGCTCTTAAAAATGAGCTGTTCATCCAATCAGTCCAGATGAAGGGTTGACAATGCTTCAGCAATCATTGAGAAGGAATGATAGCTAAGAAACCACTGATTTCCCGCGACTTTTCAAATTCCGGTTGGACAAAAGCACATAAATAATATGCATAATTTTAAAGATTGCGAGTGAGGAAACTAAAAGGAACAAGCAAGAGAATCCTCTTCCACAAGGAACATATAAAGAAAATCCACAAACCGACACTCATGATATCGATCTTATAAGTAAAAAAAAGAAAAAAGTTTGCTTATTCCAAGAAAAAAACCTTCATGATCTTTCTCATTTCTCTTTGCCTACTTACATGTTTTTGTGCAAATTACATTACCTCGTCACCGCAGAATAACAGCGTCACGGTTAAGAGAGATCTTAGCTATTAGTTAGGATAATATGGTACCATGTACTAGGTAATGAACAGGAAAAATATGCATGAGAAAGAACAGATTCAGCTTAATTTTGTAGGAACATTTTGTGACATAAATAAGATTGTTTTCTGGCGTATGCGTGAAAAAAGAATCAGAAGTTTCGGCCTCAGGAAATGTAAGGGAGAACATGGATTAGTTTGAAGTACCCAGAAAAGCTATTGCAGACTCATACAAGTTCAGATTCTTTCATACAGAAGCCGAATTTCATTCGAGATAACTGTTCCTCCACTAGTTCATGTATGATGCTTAAACAGTTCATGAATGATGATTAAATTCTAGAACATTTGAAAAAAAGAAAAATTCAAAGAGTTCTAGAACATAGAGAAATAAAGAGCGAAAAAGTAGATTTCGCAACACTACTTTAGTGGATATGTAATTTCTTTCACTATATCCATACTTGAGTACAGCCGATTTCAAGCACAATCTAGTATATATTAAGTTGAGATCTTCTAGCAAACTTGAATTAGAGCTTACACTCTGTTTTAACTTTTTTAGAAAGTACATAATGCTGATGCTATTCTCTTTTTTTTTTTTCCCCCTTAATTAAAGATTATGCTTCATGTACCAATTGCTTAAAGAAGCTTCTTTTTTCCTTTTCTCTTCGCCATTTTGACTCCTTTTTTGTTCTTCTTTTAAAGGTACAAAAGTGTATTACACATTAAAACATTTCTCTATTCTCTAGTCTCTAATCTCATTTCTGCAAAAATAAACTTCAAAGTGCATATGAAGAAAATGAATGAAACATCTTTTTTTTCTTCGACTGTAAGACGTACACAAAGTGATTCCTCGTGTAATAAATGAAACGATATGAAAATACAGGAACTGAGTTGTGCATAATGCTGATCAAATAACTTGTCAGAAATTGCTGCACCAATTTCTCGATGTATTTTTTCGCGTCGTGAAACTACATAAGAAAAAGGACAAGCTCAGAATCAGATGACCACAAGATAACATTGTTAAACGAAGAAGCACAACTTGCAGATAAATATAGCTAGTCATGCATGAGCTCATTTACACATCCTCCTCGCGCGTGTTTTTAATACACAATTGGCCCTAAAATACTCGGTGTTCCACATGCAATCTGGGGCGATGCTCCGTCATCTGGCATACCTCATTTCCTATTGAAAATAGAATATATAAGAAGAGATAAACTTAAATTATATGTTGCTTCTGAAGAGAGGGAACATATAAGTTATACAATATTATTAACATGCATTTTGCTATTTTATTGAACCAAGTAGAGCATTGAATGCAAGTCAATGCTTAAGAATTCTTAAGACAGCTAGGATGCAATTCTTACAGTAATAAAATGTGGCTTACAACTCATTACAAATATTCGAAAATAAATTGAGGCTTAGTTATTGCTCTACCATCTTATAGACGAATACTAGGCTCGAAACGAAACCAAATCAAATCATAGTCACTACCAGGATTAAAAAGCAGTTACTTCAATTCAAATGCCGAGTTATGAAAGCCTCAAGATTCCCATTTTGCTACTCCCCTTCACAGTTGCAATCTTGTTTACATAGTAAATAAGCTCATCACTTATCTAACCGATAAAGTGCGAAAGAAGCACCTTTTGCAGAAGCCGAAAGCACAAAGCTTAAGCTAGTACAGAACTCCCAAATTCGGAATGTAAATCTCCGCAAAAGTGTAAAAAGCTTAAGCAGCAAATAGCTAGCCTAGTGGATTTCAAGTAGCTTTACAAGAACTCGATTTACTCGAACCCGATTATCTGATCAAGCTAACCTTTGTCCAAATTAAGATCTTATGATCAAGCACAACTCTGAACACAATCATATGGTTTCCGCCTTCCGGGCCTCCAAAAGTATAAACTAATAGAAGAGTAGTACACTATAACTACCAAAAAAATAAATTGCACAGTTTTTTTTTTTTTTGTTTGTGCCCAAAGTGGGCACTATTGAATAGTTTAGCAATAGTAGGACTTATAGCTTCTACACAAAATGTCTAGGAAAATTCCTTAAACTATAGTTTACTCTAATAAACCGTAAAGAAACAAGATGAAATTTGACCTTGTCTTATAGGTGGGCTAATTTTATAATAGCAAATTCCCATATGTTTAATAAGAACATAAAGTGACAAGATGAACAATGAAACTTTACACATTTTTTTTTTTTCCACTTTGTTAGTTTCGAAGTTAGAATTTTTGATACCAAGTACTAAGTGTTTCATTTATTATGTAAATTTATATAATTTTTAAAGTATTTTATTATATAATTTATATTTATATAACCTTTAAATTAATAGATAAAAAGCAGTGCATATTAATTATTAATTAATATTTTTTAAAATTAAATATAACATTTTAGAGGCCCAATTGTAAATTTGTAATTATAAATTTAATGAGATTTAATTTTGATGTATTGGTAGGGGTGCGCCAGGCCCAGGCGGTAGTGCAACGCAAGGGCGACGCGCGAAGGCCCCGGTAGCAAGCTACCGTGGGTGGGCCCTCCCCCACATAAAAATTAATTTAATATCGAGGTGGGCACATGGCCCACGTATCAGATATTAAACTGATAAGAACAGATACTACACTTGATCTTAGCCAAAAGGCCGAGAAAGGTATGAAGTTTTTGACGGCCCCATAAATTGCTTTTATATCCAGGGGCGTGTGTTGTGTCTTATAAAATAGTCGATGTGGGACTAATATCTGAGCCCATAGATTGGGCCCATATAGGCTTATGGACCTATGGACGTTGTTTTTCACTATAGTCCTTTATATTCTTAAAATTATGATCCTGTCCCTGTTAAATCTTTGTCACTTCGCAACCAGCACCTTGTGCGCAAATCACACCGCATTCACCAAAACTCTTCACTTTTACATTACATGCAACGTTCGCCACTTCCCCTCGAGCAATTACTCCCCCGCTTCCTTCGCAGCTGCGTCTCCTTCCACCAGCTGAAGCAAATCCATGGCCTCCTCCTCACCTCCTCCCTCTTCCTCGCCCCCACCCTCTCCTCCCTCCTTCTCCGCCGCGCCACCGAGCTCGGATCCATGCGCTACGCCGAGCGCCTCTTCTCCTCGCCCCACCACCCGCCGCACGTCCTCCTCCACAACGCCATGATTAGGGGGTACGCGCACCACGGGCCCTACGAGAACGCCCTCCGCCTGTTCGACGAAATGCCTCACAGAGGCCTCGCCCCCAACAGCTTCACCTACCCCTGCCTCCTCTACGCGTGCGCTCGCCTCGGGAGCTCCGAGCTCGGGAAGAAGCTCCATTGCCTGGTTATCAAAGACGGGTTCGGCGGTGTTCCCGTGGTTGCGAGTTCCCTTCTCAATTTTTATCTAGAATTGGATATGTCGGATGCGCGGAGAGTTTTCGATGGATTGGCGGTGAAATCGGTAGGATTGTGGAATAGGATGATCTCGGAGTATGTGAATTTTGGAGACATCGATTCCGCAAGGGAGGTGTTCGATGGAATGCCAGAGAGGGACGTAGTGTCGTGGAATGCGATGCTTTCGGGGTATGTGAGGGCTGAGAATGTAGAAGAAGCAAAAGAGTTATTTCAAAAGATGCCGGAGAAAGATATAGTGTCGTGGACGGCGATGGTGAGGGCTTTAGCGGATTCTGGTGATCTTAGGGGTGCGAGGAAATTGTTTGATGAGATGCCTGAGAGGAACGTGGTGTCGTGGAATTGCATGCTTTCAAGTTATACCCAGAATGGCAAATTTAGGCAGGCTCTCGATCTCTTTCTTCGGATGCGGTCGGAGAACGTGGCTCCCGACGGGTACACTTCCGTGCCCGTGTTGTCAGCTTGTGCCCATTTAGGAGACTTGAAGATCGGGAAATGGATACATTTCAATTTTATAAATAGTGGGCTTCAGTTAGAAGCTATAATTGGCACTTCGCTCGTAGAAATGTATTCAAAATGCGGAGATATAGATAGAGCCCTCGTAACCTTCCTCAAGATGATAACGAAGGATGCGTTTTGTTGGAACGTAATGATCAAAGCGCTTGCGACGCATGGAAAGTGCGAGGATGCTCTGAAGCTCTTCACCTTGGTGAAAAGAGAAGGCCTCGCGCTCAATAACTATACATTTATGAGCATCTTATTCGCATGTAGTCACGGGGGTTTGGTCGAAGAAGGTAAGAAGATCTTCGATTCGATGGAAAAGGGATTTAGGGTTCGACCGAAGATCGAACACTTCGGGTGTTTGATCGATATGCTTTGTCGAGACGGACGTGTTGAAGAGGCTAAGAGGGTGATTGAGGAAATGCCCTATAAGCCTGATATTGCTATTTGGGGAGCTTTGCTTGGTGGATGTAGAGTTAGTAATGATGTTGAATCAATCAATAAGGTAATAGAGGGGATTACACAGCTAGAAACTGAAGAGGGTGGGGTGTATGCTCTTGCATCTAATATTTATGCAGGTTCAAGCCAATGGAATGAGGCTGAGAATGCTAGAGAGAAGATGGAAGATAGAAAAATTTGGAAGAGCACTGGGTGTAGTGTTGTTTTTGAGGGTTCTGATGCAACATTGTAGCTCAAGCTGTAATGAAATTATATTGCCTACACCAGGTGCCTCTCGGCATCAATGCATCGCAAACTCGTCTCCTACATGGTGCTTAAATTGAATGGTTTGATCGAAAAGCATAAGATCGTAACAAAGGTCGACGGAGACACATTGCACTCGATGGATGCATCACGCATGTAGTAAACTTTTGTCAGATGTACAAATATTTGGTTTCTTGAAGGATTAAATAAAAAAATATCAGTTTTTTTCGTTTAGTTGTCTCGATCTGATTTGATCTGTGTTTGGTTCTGTTTGTCTATGTGTTGGCATCGAAAAAATAGTGCCACCTGGTAAAAGGCGAGGAAAAAGGCGAAAACTGGAACAAGATTTGGATAGCACCGATTGAGAAAGTGGGCAGGGTAACCGCAGGTAGAAGACATCACTATAAATAAGTATAAGTAAAATTCACCTGCAATAGAGATCTTTCACACAGACAGAAGACTGCAGCAGTTTTAATTTTCTTTCTATTTTGGTATTTACAGCTTTTTGAGCTTTTTAGGAGTAGTGTTTTAGCAATAGTCCTGCAGTTTTTGTAATCACTGCAGTCAGTAAGTATAATCAATTCAGTTTTTTCAGCTGAGTTTGTTTTCGGTTCAATCTGCTTGATCAAGAGAGAGAGAGAGAGTTCGGTTAAGTCGATCCCTCTTCAATCTGATCGCTTGATTTCGAGTGGCATTCGAGAGTTAGTCTGATAACCGATCCACAATCAAGCCAGTTTGATCCGGCCAACGGTTTGACTTTGGTTCACAATTAGAACAATATGCCAATACCAAACGAAAACTTATGATCCAATTTGGACTGGGTCGGGCGTTACCAAAAAACTTGGGCCTAAATGAGGCCCATCCGATCTCATTATTTGGGCCGGAGTCGGCGGCGCTCCTTCCCCTCCCCCGCTCTTCCGTTTCCAATTTCTGCGGAGGGAGGAGGGAGGAGGGAGAAGAAGAGGAAGAAGACGAGAGTAGAGGGAGAGAGAGATGGTGGGGTTACCGGTGGTGAACCTCTACCCCCTCGCGAACTACACCTTCGGCACGAAGGAGCCCAACGTGGAGAAGGACACCTCCGTCGCCGATCGCCTCGCTCGCATGAAGATCAAGTACGTCCCCCCCAAAACCCCTCCTCTTTCTCTCTAAAACCCTAGTTATCTTCTTCTCCTCGCATTCATCGCAAAAAACAAAACCCCTAGTTTATGAGGTTGTGAATGCTCCGTGTGATTTGTTAGAGCTGTGTGATCTCGGATAATTCTTGTGAGCGTTTAATCACCATCTGGGACTATTGTATAATTTGCTTGATTTAACTTATGAACCATTGTAGTTCCTTTTCAATCTGGGGCAGAGGATTTGAAGCATTTACATGTAAATAGTGTCATATCGGATAACTAATAAAAGAATAAAAGATTTGATATATACTGATCAGAGTTTTATTTGGTTGGATGAGTTTCATTAGATATGTTGCATTCTTAAATCTACGGACTCTCAAGTCCCTAATAATTGGCATTACCGCAGGTTGTGGATTCTCAGCAATTACACCCTTCAGATCCACTAATGAGTGCAAAATGAGCCCGGATAGTGTTTTGCTTTTAAATTTATGCTTCTGCAATGATCGGCTGTATATGTTTCATATTCGATATTATTCGCTTAATTATCGGAGAAGTGTACTATTGATTCTGTTGGCGTTTCTCATTTGTAGTACTTTTTGGTTGCTCTATGAAGTGTGTCGAGTATTCGACCGCTAACTCGTTTTTCTTGGTGTTAGCTACATGAAAGAGGGGATGCGAACAAGCGTCGAGGCAATCTTACTGGTAACACCTTGTTATCTAATTTTTCTTAATCATATGTGGACATGTAGTTTGGTAAACAATGCCTGAAAATCTCTTTGATACTTTTCTTTTTTTTTTTTTTTCTCTCTTTTAAAATTTAAACGGAGGCATAGGAAGGTTTTACTCTCAAAATACTAGAACAGTCTTCATGTGTAATTATAAGAATCATTCTATGTAGCGTATGCGATGTTAGATTTGGTCGCTTTCCTTTTCCGGCATTTCCCTGTGTATAATACTATAGAGTTGACTGCGTGGAAATTTGAAGTTGTTTTAGCCTTGCGATTACCTGTCCTTCACTTTGCTCTTTGACGTGCAGGTACAGGAGCACAACCATCCCCATCTTCTGCTGCTACAAATCGGAAATACTTTTTGTAAACTTCCTGGTGGACATTTGAAGCCTGGAGAAAATGGTTAGTGCTAGAATACTTATTCTTTGGAGTTGTTTTCTGAGGTAATACGAAGCAAAGTTTTCAAACTAGTATCATACACCTAATGTGACCGCACTTCACAGAAATTGAGGGTTTGAAGCGAAAGCTGTGTAACAAACTTGCGGTCAACTCGCCTTCCTTTTCACCAAATTGGCAGGTAATTAATTTACTATATGTTATTGCCTCTTAATTACACCAGGCTGAATACGGACATATAAGTCAGACATAATTGTACCACTCTACTTGCTGAGTCAGATGAGATACGCTAGCAGCAAAATAAGGGTAAAAGAGAATGGTAGGTTATTCTTCCAAACATGCTAGGATGTAGGAATGCTGTTTTTTTTATTGTTAACGTCACCAGTGTAACCGTAACAACATTTTGTCTGTCTTCATGGCTTATTTAGTGCTGATTAGTATTTCTTATAAAATCCTGCCTATGCAGAAATGATTTAGCTTAGTATGCACAGCAGCAAATTTTGGTCTAGCAGAGGAACTTCTTATACAATATTTCTTTTCTTAGACATATTTTTAACATAACGGTACTAATGCTATGTCCCGTAACTGTTAATCATAATATTACCAATAGGTGATTCCGTCCTTTCGGCCGGAAGTACTTCTTGATTTATTGAATAATAGATCCGACCTTTCTGTGGACTGTTTTGAGTTGCATATTCCTGTATATTTTGAGACCTTGTCTGATCGTGATCTTGATCGTGATTACCTGCTATTTCTAGGTTGGAGAGTGTGTTGGTGTGTGGTGGAGGCCGAACTTTGAAACGGTGATGTATCCATACTGCCCTCCTCACATCACCAAGCCAAAGGTACTTGCACTTAAAGAGTCAAAGCTTCAGAACCTTTAGTATGGCAGTCTTTCTTTTAGTAGTTTCTTCACTTTTCTTTTTCCTTTAACTAGTTGTTTCCTTATCATATCTAGGAGTGCAAGAAGCTCTTCCTTGTTCACCTATCAGAAAGAGAATATTTTGCTGTTCCAAGAAACTTGAAGCTGCTTGCTGTTCCATTATTTGAACTATATGACAACGTTCAGGTATGGACATTTCTGTAATATTTCTAGTAGAATCAGGAGGATATATAACTTGCAAATGCTGTTTTGTTTTTAAATAATCTTGGAATAGTGTTTGGGCTAGTGTCCATGCACTTTCTATCATACGTCAATTTCACCTTTCGCTGCTTTTGTTTACCAATTTACTCTACACATGTTTCGGATATCAGTCAATTGAAAGCTTTCTAGATTAAAATTTGATCACAACTAAATTTAGGTGGACGAGACACGAAAGTGTCCTATTTTTATGACCAACTACTGTCAATAGACAACTGTTCATTAAATTAGCCAAAATCAATTCTAGTTATTTCGCTACTTAGTTCCTTCTCATAGTGGTAAAAACTTATACTCTTTAGTTCCTTTTCATAAGTGGCAAAAACTAATACTCTTAGTACCTTTTCATAGTGGTAAAATTGATTGTCAGAATCTGCCTTTTTGAAAGATTTATTATTGTGTCTGAAACATACAATTTATCATGGATGCAGAGATATGGACCTGTTATCTCCACCATTCCGCAGCATTTGTCGAGATTCCAGTTCAACTTGATTAGTTCATGAAGCTGCTTGAGGCTTGGATTATGGATTTACTGCTCCGGAATGGAACTAATTAGCAGACCTGACAAATTCATTCTCTCTCTCTCTCTCTCTCTCTCTCTCTCTCTCTCTCTCTCTCTCTTTGTTGATGTACTTCATCTTAGGGTCATTAATCAGTTAAGCCATAGGTGACAAGAAAAATGATTACATGCAGCAATTTATTGATGTTAGACATCCTGTAATTGGTCTCTTAACGGCAAGCCTGTCGCGGCTATTAGTGTTTTCAACTACACTATCTTGGAAACGAGGAATACTTGAACTTGTGTTTCGTTGCTTGTGGTAATTTCTGCCGCTTGTATTCTCTCTATAGTTTCCATGGTGCAAGTGTTTAGTTGATGGGTATGTTGACTTGGGGTAATACTAGCTGTTGTGTTTTGAGATGTTAATTTCTTCTATGCATAGTCGATGTATTTATGAGTTATATTTATGATGAAGGAGTGCATGATGTATTTTTCCAAATAAATCGCAGTTAGTTCATGATTTTGAATCAGGACTTCTTGCCCAAATCGCTTGTAATGCTGAACATGCATGCTTCAGCTGTCGAAGAGTCATGAATGCATTTCACTTTTTATGTACAAATTATCTCTATATCGTAATCCAAATTTAAAATTAATAATGGATTGTTAAAACTTAACGCAGCAGCTTGTTTAAAAAGTAGATCGCACTCGCACCTGTGATCGATCGTCTTGAGCTGCAGGGAGAAGCAGCGGCTACGTTAAGCACGCATGCACCTTTCTTTATCCACCCAGTACAATCAGCATTTTCCATATAATAAAGCCCCTGACACATCTTGCATTCTGGTGCATATACGTCCACGTGGCTTTTCTCCATCCACCCAAGATGTAAGCCCCTGCAGCTTCTCAAGGGTTCCTCAAAAACAACCCAAAATTAGATTGAAGCCCGTATTCTATTTCCATGCAAAAAAAAAAAAAGAAAAAAACATCTTAAAACTTTGTTTTTCCTTGTTAGAATCCGAATTACAAATGAATTATCATATCAAAGTTTTAATTCAACAATCTCAACCAAAATAAAATACCAAATAATAATAATAATAATAATAATAAACCACCATCATCTTCTTCTTCTTTGTTTTTTGTTTTTTGTTTTTTATTTTTTGTTTTTTGTTTTAATTCAACACTTCTTTTCTCCTGCAAACGAACACCTGCAGGACCCCATTGGAGCCCCCCGCGACGAGCAACCCCGCTTCATCTTTTCTCACGTTATTATCGTCGTAAATATTATTATTGTCGTCCTTGTTATTATTATTATTATTATCAGCATTATTTTGTCTCCAACACACGGCGCTGACGAACACCCTCTCCGCGGCGGCGACTCCCCCGGAGTATCCCCCGAACCCACGCACCCATATCGGATCCTTCCAGCGGAGGTCGTGCACGAAGACCTCGTTGCTCTCGGAGCCGCTACCCACGAGGCCTCCTCCTCTCCACACCCCCATCCCCACGAAGCTCCTCCCGTTGGCGTGTCCCTTGTAGCACCTCGTCTCTTTCCCCTCCCTCCAATCCCACATGCGGTGCGTCCCATCCGCCGCCGACGTTACCACGCTCCCCGCGCCCGCGCCTGCGAAGCGCACGTAGGTCACGGCGCGCGCGTGCCCCTCCATGACCCCCGCGGCGCCGCGCCCCATCGCGCGCAGGTCGTACACGTAGGCTTTGCGATCCGCGCTCCCCAAAGCCACCCACGGGCCCCCGCCGGGGTCGAACTCCACGCAGCACACCGCGCCCCCGGCGCGCGCCACCCCGACCAGCGCCGCGGCCCCGGACCGCGCGTCCCAGACGTGGGCGGTGCGGTCGTCGGAGCCGGACGCGCCCAGAGACCCGTCGGGCGAGTAGTCGATGCTCCACACGCGGCGCCCCGCGTGCTCGTCGCGCTCGAACACCGCCGCCCCCGCCCCCGCGCCCTCTGACACGTCGTACTCCGCCACCACGCCGTCGTAGTCGCCGCACCCCACCACGCGCCCAGCCAGGTCGGGCCGCCACCGCACGCTGCTCAGCTTCGCCGGCGCGCACACGCAGCGCGCGCAGCACGCCGCGTGGTCCTTGAAACTCGTGCCCCGCGGCTCATCGCCTCCTCCCCCTTCTCCTCCTCCTCTCTCGCTCGGCGACAACAGGGACTCGACCTCGTACACCCTTATCTTCCTCGCGATTCCCCCCGTGGCGAGGAGGCGTCCCGAGGGGTCGAAGTCGATGGCCCCGATGGCGTCAGAAGCGCCGAGCAACCCCGACGACGACGACGACGACGACACCACTGCAGCAAGGTGGAATTCCCACTCACACTTCGCTCTCTCCTCCTCCTCTTCTTCTTCTCCTTCTTCTTCTTCACCTTCATCTTCTTCTTTGTCTAAGTAGTGAGAGGAGGTGGAGGCGGAGGTGGTGGTGGTGTTCATTATTGCCCATGCATAGTAAGAGATCTATTGTCTCCGAGCTCTGGAATAAGATTCGTTCTTTATTATTATTATTATTTTATGGGGGAGAGGGAGGAGATCGAATGGCCCCTTAAAATTTAGTTTTGGTTCGTGGGCTTTAATTGTGTGAGGTGGTGTTTGGATGGTTGGTGAGGAAGTGGGTTACGTTACGTTCGAAATGGGACTTATTTTTGCGTCGTCGAAATTGAATTTGATATATATCTGCAAGTTAAATATTTGATTTTGACCTTTAAACTTTTCCTTCGCTATTTAATCCTTTGACAGGTACACAGTTTCACAAGTTATCCATAACAGATTGTGAAATATATATATATATATATATATATATATATATTTGGAGGGGCCGGATATATATCATTTTTTTTCTTTTTTTGGTATATTGATAATCAGATGGTGTGAATTAATTATAGGATTTTTTTTTTTCTCTTTTAGAGAAATGTAGCATTAGTTATTTTTAAAATAAATTTAACTATAAATATAAAATAATTAAATTTCGAACTCGAGCTCTACAATAAAACCATACTATAGCGATACTTTTAAGTGTTCCTACAAATTTAAAAAAATACTGCTAAAAAAAATACCGACACGTATTATTAGTGTCGCTGTATGTGCCGTCACTAGGGTGTATAGCGACACATTACTATAATGTGTCCTAAAAATATATGTTACTAGGGTGTATAGCGACACATTACTATAATGTGTCCTAAAAATATATCCCTATAATCTAATTTTAGATATAGATGGACCACTAAAAATATATCCCTATAATCTAATTTTAGATATAGATGGACTATAAATGAGACACTTATAAAAATTTTTTACAAATATATGTCTTTATAACCTAATTTTGTTATAGTGAGAGTTTTAGATATCATTCAAATATCAACCATCAAATTTTTTACCATTTATACTTAAGAAGATTGATATAAATAATAATAATAACAATAATAGGATTATTATTCAACATTTTAAAAAATGTTTGTTTCGATCATCACGCAGTGCAGGTATAGTATTGTTAAATAAAATATTATTTAAAATATTATTTAAATATTTGTTTTGCACAGTCTTAGCAACAATAAAAATAGCAATTTATCCGAACTCTATATATATAAAAAGAGAGAGAGTTCGGCTAATATGGTATCGATGGTACCAAATATTTGATACTATCAAGTTTTTCACAAAATATTTGGGTTGCGGTTGATTCGGGTATAAGAAAAAACTAATTATTCCTGTAATAAGTATAAGTTTAGGTACAAGCAGGAATTAAAGTAATTTTGTATTTCGTTGAGTATAAGAGTTGTACCGAAAATAAGAACATTTGTGTTTGGTAAATTAAAGAGAAATAAAAAAAAAACAGAAGAGATTAAAATTTATAAATAAAAAAAAAATTATAAATTTAATTAATTTAAAAAATTTTAATTAAAAAAAAAAGTAAGCAACAGGTGAAATAGCTGTTCCACCCATGGGGTGGAACAGCTGTTCCACTCTTATACCAGATAACTTGGTATGGGGGAACAGCGAATAAACTGTTCCCCCCATCCAAAATCACGTTTGGGTATAAGGTGGGGGGGGGGGAATAACCCCCTTATCCCCCGCCTTATACCCATTACCAAACACACCTTGGTGCTACCAAGTTTTCCACCATTAAATCAACTATTTTGATCATTTTCAACTCTTAAATTATACTATTCCACCAACTACTCAATAAATTTTAGGAGCTCACTATCATTCTAACCACACATTATTTCATCCAAGGATAAGAAACTTCATAGCATAGTAGCCTAATTATATATATATATATATATATATATATATATAGATAGAGAGAGAGAGAGAGAGAGAGAGAGAGAGAGAGAGGGAGAGAAAGAGTTAGGCTACTATACTATTAATAGGACTAAGTTATTGGTATTATTAGGTTTTTAACATTTGGACGAAGAGATGTGCGGTTAGGATGATAGTGGGCCCCTAGGGTTTAGTGAGTGGTTGAAAAAATAGTATGATCTAATTGGTGGAAATGATCTGAAGGGTAAATCTAAAGATAGTAAATTAGATAGCACTAAGTGCTTAGTGCTATCGATAGTACAATAGATCTAACGATTTTTTCATACACAATATATTATCTATGACGGAAAAAAAAAATCAAGCGAAGAACTCTCAACCACCAATCCACTAACATGTTTATTCTAAGATCTACTCTTTTGACTAATTTTATTTGTTAGATCATTATATTCTACCAACTTACATTCAAGGAATCTATTGTCATTGTAGCCATACATCTTTTCATCTAAGAGCTAAAAATATACAAGCATTAATGACTCGATACTTTTAAAAATATAAGAGCTAAATTATATATATATATATATATATATATATATATATATATATATATATATATATATATATATATATATATATAAGTTTGGCTACTATGCCATCGATAACATCAAATATTTAGTGCTATCAAGTTTTATACTCTTAGATCAACTATTTTAATTATTTTTACCGTTAAACCCAAGGGGCCCACTATCATTTAAACCGCACATTTTTTAATTCAATAGTTAAAAATTTAATAGCACTAATGACTTTGTGCTATTAATAATATTTTAGCCTAATATATATATATATATATATATATATATATATATATATATATATATATATATATATATATATATATATATATATATATAAAAATATTTTCAAATTTTTTTTTTTTCTATCACATTGATCTCTTGAATGACATTATATAGCCTGTGTCTATTTCATATATATTCTTACCAATTATTATTTATGACATAAATTGACCTCTCTTATTTATTTATTTATTTATTATTCTTTTATGTCAAGATACATTAATTGTGTAGTTTGTATGCATAATTTATCTAAGATATCATGCACGCGTGTAGTGAGAGTATTAAGATCATTTTCGAATTATTTTCTATGAAATTAGTTTTCAAATAATAATATCTAACAAAATATTAACATTAATTAGGCATGCGAGCCAAGATACATGCCAGGAAAATAGTTATTCTCTCGATTTATTATTCCTTACATGTTTACGCATGTATGATATATATGGAAGAGCATAACTAAGAACTAAAATTTAATTATGATTAATTATCTAATAATATTATGATTAAATAAAATTACAAGGTTTATCGTTAAACGCTACAAAAAATTTAAAAATTATTAAAAAAAAAATTGAATAAAATTAATCGGAAAGGATTAATCGGAAATTAATACTCCCGTCCCAAAATATGACCACAACTTTTCTTTCTAGCTACAAGCACGATCGTGACTGAAATTGTCAGAGACTCTTTAAATACTCAAAAATTATCAAATAAAAAAAAACATAATTGAAAATATCTCTCAAATAAATTAAGTTTTTTTTTTTCACTTATCTTTTTCTACAATATATATATATATATATATATATATATATATATATATATATATATATATATATATATATATATATATATATAATATAAAATTAAGCTTCTATATTTTTAAAAGTATGAAGTTATTAGTGTATACAGATTTCTTCCATGAAAAAAAAAGATGTGGTTAGAATGATAGTGAGTTTTTTGGGTTAAGTGAGTGGAATAGTTTGATATATATATATATATATATATATATATATATATATATATATATATATATATATATATATATATATATATATATATATATATATAGTCCGGCTATTATGCTGGTAGAAGTACTAAGCAATTGATGCTTGTAAGTTTTCTACTGTTAGATTTATTCTTTTCACTAATTTTATTTTTTAGATCATTCTATTCCACAATTCACTCATTTAATCCAAATGACCCACTATCATTCTAGCCACATATATTTTCATCCAATAACTAAAAATTTGTAAGCACCAATTACTTATTTTTAAAAGCATAAAATTATTCCCCGTAGGGTTTTGAATAAATGGATTATGCCCTCAGAAACTTAATCTCGTGGGCGTGTCGCGAGGAACGTGGGCGAACGTACACCTATCGCCCTTCTCGTTCTTATCACTAATACACTTTTTTGCCACAAAAAAAAAAAAAAAAAAAAAAAAAAAAAAAAAAAAGACAGAAATTGTGTGAACCGTGGTGCATGCATGTATGAATCAAATTTTAAAAATTTTTAAAAAATAATTATTTTACATAATTTAATAACAAAGAGAGGTAAAAATAAGAGAAAAAAAAAGTATCTTTTTCTCATGAAATATATATTATTAAATGAATAAAAATGTTCATTAAAGAAAGCTGAAGATAAACAATTAAATTAATTAGCTATCATGCATGAAAGATATTCTTTCTCCATTTTTTTTTTTTTTTTTTTTTTTCTATCATATTTTAATCCAAGAGGGAAAGGTTTTATATTATTTTGTGTTATTTCATTACATCACATATATCATCAAATAATTATATTAGTATATTATTATGCTAATATGGTCCATATATTTATACATGTAGACCATGGTGAGTGCAACAAAATTCTCTCTTTTTGCCTCTACTGATATTTAATTTTATGGGAGTTTATTTATACGTTGGTATTACGTGTTTTTATTCGGAACAGTTGAATATATATATATATATATATATATATATATATATATATATATATATATATATATATATATATATATATAAAATTGAACTTTTATGTTTGTAAAAATACCAAGTTATTTATGTTTGTAAATTTTTTATTTTTGGATGTAGGAATAGGCGGTTAGAATGATAATGGACCCCTTGGGTTTAATGGGTGGTTGGTAAAATAATATAATTTAAGGAATAGAATTAATCAAAAAATTAGATCTAACGATAAAAAATTTATAAGCAAAGTAACCGAACTAACTCTCTCTCTCTCTCTCTCTATCTATCTATATATATATATATATATATATATATATATATATATATATATATATATATATATATATTGCACCAATTTTGAAGCACGCAGTTCCACTGGTTGATTTGTTGGGCCCTTGTGTATCTATGCTTAGAAAGATGCTTAATTAGCTAGTATCTATTCAAGTTATATACAAAGGCTATGTACATATGCCTAGTATTTTTAATGGTTTAACAAATTTTAAAAAAATGATTTAAATGATCGAAAGATTAGACGATTCACATTTGAAGTAAGAATCAATCGTGGAATTATCAAGCACAACTCAATTCACAAAGCATATTTTTCATAGATAAAAATAAACGAGAAGGATCAATTCACACAGCATATTTTTTATAGATAAAAATAAACGAGAACGATCGTAAAAAATAAACACGAGAATAACTAAGTAAATAAAACGAATAAAAAAAATACAAGAATATAAAATTTACGTGGTTCGGCTAATAATGTGTCGACCTACGTCCACGGACTAAACCACCTTAATGCGTTCTTCGATTTATCCACGACACAAAAATATAAGAAGTAAAATTGGATTACAAGAAACTCCCTCACGGAGACTCTCTACGTTTTTTCCCTTAATTAGAATTTTTTCAACAAAACTCTAAAAAAAGAAAGATAAATCACAAGAGTTAATATAATTTTAAAAAATCTAATTCTAATAGAAAACGATCTTCACCGTCCATCTGAGTCTCCGATTCACTTATAGTCATCGATCATCTCCTTTTAAGAATACTCTTTAAAATATTTCTAAATCATCCATAATCTTTAGAAACAAGATCGAACCAAATTAGAATCAAATCCAATATTTCAACCCATTACGGTTTTGAGTACCGTGATATCGACTCGAAATATGATTTTACATAATTCAACAATATTTGAAATGACGATAAATCAGATTGAATCGAGTCATATTCGAAATGACATAAGACTGATTAGACCGAATCTTACTTGATATTCGTGTGCGTTGTGTTTATACGCTTTAAATGAATTGATTACGTATTTTTAATAATTTATACTTTTGAAATTAATAATTAACGTTACTGAATCTAATAAAAATATTTTTAATTTTTTTTGCGGTGATTGCTGACCGTATTTTAATAATATTGAGAAGATTTTTTTTTTTTCCATTTTGTTTAGACTTTCAAAGTATAAGGGCAGTGATTTTAAAGTGAGATTTCCTCCTTCATCTCTTTTGCTTTAAAACAAAAAGGTAAATGGTAAGTAAAAGGTAAATGGTAAGTGTACGTTCAAAATTAAGTATATATTTTATATTTTATTTATCTTAAAGTGGGATAAATTTTATCCATTATTTTGAAATGATGAATGGAGAAGCCTCCATTCTTAGATGGATGAGGTGTAAGATCTACACTTAATTTTGAGGATAGAGATAATATCTCTAAAAAAAAAACAGAAACAGGTGTTAAAGAGTACGAGCTAAGTAAAGGCGTAAACTAATACATGAGAGTGTTTTAAAAGCACCTCAACTAAACTTTCATTTTGCTGTATCACTATAATAAAATTATGTTATAATGATATTTTTAAGTATTTCTAAAATCTGAAAAAAATATCACTAGCAAAAAAAATCGATACTTATTATTAGTGTCGCTATATGAGAATGTTTTAAAAGCACTTCAACTAAACTTTCATTTTTTTTTATATAAAATTATGTTATAATGATATTTTTAAGTATTTCTAAAATCCGAAAAAAATATCGCTAGCAAAAAAATCGATACTTATTATTAGTGTCTGCAGTCGCTAGGATGTATAGCGATACATTATTATAATGTATTCTAAAAATATGTCTCTATAACCTAATTTTGGATATAGATAAAATATAAATAGTACACTTGTATATAAATGTCATAAAAATGTAATTCTATAATCTAATCTTGTTATAATGTATATATATATATATATATATATATATATATATATATATATATATATATATATATATATAAAAGACCACTGTTACTATTTATTACCAATAGCAAGAGCTTAAATTGAAAAAAAGATAAACAAAATAGGAACTTGAAAACGAGAGAAATTATTGCTTCCAATTGAATAAATCAATTTCTTAAACATGAAAAAAACAATTAACTACTTGGATGATCATGCTTGAAATTTGTGGTGGAATGCGAGGATCCACAAATGATGGTGCACAAGATGTACGAATACACATACGCATTGTAAAAATTGGGTATATGTAAGTATACACTCTTAAAATACATCCCTTTAGGGGTGTATATCTTACACCCCATCCTATTTTGGAGTGGGATAAATTTCACTCGTCACTTGATGTGACGAGTAAAATAATACCCACCTCAGAATGGGGTGGGATGTAGGATGTAAACCCCTAAAGGGGTGTACACCTAGCAAGTAAAAATTAACTATAATACCACACCATTAACAATTAGTGCATTCTAAGGGATGGAACTCGATATTAATTACCCTATAAAATTAATTTAAAATATAATATATAGTTAACAAATTGGAGATGCTCCTCTTTTTTTTTTTTTTTTTTTTTTTTTTTTTTTTTTTTTCTCTCATTTGGACCCAAAGGCTCATTTCTTATACTTCAACTAAAAGTTTTTGTTCTTTTATTAATCTATCAAAATTCTACTACATTTTAAACTTTATTTGTAAGCCACTGACAACAAAAGGAACAGTAACTTAATAACATATTCCAATTAGGAGACTACTTACCAAAAGAAACAGATTAATTAACAATATATCAAATACCTTCAAAAATTTTGCAACTATATATATATATTATTATATATATGTATACACACAAATAATATATATAATATGTATATATACTTTCTCTATTTCACATTAATTAAAGCAATTTGCTTCCTCTTTGAATGGACTTGAATGCTCCATGATCATGGCCTATGCGCCATACGACCCAAAAATTTGCATCAAATTCATGGTGCAAATTTCACCAACAGTGCACAATAATCACCATTCATATATATATATACATTACAGCACCAACAAGTTGCATTTAAGTACTTTGGGGACTCCAACTCATCTAAGTCACAATAACATGGTACGTAGGTCGTGTTTTTGTGACCTATAACTTGAAACGAGACACAATTAATTGTACCTTTCAAAAGAGAAGCCAGATTTCTCAACGAGAACATGCACGTTTTTGCGCGGACATTATACTGATGTGTAATACGAAGGACCATCCAAAGTCGAGTTATAATCTTTTTTAGGACCCTATTTAAAACTGTGATAAGTTTGATCCGGTTTCGGATTTGGAGTGATTTGGAGTGGTTGGTGATCATGTGAAACTCGTGTAGCATACATGTCGTGGTTGGTGATCCGTCGAGTCAGAGAACTTCGACCTGAACCCTCTTAGCTAGGCCACAAGATGAAATAGTGGTAGTTATATTCAATCACAAAAAATTGATTACTTGTTATTTAGTACTTGATAACTGCATAAGTAAGCACGAGAGTTTGGGCTCTATAATTTTCCATACTTATATGCCATTCGGATTCTCGGATAATTTTTTTGTTGTGAAATGAAATTGGAATAGTGATAGATATTGATACAGAAAATACTTTGGATCGCGGATAACAATTATAATGGCAATGACGAGTCCAGTAATATCTCATTCTATTTAAGCAAATAACCAAACACTAATTGGGAGAAAACCGTGGAATGTGTCCCACAACAAAAAAAAAGGAAAGAGAAAGGTTTGGACTTTTGAGCCGAGCTCATACTTTCGAACCCAGATCCACAAAACGGGCTAATAATATATTGGGCTTGGCCTAGCCCAACATTTGACCAACAAAACCGTAACACTCATCACTACTTCGTAGGCCGTGTCCAAATCTATTGGGCCGAACTCGACCAAATAAAAGGCCCAATGCCAAATCGGGCCCAACGCTTCCACCCAATAAGAACCACCCACGTCATCCGTTAAAACAGAACCTTCCCCGGTTCACCGAATATTTTTTAAAAAAACCGAACCGCCAGAGCGCACAATAAAAACCCCACTCAGTTCCTCCTCGTTCTCTCTCTCTCTCCGGTCTCCGCTCCTCTCACTCACTCATGGGGAAGCAAAAGCAACAAGTCATTTCCCGCTTCTTCGCGCCCAAGCCCCCTGGCCCCCCTCCCGACTCCTCCTCCTCCGCTTCGCCCAAACCGACCCCCAAAATCGCCACCACCGTCTCCTTCTCCCCCTCCTCCAAGCGCCTCCTCCAAACCCTACCCGCCCCTTCCCCTTCCTCGAAGAAGCCAAAACCCTCTTCTCCCTCCCAAACCCTAACACTTCTCCCTCCCCCCGTTTCCAACCCTTCTCTCCACCAAAAGTTCCTCTCCAAGCTCCTCGGCCCCCTTCCTCCTCATCCTCCTCCTCCTCCGCCCCCGGAACCCTACCCCAAAACCCTAAATACACTCCGCTCGAGCAACAGGTCCTCGAGCTTAAGTCCAGGCACCCCGACGTCCTCCTGATGGTCGAGGTTGGGTACAGGTATCGTTTCTTCGGGAACGATGCCGAGATCGCCGCTAGGGTTCTGGGGATCTTCGCACACGTTGATCGCAGTTTCCTTACGGCGAGTGTCCCGACGTTCCGGCTGGGATTCCACGTGCGGCGGCTCGTCGGGGCCGGGTATAAGGTCGGGGTGGTGAAGCAGACGGAGACGGCGGCTATCAAGGCCCACGGGGCGAACCGCGTCGGGCCGTTCTCGCGGGGATTGTCGGCTCTGTACACGAAGGCCACGATCGAGGCGGCGGAGGATATGGGGGGTGGAGGAGAGGAAGGGATGGAGGCAGAAAGTGGGAATTATCTCGTGTGCGTTGTGGAAAAGGATGCTTTGGTTGAGAACAAGGATTGCCGGATAGAAGGGGGTTTCGATGTGAGAGTGGGTTTTCTCGCGGTGGAGGTTTCGACTGGAGATGTTATTCATGGGGAGTTCAATGACAATGCTTTGAGGTCGGGGCTCGAGGCTGTGATTTTGAGCTTGTCTCCCACCGAGATTCTTTTGGGAGAGCCTCTCTCGACTGCGACGGAGAAGGTGGTTTTTTTTGAGTGAAAAAATTTGTGCCATTGGTTATGTTATATTGCTCAATTGGTTTCCGTTAGAAGAAGAGATATCAAAATTTACCAGATAACATTCACTTTCTCACATGAAATTATATGTCATTTCAACATTTTTTTGTTTGTAAGAAATAGTTTGTATTTATCCGCATAATGGAAGACCCAAATATGCTTGCAATGCATATCTAAATTTCTCAGAATATTCTTTTGCGCAGCTTTCGACACAACATTGTGGTACTATTTGTTTGATCAAAGCTGCTTAGTGCAAGCGAGATGGTTACTTCTTCGTAGTCCTTCACTGCTTTTCATAGCAATCAGTTAAAGTTTGACGTAGTTAATTCACGTGAGATGGTGCTGTGGCTCCATGCGTGGTAAATGTAAGATTAATTGCTTAACGTTAGCAACCACTTGTATTATTATCTTATTTTCAATTGAATATGCAAGGTCGCAATATAAAGGCTAATGAAGTATTTCATTCTTTCTTGTGGCCATAAGTTTCTAAGTTAGAATGCATCTTTGTGATAAATTTTCCTCATTGCTTGTGAGTTTCTGCAGCAGATTCTTGCTGAATCTATTACCAATTCCATATCTTAAATTAAAGGTTTTCTCTAATTATCACTAGCTGCTATTGGCATATGGTGGACCTTCGTCTAATGTACGCGTTGAGCGCACCTCGCGAGGCTGTTTTAAAGATGGGGGTGCACTTGCTGAAGTGATGGCTTTATATGAGAACTTAGATGATGATGCTCTGATTGCTAATGATACACAAATAATGGAGGCAAGAAACGAGGAAAAACAGCTTAAAGGAATCGAGGTATCATAAGTTTATGGTTTTTTCTTTTTTACATTCTTCTTCTGTGTCTATTAATTTAGTTATGATACTTTGAGTTTGAGTTTCACCCCCTCTTTTTTTCTGTAGGGAATTATGGCCTTGTCTGAGCTAGTCATTCAGGCGTTGGCATTAGCCATTCGTTACCTCAAGGAGTTTGGTCTTGAACGAATAATATGTTCTGGTATTTCATTCCGGCCCTTTTTGAGCAAAGTTGAAATGACCTTGTCTGCAAACACACTTCAGCAGCTTGAGGTGATTTTTTTAAACCTTATAAATTTCGGTGGAACTCTGTTTGTTCTTTATGAAACTTCTTGCTACAGAGTGCTTGCGTAGGATCTATCGAAGGAAATCGTGCTCGTAGAAAATATTGGCCGAGTGGTGCGATAGTAGCCCAGTAGGTGTGTCAATGAGATAGATGAAATGAAGGATACAATTTTTTATTCATAACAGTAGATTAAATTTACATAACAGCTGATGTGATAAAGCTGTTTGGTTGAGTTTATTTAAGCTGCAGAAATCCAGAAACACTAATTGCTTTGTGGTTATTGGAAGTGCAGAGCAGGTAAAATGGTCATGTAGGTCTCACCTGGAATGAATATTTGAGGACATTAAGAGTGTATAAGTATGATTATGTGGTCTACCTGTCAGGATATTTCACTTTGAAGATGATATTTCGCTACGCAGAATCCCCACCAGCCGACCACCCCTCCCTTCTTCTCTGGCTGTAACTTTTGGTTAGAGCAGATATAGGACTTTTTATGCTGTCACCTTCATGTAGTATTAGTACAAATCTCGTTCCTTTTTACTTGTTACCTGCTCTTTTAGACGAGTTTTAGTTGGATATTGTGCACAGAATTTATCTTTACCAAATTTTCAGGTATTGAAGAACAATTCTAATGGTTCTACTGAAGGATCGTTACTCCAAATTATGAATAATACTTGTACAGCATTTGGATCCAGACTTTTGAAACACTGGGTAATATTTTCTGTAGAACTAGCTTCTATGCACCAAGCATATGCATACAGGTTATTGAGATGTGTACCATCGACACGTAAATAGAAATGTCTGAATTTCTTGTTTAACTGGCATATACATCGACGAAATCAAATTGTTTGCAGTTCCTGCTTATCAATATGGTTTCGGTTCTTTGTTGAATTTCAACATCGTCTTGCAGTTGACACACCCATTATGTGATAGAAACTCGATATATGCTCGTCTTGATGCGGTATCTGAGATTTCGGAATCCCTGGGATCATGTAGAGAATCACACAACAAGCATATGCAGGAAGGTGAGACTTCCTGTAATTTGGCTGTGCACTCTGAGTTGGGTTCTGTTCTTTCTTCAGTTTTAACTTTGCTGGGAAGGTCACCTGATGTTCAAAGAGGAATAACAAGAATATTTCACCGTACAGCCACACCAAAGGAGGTAATGTGGTTACTTATTTGTTTCCACTTGTTAATGGCTATAATGTAGTGATCTTAACTTTACCAAAGGAACATAGTTTACTAAATATGAAGAAGTTGTGATGCTTGCTTCTCTCTTTTTATGTATTTATTTTATTTTTCCTGTCTGATCCATCCGCTTAGTCATGTTGTATTATATTGACATCTTCCTCATTTCTGGATCCACACATACTCTACTTTTGGTGCTCTTACTCTTTTTCTTTATTATAGTTACCTCAAGCTTTCTGTGTGTTTTGTCCCTGTAATTTATGGTTCAGTATTTCCGCATTCCTTGATGCTTGTAGTTTATTATTACAGTTTATTGGGGTTATTCAAGCTATCCTGACATCTGCTAAGCAACTACAAGTGCTTCACGTTGAAGATGATGGTGTTGCACTATCACAACAGAGAAAAGTTAATTCTGGTCTTTTGAGAAGACTAATTTGTACAACTTCATCATCTACTATAATTGCTCATGCTGTGAAACTTCTATCTTGTCTTAACAAAGACGCTGCTGATCAAGGAGATATGTTGAATTTATTTATTACTTCAAATGATCAGTTTCCTGAGGTAAGGAACACTATTTCCATCGTCAATATAATTTATTTGTATATTTCACAATAATTGGTATTCTCTATCACAGGTTGCAAGGGGTCATATAGCTGTAAAGATGGAAACAGAGAAGCTGCATTTATTACTTCCTCAGTACCAAAGGCAGCTCTATTTGCGCAACTTAGAGTTCAAGACAATTTCCGGGACAACACACTTGATAGAAGTCAGTCATTTAACTTAACTGTTAAGTAAGATAAAATAGTTTGTAAGAAAACCAGCAATAACAGATTACCCTTTTGGTTTCTTTTTGTCTTATGCACTAAAGTCGCTACTGTAATTTCAGTCTCCTTTCTTGAAGTTATTATTCTTAATATTCTTGATGCTATTACTAACAGGGTTCATTATTGCAAGTGCAGCTGCCTTCAGATGTGAGGGTTCCTTCAAACTGGGTAAAAGTTAATAGCACAAAGAAAACAATCCGCTATCATCCTCCTGAAGTATTGAAAGCATTAGATGAGTTAGTGCTTGCTAAGGAAGAGCTTGCAGTTACCTGCCGAACCACGTGGGATGGTTTTTTAATGGGATTCGGAAAATACTACTCTCAGTTTCAAGCAGCTGTTCAATCTCTTGCTGCTTTAGACTGTTTGCATTCGCTTTCAACTCTTTCGAGAAATCAGGTACTCTCATGGTGTCATTATTCAAAGATAATCTCTTCCCTCCTGCCATCCTTTGTTTTTGACTAGCATTTATACCCCTATATATATTGGCAGAATTATGTGCGACCGGTATTTGTTAATGATGAAGAACCGAGCCAAATTCAAATCAAATGTGGCCGTCATCCGGTAAGTTCGTAAATCTGTATTATTATTTACCTTATCTCCCTTTCTACTTCCAGTTTGGCCTTGCACTCTTAGTAAAATGTTCTGGCATTGATCATATTGTACCTCTCAGATTCTTGAGCACCTTTTGGGAGATGGTTTTGTTCCTAATGATACCAATTTGCATGCTGCCGGTGAGTATTGTCAGATAGTCACCGGACCAAATATGGGTGGGAAGAGCTGTTATATTCGCCAAGTTGCTCTAATAGCTATAATGGCACAGGTATATATAGATCACCGATTTGCATGACCAAGTTTATTTGGCCATACACCATGTGGTTTGTAACATATTCCCTTTCATTATCACTTATTATAGTAAAAGCCCAATTGATCTTGTAAGTTTTCGTGAGATTTGTGTTCTGATGATCTGAGTTTTATTGTGCCAAATTTCATCGCTTTTTTTTTTTGAAAAAAAAGAAATGCTAGAGGAGGCATGCGTAGGTTTATTTTTTAACTGTGTATTAATGCATATGTTTTTTTCCCTGATAGATGATATTTTGTTTTTTAAATATTTTTTCATGTTATGCAAATTGATGTTAAAGTCATTTCTTGGTTGTTTTTTTCATCTTGCATTATTGTTTTGTATCTTATATGACGTAGAGAAGTGATAACTTACATATTGTGCGTTTTGTTGCTTTCCTAGTTCTTTCGAACCTGATTTCTGACAGTAGCTTCATAAAACGTTCCCCTCTGATACCTCTAGGTTGGTTCCTTTGTACCAGCATCTTCAGCAAGGTTGCACGTGCTAGATGGAATATACACCCGAATGGGTGCCTCTGACAGTATCCAGCAAGGGACGAGCACGTTTTTCGAAGAGTTGAGCGAAGCTTCTCACATACTTCGCAATTGCTCGTCCCACTCTTTGGTCATCATCGATGAGCTTGGTCGCGGCACGAGCACGCATGACGGTGTCGCCATTGCTTACGCCACTCTTCATTACCTTCTCAAGGAGAAGAAAAACATGGTTCTTTTTGTCACTCACTATCCTAAGATCTTAGATATTCAAAAGGAGTTCAAGGGTTCTGTTGGGGCGTATCATATGTCCTATCTTACCACCGAGCAACCCTCCAAAATAGATTTGGAGACTGGATCTGGCGCAGGGAAGCTAGACCAAGGAGAAGTTACTTTTCTGTATAAAGTAGTTAGTGGAGCATCGGACAAGAGCTTCGGTCTTAATGTCGCTCGGATTGCACAGGTTAGCTTTCCTCTCATGCACCCATAGTCGTAAGACGTTTATTTGTAGATTGTGTTTCTTGATTCTAATATGTGGTGATCCAATATGTCGGTTTAAGATGTAATTATTTTGTTGTTTAGCATGGGCATGAAGTTTCATCTATAAACAAAGTAAGGGCAACAAAATTATGGATATCGATACTTGCTATTAAGTTGTGGTATTTTTTCTTCCGCAGCTTCCACCGTCCTGTATTGCGAGGGCTGCCGTGATGGCTTCCAAGCTAGAAGCAGAGTTGAGTGAACGGGAAAACAAGACACAGAAGCTGGCGGAAATGCCAACACGGCATGGAGAACGGGAAAATCTGTCGAAATCTGTGGCTACTTCGTATTCAGGACAGTTCAAAGAATTGGCAGAGACATTTCCGAAAGTTTTGTCGAATATAAACTCTGCTTTGGTCGAAGCCAACCTACCGCATGCCGTGCATTGCCTAAAAGGCACGAGGGATCTTATAACAAAGATGTTAAAAGAGTGAATTATTGCGTGTATATTTTGAATTTGGATTTCTCATTTCCAGGGTCATCTCAGAGTTCTTAGGAGAAGAGTTACTCTTCACTACGTTGGCTGCAGATCCCGGCATTTCTGGTGCCTGATTTTGTGCAATTGGGATATATTTATACCGGAAGATCGTCTCATATTTGCTCGACTGCTCGTGTTGGTTGATTTGTAAATTTTTGATGCGGGAACTCAGCTATTGCGTTTACTGAAGCAGTGAATTTTGTGCAACACGACTAATGAGAAATATTAAATTTTGACTTGTTTTGCATATGGTGGAACAAACCTGTCCAAATTAAAATTCTAACAGGGACTTTGGAGCAATTTATTATCCTTTTTTTATTTGTGTGTGTGGATGGAATTAATGTGTTTTATTATTTTGGCTCTCCAAAACTATTTATTTTAAATGAAAATTTAAAATTAAATAATAAGTTGAGAATGATACCAATTGGTGGGGTCTCTAAGATCTCTACCGTCCATTATGATCACGCTCTTTTGGACGGTGGTTGTGAATCGTGACACCGAAGACCATCTCCTGTTCTATTACATTATCGTAAGGATTTTTTTTTTAAATAATCTTTTAAATTTTTAAAATTTGCAAAATAATTTTTAATTTTTTTTTTTTTTTTTGTAAACTTAATTCTGTTTTTGCCAGCAGGGCGCTACATAGGGTAGACGATCTGAAAGCGCTGAATGATTCAGCGTCTTTCGTATTTTTGCTAAAAGTGCTGAATCATTTAGCATTTTTACAAAAATTTTGTGAAGGCACTGATCGCTGAATCATTCAACGCCTTCAATGGGGACGGTGGTATATATGTTAAAGGCGCTGAATTATGATTCAACGCCATATATTAAAGGCGCTGAATTATTCAGCCCTTTAACATATATACTATCAGCTCTGAAGACTTAGACAAATATCGCAAAATTTGGCTAAGTCTTTCGTATTTACATTAAAGACGTTGAATGGTTCAGCACTTTCACAGAATTTTTATGAACGCGCTGAATGATATATCGCCTTAAGCAAAAATACGAAAGGTGTTGAATCATTCAGCACCTTCAAACCGTTTACTCTACCTGACGCCCTATTGGCAAAAGTAGAATTAGTTTTATAATTTTTTTTTTTTTTTTTCAAGAGGGTAATTTTGTAAATTTTTAAAATTTAGAGGGTTATTTAAAAAAAAAAAAAAAATCCTTATCGTAACGTAATAATTCGTAGCGCGTGTTCCCAAATCCCAAACTCCACCGCACGATTCGCGACGAAAGAACCTTCGTGATCGCACTCAGTTCCTCCTGCCGATCTCTTCTTCTTCTTCTTCTTCTTCGATCGCAGGTAATCGCCTCCTCTTTTTCCCTTTTCCCGAAATAGTTAGGGTTTTCTATTTTGGAGAAATCGCACCTTTATTCCGATCTATTCATCGATCGTTCTCCCTTTCTTGTGTTGTTTTATTTATTAGGTATTTGATTTTCCTCCTTTTTTTTTTATTTTTTTTTTTTATAGTTATTATTGGTTGCGATGGCGGGACGAGCTCAGATCCAGACGAGTAACTCGGCTCTTATTTCGATGATCGCCGACGAGGTAGGTTTTAATCATCTCGCTTCGTGAAAAATGGCTCTTTTTCAATCTGATTTTTGTCTAAGCGTTGTCAGAATTCGGATTAGAGAATAGTGTTGAGTAAATTTCATCAGGTAGCTTGTAGATCTAATTTTTGTTCATTACAGGAATTTTTCCGATCATTGTCGTAGAGTTTTTGGTATTCGGATTAGGAAATGAGCAAATTAACTTGTTTGTGGGTCTAATTTTTGTTTACCAAAACTGCTGATAGTAGGTGAAATTTGCGAGAATCATGTAGTAGTTATTTTGACTAGTAACTGCAATAATCTTGTACTTTTTCTGATAATTTATGCATACTGTATGAACATTTAGAAGACGGCGACGGCGTATGTGTCAAGATCTAGTTAGTGTTGTTTACCTAAGAAAATTGGGAACTTAGTTATCATTGAGTTCTCTACAAATTTGAGTTCTCTACAAATTTGTTTACGGTTAACTCTAATATTTCCCATGCCCACTATGCTTTATCAGTTGTCACCAATATGTCATATCATTGCCTTTTTTTGGGGGGGGAATTTAGGGAAATTTTGGTCTGCTTGAAGCTGTGTGAGTAGTTTCGAAAACAATTTTTCTTGAGATTTCATAAATTTAGTTATTGTTTTTATGCGGGCATTCTAATTTGTCTTGGATGTTGTGGTGATTACCACTGTTATGCAAATGAGAGATGCTCATGAGTTATTACTAGTTGGATCTAGGAATGTGCTATAGATGGTTCCTGCAGATTGCAGAGCATTATATGTGGTTATCGTTTGGAAATACTAATGTCATCCAATTGCTAATGGGTTACTAGAACAAGTCATATATTATGGCCCTGAATGACATCTAAAATTTGCTTCATGCAACACCAGAAAACTATCGCCATGTGTGAGACGGCGCTTCCAAGCTATTGATGTAGAAATGAGCATCGTCCAGATTTGTTTTGGTGCTATTTTATCCTTTTTGTTAAATTGTTAGTCATAGAAAATCTGAGAGTTTTTTTTCTTTTCCTTTTTATTTGGGTTCTTTTAGGACACTGTGACTGGATTCTTGTTGGCTGGAGTTGGTAATGTTGATCTGCGGAGGAAGACGAACTTCCTTATTGTCGACAATAGTATGTTCGTGAACTCATCGAATCACCTTTTTTCTTGTTTGTGTTCCATTTTTATATTAATTAGTTTGTATTGGTAGTTTTCATTTCATATGTAATATTACGAGCTTTACTTCGGCTAGTTTATTCTAGTTGTCTTAATGCAAAATGTCCCCATATTTTTTTATATTAAAGAGATTATTTTTGTAAGAGCTTTTTTTTCCATTCATAATTTGGGAAAGAAAGCTACGGAATTTTGAAATAAGATTGTTTAAATCAAGACACTGAAATTCTTCTTGCATTTTTACAGTTTATAATTATCAACCTCTAGGACTGTTATATGTAATGATTTTTATGCTTCAAATGACCTTGTAGTAGCCATTATTGGTAAACTGATTCTTCTGTTACGGCATTTCATAGAAACAACTGTTAAAGCAATTGAAGATGCATTTAAGGAGTTCACGGCAAGAGAAGACATTGCAATTGTGTTGATTAGCCAATATGTGAGTATCATGTGTTCGATGTCGTTAACTGTATAAGTAATATCCTGATATTGTTCTGAACAACCGTTTGTTAATTGTATTTCCAGGTCGCAAACATGATAAGGTTTTTAGTCGACAGCTACAACAAACCAGTTCCTGCTATATTGGAGATTCCGTCCAAGGACCATCCCTATGACCCTGCGCATGATTCAGTTCTTTCTCGAGTGAGCTACTTGTTCTCTGCAGAATCAGTGGCGTCAGATAGGCGGTGAAAATAATAGTGTGCAATTTGTTTTTGTTCTATTGGTTGTATGTAGGACTCCATCTTGCTGTGGAGGGATTATAAAACATTCCTCTATTTACGAGGATAGTTTGATTATGTAATTGAAGCACTGAGACTCGACGGTGTTGCTTCATTATTTTTCTTTTCTTTCTGCGGTGTTGTTAATGGTTAAAATGAATAAGAGGAATTCTACATGGAGAACTCAGTTTATTAGCATATTTTTTTGACAGTAGTTTGCTCAACTGGGATCAGAACTTGTGGTTTGGTTTTATGACCTCCAGCATGCAGATGCATAACTGCTAGAGCTTTTTATGCTTTTGCTGCTGATAGAATAGATGTGATTGAATTGGCTTAATTCTAGTCAGCATGTATTGGACAATTCTGGTAATCTGAGATTATAGATAGTATGCTTTTCCAACTTCCAAGTTGCTTTATCAGCATTGGCTCCACACCATGAAACATAAATATCAGCATTTACTATTGTTGGCTGTTAAATTACTCTTTATTCATTCACTTCAAATATATAATAAATGATCCCTCAATACATTATGAGCAGAAGCTCGAGTAAACAGATAATTTAACACAAATGGCTATATTTATTCGAAGTTCCTATTGCCGACAAAGGACTCAATTGCTAACGGGGCGACGACAATGAAAGGCCAATTACAAGACAAATTATTTGATTTGCTAAGAATTTGCTCCACCGATTCAAGAATGAATAAATAGAACAATATGCCGACACTGCTCGGGCCATCCAGAGTTTACATCGACAAGAAGAGAGATCTGCACTGCTCTGCTGTATCCTCTGGACTGGTAACTATCAGACAAAACATGCGACTTTGAATCAATGAGATGTTATAGAAAAAAGCATAAGTAATTAGAAATGCATAGAAAAAATAGGAGAAAATAATTGAGGACAATGAAAAGGTAGATATATCTAGCATGAGAGCAGATATTGCTAGAGGGTCATTTCAGAAATATTGGGAGAGGTTGATCGTTCTAAAGAGACTAAAGAAATATTACAGAATGACTGGATGGATTTCTCTCTCTCTCTCTCATAAAATTGGAGAAGTATTCAATTTTTCACTTTCATATATTTCATTATGCCTAAACTCAAATTTGAGTCTCAAAATTCTATATAACACATAATCAAATCTTTCAAGAGCGCTAAAACTAGCTTGAGTCACCATCATCCTACATTGATGAGTGCATGAACAGCAGGTCAAAACGACTAACTAAATAGCATATTTTCTGATTTACATACTATTAAAATAAGCATACCTGTGTGACCAACAGTTCTTTCAGATTCAAAAATCTCATAATCATTTCCTCCCTGCACAAGAAAAAGGACACCTTAGTCTCATGAAATCCTAGAGGTGTTTAGACGCATCTGCTAATTAATTTCTCTTCCGGTCAGATTTAAAGTATAAAAAGGAAAAAAAAACAGATATTGTGAAGATCAAAAAGAAAATAACACTCAGAATATTATGCTACTAGCATGAGCCATAATACCCAAAGAATAAATTAGATTCTGATTATAGAAATGGCAAAAGCATTTCATAAATTAAAAATGAAAAAAAAAATCTAAATGTTCCAAGAGTCATATCAAATCGCCCTCTTCCATTTAGTAGTTAAAATCTTCTTTTCAAATTCAGTCCAGAATATGGAGCATCAAAAAATAAGAGAATATAAAATATAATAAAATTACTTGTCCAGTCACCTTGTAAGTTTTGTCCCCAAAGAAATGAATTTCTTGGAATTCATTAAGATATCTCAAACAGTAGGTCTTGTCCCATCCTTGTGGAAATACCTGAGAGACACATTTAAGAAGCAAAATGAATAAACAATCATCAGATTACTGTAAATCCAACTAGTATTTCTTAAACTAAATACTTAAAAAACAAAACAAAACAAAACTTACATCGAAACTTATCTGTCCACCAATGGAAAACGTCAGGTTCAAATGTGTGAACCTTTCACGAAGCACAGAAACCATCTTTGGCCGTATATTATGTACCTAGCAGATTATTTGTTTTAAACTTCGACCCGTAGAAAAGGTATTATTGGCTAAAAGGTAATTATATTCTACTAAAATTATAATACCTTATCATATTTTTCAAACTCATCTCGTTCTTCTTGGCTACAATTTCGCCCTATTGGTGAGACATTAATCATCCCACTACGAAACTCTATGAATGTTCCCCTGGAAAAATGATGATAATAAGAGAAAAGCTACAGGAGATTCGACTCCTTGAAGAAGTTTGCCACTGACCTTTTTATTGGGATATCCAAATCAGCAATATAATGAAGTGTAAAATTAATAAATTCCTGCACAAATGTCATGGTGTAAGACCATCTTCTCATCTCTCAAGTAATAATACTTATGCAGCACTTACTACTCACCTTTAGTTTATCTTCTCCAAGGGCTGATTTCAAATTCTGATGGAGAGAAAGATAATATCTCTTTGTTAGATCACAAAAATGGGCTTATACTTCAAAAAAAAGAGAGATTAACAATTAACTAATAATATAGCAAAGTTTAAATTTCTAGGTTTTATCAACAGCTGCAGGCAGCTCTTCTCCTTCCATCTATCGGCTAGATTTTTAAAAAAAGGGCTTATACTAAAAAAATCCAAGGTTCTAAAGTAGTTTTTCTCATGGCAACGAAATCGAATAGGTAAGGGAAATATGACCTTAATTTGGCTATCCTGTTATATATAAGGCTAAAAGAGAGATGGATTTTCAAAAAACAATGCCATGATTTTCTCATGCGACTTACTATGACTTATTGCAAAGCAAAGTAAAATGGAGCATAATCCAAGTTGTGGTGGAACATCAATATCCAAGATCATATACTAAAATTCATTTTCTAGATTCCTATGACTTCTAGAAAAGACCGAATCTGAAAGTCATCTTAAAGAGTCTTCTTTACGAGAGGAAATGACGCATACCTGGATACCTACGAGTTCTCCATTCTTGTGAGCTACAAGTCCATTTTCAGAGAAGACATAATCATAGTCATTAATCACTGCATAGGGCAAAAACAATACTACTTATTATTCTCAATCATGTTTACGAAGCTTAAAAGAGGCACAGGAAAAACAAAATTGGAAAATAACACATCAAAGTGAGGAAACAAATAGATAAATACTCATGATGGCTAAAAAAACATAGAAATTGCAATTTACGTTGACTACTCTGATGATAATCAAACCTATTATCTTTCAAAATTAGCTTTTTCTGTGCTCAGCGAGGCAATATGTATAGTAAAACCAAATTCCACTTTCCGCAATAACACCAATTGGAGCACATTACCATCAAATTCCTCTCAAACATAGGAAATCAAATTTTTTTTAAAAAAAACGTACTATCAACTAGAGATTCGTGTTGAAGTCCCTCGTTTAGCAGATTTAGATTCTAAACTCAAAATTCGAAGTTCAAACCTGTCTTCCCAAGCTGTTCAGATATCTTAACAAGATCTGATCCTCCCACAACACCAACTGTAACCACCTGCAATGCGCAAAAGCTACACTTTTTCTCATCCAAACACAAAATTAACACCTCTACAACAACATGCCAGATCAGATCGCTCACCTCCCGAAGCTCTCGCATGAACTCGAGCATCTCCGCAGTTACATCCTAAAAATAACCAAAATTTAGCACGCAAAACACTATTACAAGTCAACACTACCCAAAAATAACCAAAATTTAGTAAATCCATGAAATTGAGCAAATCAGATGCGGTTTTCACCTTTCTCGGAGCCGTGAGGGTTCCATCGACATCAAACAGTGCAATCACTCCCGGTTTTCTCCCCGCCATCGCTCCAATCCGATGAATCCGAGCAGTGTGAATCAAAATCCAACGAAAAAACTCAAGAAAAATGGCGAATTTTAAAGGAGGGGAGGGAGGGTTGGGGGATTGATCGAGCGGTCGTTGTACCGTACGGGATCTGGTCAATGGACGGATGAGATCGAGCCACGCGTAAGATCGCATCGGATTCGCGCAGCATCCATCTGAAACGTGCCGCGTCGTGCGCTGCACGTGAAACGCTCATCGGATGAGATCGCGCCCGAACAGCGTGCAGCGGAGGGAGCCACTGAGAAGTCGCCACCTGTCCAAGCGTTCGGTACACGAGCAAAGGTGGTTTGCGGGTAGGTTGGTTAACGGTACGGATTCAAAGTTCAAAGTTCAAACTTCAAACCGGATGGGCGCGCCTCTTGTTGGGTTAGATCTTGGCTCGCGTGCGGTCCCCATGTGGACCAATATATTTTGGCACTGGAAAGCTACACTGAAGTCGGCAATCTAATGTCGGCGGCCGCCGACGAGCTTCCTCAGGTCGAGCGGCGGCGGAGCGGGATCGCCGTGGCTCGATCGCATCGCGGCGTCGCCCTCGCTCCCCACCCCCTCGGACACGTCCCTTGCGAACCGAACGGTTAGGGCATCGGCGTGCTCCTTCAACGTCGAGGACGCGAGATCGGGGAGGGAGGAGGGTTCGGGCGAATCGGTCGAGGGGGCGACTTCGCCGCGGGACTCGGAGCGGCGGCGAGCTTCTTCTAGAAGCTTCTCGCGGCGGAGGAGCTTGCGCTGCTTCTCGGCAACGAGCTTAACGTATACGAGCTTGTAGCGCGAATAGCAGCGGAGGAGCGAGAGGGGACGTAGGAGGCGTGGGGAGGGGGAGGGCATTTGAGGAGGGGCGATGGATCGGAACTCGGAAGCAGGAGCGGAGCCGAGGAAGAGAAGGGGATTAGGGTGCAAAAGCTATGTCGGCGACGAGATACAAAAATCGCCGGCTTTAATATAATTATATTATATTTTTAAAACCATTCATAGGCCCATGGGTAATTTGACTCTTCACTTTGGGCTCCGAGTCCACACCCAATTCGGCCCGTTAACGGCCAACATTACAATTCCCAAAATATCCCTCCCACTTCCACGATATTTACTCCCTCCCAATGGCGATCAGGGCCATTTTCGTCATTCCACCTCTCTTTTCCCAACGAACCCTTTCTCCTTTCCGCCAATTCGAATTTTTTTTTTCATTTTTCTTTTTTTCACACTTCGCTCCTCTCTCAAAAGATCGAGCCATGGGAGTGAAAAATTTGTGGGATATTTTGGAATCTTGCAAAAAAACCCTCCCACTTCACCATCTCCAGTAAGTTTTTCGATCAAACCCCTCTCCTTTTTTTTTTTGTTCTCAATTTGCTTTCTTTCTCACCTCGATCTCCTCTCCCCCTTTGCTTCGATCTCGAAGGAACAAGAGGTTGTGCGTGGATCTCTCGTGTTGGTTGATCCAATTGCGGAACGCGAATCGATCCCCCGTGTGCGTGATGAAGAAGCTCTACCTCAGGAGCTTGTTTCATCGCCTCAGAGCCCTAATCGCCTTGAACTGTAGCCTTGTTTTCGTTTCCGGTGCTTTTACCTGCATTTCCTCTAATTTTCTCCTAATATTTAGTTTGATTCAGTGATCTTAGATGCATTGCGTCCTTTAACACAAATCTTCGTATTTCTTAAAAAAAAAAAAAACTTTTATTTTTTGAATTCGCACTCCTCGGGTTCTATGTTTTTTTTTTTTTTTTTTTTTTGATTTGAGTTGTTCTACTGGGTTAAATTAAGCCTTTTTTTGTTAAATCTGATAGTGCTATTGCGTATTTGTAGATGGATCTATTCCTTCGATTAAATTATCTACTTATAGGCGGCGGCTGGGTTCAGGTTCTGAGGTCAGTTTTCCCCTTCGTGGAGTTTCCTATCAATATGGAATGAAAAGTGATTGTTTTTACTTTATTTGCATATTAAAATTTTCAGCTTTCTTTGCTTCAGCTCAACCCGGAGGAGGCAAATTCGCAAACAACGTCGCAAGCAATTCCCTCGCTGCGCAGAAACATGGGCTCCGAATTCTCTTGTATGATTAAAGAAGCGAAAGTTCTTGGAAAGGCGCTTGGCATCCCTTGCTTAGATGGGTAATTGATTTTGCCGTGATTGTTTCCGAATTTTTGAGTTACCACATAATCCACGTTTGTGTAGAATGCTACATTGTATTTTACATCTTGATTTATGATATCAGTGGTTTGTTGGCTAACTCTTCTGTGATGTTTAGGTGGCTGGCATATTCTTGAGAATTATATTTTTATTTTTTTTTGATGAAACAGGGGTATACCCTATTTGATTGAAAGCCATAAAAACTAGGAAAATAACCCGATACACGAGCAGGCACGGTGCCTGCAGGACGCCCATAACCCACAGCCCATGAAACCCCCAGCCCCCCTCCCTAAAGCAGAGTCACCAACAGGATGACTGCTGCCTTAGGACAAGACCTAAGACTGAACCTCAAGCCCGCGACTGATAGAATATTGATTGAAAAAGATGATAGTCTCTTCTTTTCTTCTTATTCAATTTATAGGCACATATACAATGCTCATCTCTTTCCTTTTACAGCCGTGCAATCTAATTAAAGAAATATAATGAATATGGAAATATACAATTACAATGAATATGAAAACTAATAAACTATACAAATTAAATATGAGCTTTATGTGGTAACAAGCTATATGTGGTAACATCCCCCCTCAAATTGATGCTGGGTGATCAAGAAGCAGCAATTTGCCAATGAGAAATTGATGGCGCTGGCGACTGAGAGACTTGGTAAACACATCGGCTAATTGTAAGGATGTGGAAACATGTGGAAGAGAAATGACACGAGTATCCACAGCTTCTCGAATATAATGACAGTCTACTTCAATATGCTTAGTGCGCTCATGGTATACTGGATTAGTGGCAATTTGAATAGCACTTGTGTTATCGGCATGAAGTGGAGTAGGATCATGCTGTGGAAACCCAAGCTCAGTCAACAAACCTCGAAGCCAAGTAATCTCAGAGCATGCAGCAGACATAGCGCGATATTCAGACTCCGTGGAAGATTTAGACACACGGTCTTGTTTCTTACTCTTCCATGAGATCAAAGAGTCCCCAAGAAACATGCACCAACCAGTGACAGAGCGAGTTACCACATATAGCTTGTTACCACATAAAGCTCATATTACATCATGGAGAGAATCTTTCGACACGGTAACAGCGACGCCCTACACCATTCGCTAAATCTCAAAACATGAAACTCAAAAAGAGATTAACCCCCCAGTGCCAAATTCCATATTGTGATTGTGGCAGCAATCTTCCTCCCGCATTCCACCGTGCCGATTTGCCTGTTATCAAAAATCCTACGATTGCGCTCCAACCATAGTTCCCAGCAGGCAGCAGCAAAGCAAACATCCAAGTTGTTTCCAGCTCGCCCTTCGGTAGCCCTTTTGAACGAAGACCATCTGGTGGCTAAGTCCCCCGTTCCGCTGAGCAGTGTGTTGCACGTTGACTGTCGTCCCTGTAAAACCTGGCTCCAAACTGACCGGGCGTAAGGGCAACGGAAGAGGAGGTGTTCCAAGCGTTCCTCGTCGCAGCCACACAGAGAGCAGATGGAAGGTCCCTGCCAACCCCGTCTGATCATCCGGTCCGTCGTCGCGAGCCTATTTCGTGCTGCCAGCCATAAAAAGATTTAAACGCGGAGTGGTACCTTAATCGCCCATAGGTGGAAAATTCTGCAATCGTCGACGCCGTCGAAGACAAGAAAATTGTACGCACTCCGAACACTGAATCTGCCCAAGCTGTTCCATCTCCATTCCACTGTATCCAAATTATCATCCAAGTATATATCCCTGATGACGCTGCCAAGTTGCGCAATCAATCGCCGCCCCACCAGATCTTGGTCGGAGATGTTGTTGAAGCCCAAGTTACGGCGTTTGGCGAAGCAGTTCATCCAGCGGTTGACCGAGATGGATTTGAGAGCCGACGACGCGTATAGGGACGGGAAGCAAGACCGCAGCATTCTCTCCCCCACCCATCTCGCCTGCCAGAAGGACGGGAAGCAGAATTATATTTTTATTGTCTCTCATGAATTGTAGTTCAGAGAAACATGGATAAATATTTGTTTATAATACGCCAAATGCTATCTTGAACTCAGAAATTTCATGTAGTAAGGTTTAAAACATAAGTGCACTATGTTGATACGTTTATTTTGAGGAAACATCAGTTATTTTGTAAGAGATAATTTTCTATTTGTCAGGATAGAGGAAGCGGAAGCACAATGTGCATTGCTAAATTCAGCATCCTTGTGTGTAAGTGGAATGATTTTTTTGTATTTAAACAATCTGGCTTTTACCTCTGTAATGAATATCCCCATTTTCAGGATGGGTGCTTCACTTCAGATTCAGATATTTTCCTTTTTGGAGCTAGGACAGTATATAGAGATATTATTCTAGGTAATTTCTTGAACTTCCAACTGAAGTAAGCAAAAGATATTTACTGATAACATAGCTTCCTCAAACCATATATTTTTTCGTTTTTTCTTTACTCAATTTTGTTTTTATCTTTCCATTCATCCAGCTTGTTATCTTACATTCACAAAATTTCTTTTCGGAATCAGGAGAGGGTGGATATGTCATTTGTTATGAGATGGTAGATGTAGAGCACAAACTTGGGTTTGGAAGGAACTCACTGGTAAGGTGCCTTCTACTTCTTGTTTGTATGGAGCCACACACTGACACACACCCTTTCTTGGTTTTCTTTTACAAATGAAATTGTTGGCAATTTTCCATATATGTAATAATATGTTATTAAGAGTTTGAAATTACAGAAATTCAATTCTTGTAATATGTGAAGTGAATTTGCAGCTTAACCACCATCAAACTATTCTATTTGTAAAATTGCAAATGACGGAATAAGGTTTTGTATGTCACTATGACTTTGGATATATATATATATATATATATATATATATATATATATATATATATATATATATATAATTCAGATTCTGATGTAATGACCTTTTTTTTTGAATTGTTTGATTTTTCAGATATCTCTGGCTCTTCTTCTTGGTGGTGACTATTCTAACAGAGTTTATGGCTTTGGGCCTGTAAGTAGCACAAAAAATAATCTTTTAAATATATCAGAACTTTTCCTTGAATAGTATTCTTGTTGTTTGTTGGTTGTTAGAATGCACATGCATGCGTTCTGCAATCATAGAACAAACATATCCAACTAAAGTCTCATTTGTTATTGCTTGCTTCTTTCTTTTTTGAATTTAAATTCTATATGATTGAAGGCAGTAACGGATATAGTTTCTCCATGTAATTGTTAGTTATCTTGCAGAGCGCCCGGGCCAGATGAGGAATTGTGTTGTCTTTAGATAAAACAAAGTGAGAAAAAATTGCTACTGCATTTTTGTTCTTTGTTGCCAAACAATCTCCTAGGTGTATAGATTGCAAACAAATAAGCAATGGCTATCCAGTGGCCGATTCAATTCCCCAGCATCAGAGTTTAGAAACCAATTAACATAAGCAGTATAAAAGATGGCTTATATTTCAGTGTTTGCATCCTGCAATCAGTCTACCACTCCATAGGAACTGGATTTTTACAAAATGCTTCTCTCAATATTTTTGACGTCTGAATACTGCAGGAGACTGCATGCCGAATTGTTAAATCAATAGGGGATGATGCTATCTTACAACAAATTATGTCTGAGCGGTTGACAATTGCTAGAAAGAACAATGGGAAAAAGAAACCAGAAAAGATCGCAAAGACTGATGTGAATAAAGAGAATGAGATATGCCCGAAACAGAGTAAATGTGGTGAGTTTGAAATATTTTCTGAAATGTTCCTCACTATTTGGACTTATTGGTATGCTACTATATCCTCCTAACAAAATTATTTTCATAGATACTGGAAATAATCCGGTGTCTGATGGTCAGTTTTTGGAAGTCATCAATGCATATCTGAAGCCTAAATGTCATTCACCAGATTCTGAGGCCGTGCAGAGGTGAAGAGCTACTCATCAAACCCTAATAATTTCTACTGATATTTTCAACCTTCCTATGTATTTTGAGAGCTCGAAAGAATGCGACGGTTTGAATGATGTATTTTATGCAAATTATAACCTTGTCTACTAACCAATAATGTACTCATAGTGTCTAACAAATTTTCCTAGTTGATAATATATGGGTTGTGGTTCTTCTTTCTTGTAGAGTATGTACCCAGCATCCTTTTCTTCGATTGGAACTTCAACGGATATGTAAACAGTTCTGTGATTGGAGCCCCGAAAAGACTGGTAAATGAATACTGTTTACGCGCTTCGCCACATTGTCCATATAACTCTTCTTGATAGTAACTCTACTGGCAATTACTAAATTAAGAAGATATTGCCATACAGAGATTTTTCATCATTCTCATAATGACAATTATCTTTATCATCAATGGTCCAAATCTGTTTCAGATCAGTATATCCTTCCAAAGATCGCTGAGAGGGATCTTAGGCGGTTCGCTAATCTCCGTTCCAAGTTATCAGCCTTAGGAGTAAGGATTCCTTTAAGTGAGGTAATTCTTTTCCTGACCTCTTGATTTATGATTTTGCAAACTTACGATTCTGCATGTCTTTGTTTTTCATTCACCTTTTCCAACACTGCAGATTCCAGTTCCATGCCCTGTGTCTGCTATTGTGAGACAGAGGAAAGTTCGGGGAAGAGAATGCTATGAGGTCTCGTGGCAACACATTGATGGGCTTGACGTTTCAATCGTCCCAGCTGATTTGATTGAAAGGTATGATGGTTCATGGTAGAGTGCTATGGTTGTTTGGATTTAGCTTTTTGAACATCTTCTCTACTGTGATAAGTAATAGTAATGAGTATTGCAAACACAATGTCTAGAGCTTTTGCATGTGGCGGGAATCTAAAACGAGTTTTAGGCCCCAAATTAGAAGCTTCAAATTGATGTAGAAGCCTTTGCTGCAGCACGATTTTGTCCTGGGTATGCTAATAAGAAGGGGGAAAACATTTTCTGTCGATGCTTCTTCAAATAGCTCCACTAGCACAACTTTACAGAAGCTTAATCAGGACCAAAAAGACCCTTAATGTTGTTGAGAAAGCACTTTACCTAAGAAAAAAGATACTTGGCACTTAATTCAGGTCTCTCTACAAATCCTTTGGACAGAAAAAGAGAAAAGGAATCTAGTTTATCAGCTAACTAATACTTGGCATAGTTATCTAATTTCTCTGGATACATCTAATTATGTTACGATTGCCTTTTTCAGCGCCTGCCCTGAAAAGATAACTGAGTTTATAGAAAAGAAGGATGAAGCAAAGAAGCAGACGAGGAAACCAAGGGCAAGAAACCCCCAAAAAAATGCAGTTGCTGAGGTTGGCATGCAGCTCAAAAACCTTTTGCTCAGCATCGAATCGCAAAGCAATGCGCTTACTGATATAACAAACAGGTCCAAGCCAACTAATGTAGACGCTGTAAAGCCTATTGTCATTGATCTTTCAAGCCCATCGCCACCTCTCCATGCTTGTAAAGTTGCCGAGTGTCAGAAAACTATTGGCCAAAATGTAGATGTAATTGATGTGTATGAATCAGAGAATGAGGTGTCTCCTGAACATGCAAGGAAGGGGAGAGAACTGAGATTGTTTATAGACAGTATTAGACATGATTTACTCTAAACCATGATTGACTCTGGAATTTCTGATTAGATTTGTCGCTCATTTCCCTTGTATGGAATCCAACCAGTTGCATGGTTCATGCATCTATAGCATGGGAGACAACAGCACATGCTTATATTAAATTCTGTCATCTTAGGATGAATATCATTGACATTACAAGTGAAGTTTACAAGTTGAAATAGTTATCTCAAGGGTTACAATTTTAGAAACGTCCCGTAAACAGCATCTATCTCTATATAAATAGCTTATATTTGCGTCCAACAGGATAAAACCTATAAATATCACTTGTCTCCTGGGTCTTTTTTACAAATTTTTTGAATGCTTAGGCGATTTTACGCACACTTTTGTTATTTCACTTTCATGTGAGTGATGCTGATTGCTTGGTAGTTTGTAGAAACAGATGAATAGTTCAATTTTTTAAGAATTGTGTGGTGATATGCTAATGCATAATTGTGGGAGGATTCTGGTATATTTTTCCCTCTAAAATAGTTGACAAAATGTGTGGGGTGTATCAATAGGAACTTGCTGTCGCATTTTCCAAAATGTCCCTTGTCCTATCTTGTGGAGCACTATTAGGTATTAATTATAAGAAGGTGATTGTTTATAGGTGGGAAGGTGGCTTAAGCTATCTCATGTCCATCTTTTCTGCAAGACTTTGAATGTTCATTTTCCAAAGATCTGTTGATAATTGTGTGTTTGAGAATCTTATTATAATGGAAGATATCAACAGCATATAACACCCATGAAAATATTGTCATGAACAATCTCTCTCTCTCTCTCTCTCTCTCTCCCCCAATGAAGTTTAAGAGCTTCTCTTTACCATGCCAGTCCTACTTCCTACTGTTATTGCTATTTATAGGACAGCTATCAAGTTTCATTCATGGAATGAGGATGATAAAAAAGGAGAGGATGATCAGCAGTATGGAAGAAGAACATTTTTCTGTAGATTCTAAACAGCTCTTCAGAACACCTCCATCTGAATCAACACACGACGCCAATCTCAGCACGATCTACGGGGTTTCCGATCGAGCGGTGCCTCGAGGTCCAAACCCACTTCACAATTGAGCAGGTTCAGTGAGAACATTGTATGTTTGTAAGTGACATCACTGCTGTGTTTTTCTTCTTCTTCTTCTTCTTTTGACCCAATTGGATGAGATGTTGCATGTATTCATACCCTTAGCTTCCCCTTGTTTTTGCTTCATTGGCATGATTGTTTAATTGTAACATGTATGGAAATTTAGATGTTGTGTTGCACTGAATGCAAAGATCTATAGCTATTTATGTTTGGTTAGAGTAAAATGCAGCATGATGCTATATGCTTTACTAAAAAAATATTGAACTGAGGAGAAAATTGGTTTCTATTTTCTTTTTATTTTTTTTTTATTTTTTTTTATTTTCATCACTCATAACATAACTATAGTTAAAAGGTTTTGATATGGGTCATCACAGTAAACAAAGATTATTAAATGAAACAGCTACTTTGAGTGAACAAGATTAAACTTTCAACAATAGCATTCAAGCATAGCTTACCAAGTTCTCAAATTAAAAATGCAGAGAGTTGATGATACATCAGTTAATTATCCAATCATGTTTTGCTCATCTGAATTTCAACAAAGTAGAGGAATATTTTCAATGCCTTTTAAGTGACTGACTAGGAACTAGGAAGTTTCCAAAACAACATAACCAAACCATCCTACAATATTACCACAACAATGAGATCCCTTCAAAATATATTGTAAATTCCGATACTAAATTCAGGAGGAAGATTCATTCCACCCGCCATAGTTCTCTTCTTCACCGTCGTCCTCCTCACGATTTTTCTGCCAAAAAAAAAGGAAATTGCTCATACACAATAAGGTAACATAATACTAAACTACTCGCAAACAAAGCACAACTGCTTGAATCACTAACGATATAGATACAACAAAGCACAACTGCTTATTTTTATATTTTTAAGCATGTGTTTATGAAGCTCTAACGATAAAGAAGAGTACCGTTGGCGTGAATGTGAGACCAACTTTGATTTCGCCACAATATTCCTGATCTTTGACAACACTGTAAACAGTCGGTGGGAGGCTACCTTCCATAAACAGCGGCTTCAGGGGTATTCTGATGTTACATCACAAAGCAAAGCAGCAAAGCAAGTGTAAAGCTAAAAAATCATATTGAATGTTTTGAATATATCGCAAACATGTCGTAAATGTAGAGGACGGGCATATACTCACATAGCTTCTCCGACAAAATCGTCTACTGTGATAGCATCTTTGTCCATAAGCTTGATTGTAAGTTCTGAAATGTCGTCAGATACGGTGAACACAAAGGTCTCATTCCATTCAGGTTCGTCTCCGGCTCCTGCATCAATCAATACAGAGTGTAAAAATTCTACATCCTTACAAGAGTTTAAACACACAAAAAAAGAATTCCAGTGATACTGAATGTTCAGCAGAGAAAATTGAAAACCATCTTTACCATCATACCGACAGATCATTAAACCAAAAATGTCTCCCATTGTGCACAATACTTTTTACTCATGTTGCTGTTTCCGATGGTTCCTGCTAGAGTTTTATGTTTACAACATTTGTATCGAAGATTTCGTCCCCCCGCTATGATCTAAAGCATTTGAGATATCCAAAAATGAAAATTCATAACCTTTAATTGCCTTCTCCCATGCATTTCGCGCAAGTGACAATTGAACAAACCTCATTTTGTCTGAAATGCTATCCAAACCATCAAACACCCATAAAAATCTCATCATGGTAAATTAAAAAAACAAAAATTGAGAAAGGGAACACAACCAAACATTCACAAAATTGTTCTAGCTTTTCATCAAAGTTCCGCGAGACAAAGCTTACTCCATTCCTAGCCACTACCTAAAGATTTGTACAAAATGCACAGGAAATTTATCTTGTAGTAAAATCACACTGACGTAGCAGCATCAAATATGCAGAGACCATGCACCTGATGCAACACTGCTTTTCTGCTCCTGGGTGCGGCATTTCAGTATAGCATAAGGATCCATTTTACCTGCTTCACAAAAACAGCACCAATCAATTAATCATCAAAGATGTCGAAAACTGTAGCAACTGATCTCGATGCGACTTCCCGATGGAATTGACCGGCAAATCACATCCGATCATCAATCGAGATTAATTTGTTAGTGCGTTCTTCGCCCGAGTCAGATTCCGATTTTATTATTCTCCGCTGACAATCGCGCAGAAACAAATCTAGAAGTTTTAGATGTAGAGAATTACAAGAAGATCAACCAAAGCAACAACAGATGCATGGTAGATTAAAAACAAAAGTACCGAGAAAATCGGTGTTGCGGAGGCCCTTGGCGCCTACAAGAAGCACTTGGAGCGTTCCCTGCGCCATATCCTTGTCTAATTCCTTTCTCCTCTCTCTCTCTTTACCTCCACTGCTTTGCTCTTTTGATCGGATTGCGTTTCATTTGTATGCGCAGAGAACAAGGTAAACGCATCCAACACCAATTAGGCGCGTTTCCATTGTCCTTGTTGTCGATGACCAGTACAAAAAATACAATAATATTATCAATAACAACAACAACCACAACAGCAGCATTAACAGTATATAATAATAATTATTACAAGATGACTGCTGCGTTGACTTGGCAAAGCTGACAGCCTGACATGGAAATGGCAGTCTTCTATGAGACAAAGATGGAATTTTAGATAGACAGGACAGAGGATCCTACAGTAACCCTTTACTAATCTCTTTTAATCTTTATTATATATATATATATATATATATATATATAGAATTAAACTAGAATATTATGGATAGCACAAGTCATTGGTGCTATCAAGTTTTTAGCCATTGGATGAAAAAATATGCGGTTGGGATTATAGTGGGTCCCTAGGGCTTACTAGGTGGTTGGTTGAATAGTAAAAATCTTAGGGGACCACTATAATCCCAACCGCATATCCTTTCATCAACGACTGAAAACTTGATAGCACCAATTGTTTGGTATTATCGATAGTATTCTAGCCGGACTATATATATATATATATATATATATATATATATATACTATTTCAAATTCTGTGATGTCATAACACTTTTTATCGACTAAGTAGAATATATTCTTGAATTCTATATTTTGATAAAAATTAGAGGACAGAATCGAATTTTTTATTATTTGTGGAATAACAAAAGCAAAATAGTTGGAAGATCAATTTAAAAATAGTTGACAATTGAGGTTTAATTTTTTACCTTTTTAAAATCACAATAGTTGATTATTATTGAGTTACATAACTTGCATGCACCAAGTGTATATATATCCATAGGCTCGGTCCCTCCTTATGCTAATTCGATCTGGTGCACCCGGCTCACGATATTCCGCCACATCATGATCCAAATCCAACCACATTCTAGTAAATTCAATTTGATTCGTTTATTTTGTTGTTGTTTTTTTTTTTTTTTTCCGTTTTATCGTAAACCATTTTTGCTTCTTTACCGAATTCTGCTTGCGCCTTTTCCAGAAAATCTAATTCAAAAACAAGTAAAAAAAAAAAAAGGGAAAAGTTTCTATCATTTTTGATAAAATAAGAAATGGAAAAATCACTCTTAGTGTTCCAATGGTCATGATAAATTTTCCAGAAATATTCTGTAACGATCCTGGAGAGTAGGGGAGGCAGAGGAAGAAGAGGAAAGCTTTGGAAGAGGGGAGAGGAGTCTAACCATGATAAAGAGGAGAGCGGGGGGAGAAAGGGAGTAGGTTAGAGAAGAGTACAGGATAGGTGAGATGTGACGAGGCGTCGCCGAGCGAAGGGGAAGTCCGACCCGCTAACACCAGCAAGGATGGGCAGCACTGTAGCAGACGGCGGCTTGGCCCAGTAACCCGGAGCTCACTGAGAATAGGCCCATCGGGGCCCAATTCCAATATACAAATTATCCAACAAATTCCTCCACAGTATTGATATTACAATTTAGTCCAATGAATGAACAGTATAAATAGGCATTTGTAATACGAATGAATTGAATCAAAACCTTCTCATCTCTTCTCCCTCCAATCTCTCTCTCTCTCTCTCTCTCTCTCTCTCTCTCTCTCTCTCTCTCTCTCTCCCCAAAACCCTTACAATTCTCCCGAACCATAGCAAATTCTCCAGATCAAGCGATCATCGGAGACCATCATCCTCACCGCCGAGCCATTCTCAGAGCGATCTCATCCCGGAAGGCTGCGGATCGTTCGATTTGCTACATATTCTCACTGATCAGAAAATCAGAAAAACACTACAAACAAGAATTTTCGCTTGAGCAAAAATTCCCATCATATGGCCATCTTCTTTTTTTTTTTTTTCTTTTTTTTTTCTTCTTTCTTACAAAGAAAAAATCTAAAAAACCAAAAAAAGCTAACAAAGAAATGATCAGTAAAGAATGAATTAGCTAGTAACTCCTCTATAGTCTCTCTCTCTCTCTCTCTCTCTCTCTCTCTCTGATCTCTCATGCTCTCTCTGTCTCGAAATTAACTAATACTGTAACTAACCAAGAATATATGATATGAAACTACTCTAGCTAGAGATGGAAAGAGAGAGAGAGAGAGTTAGCATTCTCACATGCAGTAACTAACTAACTCCGCCGGCGCGACGATCACTGGCGGGCGCTCCCCTTCTTGGATGGGGAGCTGCCATCGTTGCTGATGCTGCTGCTGCTGCTGCTGTCGCCGGCTTTCTTCTTGGACCTTTTATTGGCAGGAGAACTGCTGCCGGCTGCAGAGGTCGAAGGCGGAGAGGGCGGCGGTGACGAGTTGAGCGGCCTCGTGCACTGCTCGGGCGATGCCTCGCGAATATCTTCCCTCTTCGCGGGATCTTGTACGAATTGGTAGACATCAGATGCCGGCTCTTTTGTGATTTCGTAGACATCAGATCCTTTTACGACCATTCTTGGCTCGCCTCCCTCGTCGAGGCCGAGGAAGATGTCCTCCTGGGGGGTGTAGGGGGAATCGGGGGAGAATGCGGGGCCGAGGATGGAGGCGTGGGAGGGAGAGAAAGGCAGGATGATGGTAGTTCGTGTAGAGGAGGAGTCAGCGCCAGCGTCAGCGTCAGAGGCCGATGAGGGTCCTTCGGAAGCAATTCTGTTGCTGCTGTCAGCCTTCTCCGCTTCGGCGCGCTCCTTCCTGAGCCTGCTTTTCTTGCCCATTTCTAAGTGCAAATTAAGGAAGATAAAGAACAAGAAAAATAAAATAGAGAGAGTGAGTGAGTAAAGGGAATGGGGGGGAATATATATATATATATACACACACACACACACACGCGATGCATGTGTGTGTGTTTGTATTTATATTAAGGCTAAATTACAGAAAATTCCCCTGTAATATCCCGCTTTTCCACTTTACCCCCCTGTCTTTTAAAAGTCGACAATCTGCCCCCTCGTAATTAGCGAAATGTTTTTAGGGGGCAACGGCGGTAACGGATGTGGTAAATTGACGAAAATGCCCTCCTTGTGCTGACGGTTAACAGAGGAAAATGCTTTTTTTTTTTTTTTTTTTTTTTTTTGCTATCCTGAAGTTTTTTTTTTCTTTTCTATTCCGAATTTTTTTTTTTTTTTTTTTTTAAGGATTTTTTTCAAGGGTATTTTGGGTATATGACATTATTTTCAAAAAAACTGACGGTCAACTAACGGTCAACTGACGGCGGGGGATTATTGCACAATTCGCTAATTACGAGGGGGCAGATTGTCGACTTTTAAAAGACAGGAGGGTAAAGTGGAAAAGCGGGATATTACAGAGGGGTTTTCTGTAATTTAGCCTTATATTAATGCACGTAATTGCAAGATCAATCGTTATAGATCTGAAACACGGACGGACAGGATTCGAGCTCAGATGTCCCGAAGCAAATAATTCAGCCAGATCGACCCAGAGTAAGGCTGCTTGTACAAGTATTTACAACCCTATGTTTTCAAAGGCTATAATTTATTTTATTTTTAATTTTATTATTATTATTATTATTTTTTTGTAAAAAAATAGTTTGCTACCATTTCATTCAACACTGACTTAAAAAAAAAAAAAAAAAAAAAATCATCTGACTATACGCAATAAGTATTCCACATAACTCACAGCTCATGCACCATCACAAACGTCTGTTTCAAAATAACTCTTTTATTTTTCAATATTAAATTATCTAACTAACCTTATCAATATATATATATATATATATATATATATTTATTGTGTAATATTAAAGTACCACTGCTTAGTTTAGTGATTCTTATCTGTATGAAAATCTTGAAAACGAAAAATCCAATTATGCATTTGCATATTTGCCAAGTTTGAGCTTTCGCCTTCTTTGATTAATAAAAATGGACTAGAGCAATTAGATCTCTCGAGAACAAATCATCAAACGGATAATCCTTTAAAAAAGAAAATATTCAAAAGGTTTTAAAAATTATAAAATAAATGGATATAAAATTTACACCTATTTATAAATATAGATGCAATATTTTATAAATGTACAGGCAATATTTGTCTTAAATCCGACCTAATACATTCATTCATAATTTATTGGGCATAAAAAAAATATATATGATTGAAAATTATGAATTTAATTTTTAATTCTTCAAAAAGTTTTGGCCCATGTGAATTTGTAAGATAACATATTTTATCTTTAAAGTAATTTATTTTACTTAAAAAATATAAGTTGAAGGCCAAATATATATAATTTTAATTCTAAATATTTCATCATACTCCTTACCTTTCAAATATTACTTTTTTGAATAAATCAAAAAGATAAATTAAATAAGATATTTTTACATCCAAGCTAGAACTTAAATAAAAGCATGTAAAATTTCTTATATACAATATAATAGGGCAGCAAAAATCATATCTCAATCAAACAAAGTCCCATCAAAGCCATGATTATTCTGGGATAAGTGGTTATGGCTATTGTTTTCCAAACAAAAAAATTAGCTATTTGTAAATAATAATTTTTGTCTTTATGAAACAAGTTGGTATGAGATTGAAACTGAAACTGTTGTACCATCCATTTTCTTGGAACAAACATGTTCCAACTTGAAAACAATCTTAATTAAAGTAAATATAATTAACTAATTAATTTATTAAATTATTAAATTATCTGTTGATAAATTAAATTATTAATTAACAATACTTATTGTTAATTATTTTATTAATTAATATTTAGAATTATCAAACAAAAATTAACTAAATAAATTAAATTATTATTTAATTAATATTTTTATATTAATTACTTAGATAAAAAATATTATTTTAAATTTACAATTAATCTTATTCTCCAATGTACAATCAAACTATTCAAAAATTAATTTTCTTATTTCTAAAAACAATTCAATTTTCACCCAAACACAAAAATAATCTTATTCTTATTTATTTCAAGAGTTGTATATATCTATACTAGGAATAAGCCGCTCTCGTTTATTTCAAGGGTTGTATTTATATCAGGAATAAGCAGTTTTACTATATGACGTTAAAGAAATGTTTTTTTTTTTTTTTTTTTTTTTTTTTTTTTAATGTAGTAGTAGCTCTGGAAATCCGAGGTTTGAGTCTGTTCGAGCTTCTCATCTCATTTAAATCTTCCTAATATAATTGAAGTTTAATCAGGTCTAAACGGAGAAATGAAGAGAAAAACAATTCTTTTAACGCACACAACACATCTAGAAGCAGCAGAAATATGCAGATACTGATACACACCCAGCAGGTGGAAATTAAAGCACTGCAGCTCAATTCATTACTCTTTTGCAAAAACCAAACAATCTCAGGCATCTACTAAAGAATTTTAAGCAACAAAATCCTCCATCTCAATTTACTACTCCTCACCACACAAAAAATCTTATTCTATTCTAGAAATCAAAAGCTGACGTGGGAATGAAAGAAGGCCAATACCAAAAGTGCATGTTCGGCCAAGCTGGAGCTTCAGAGGAATTCGTTGGCCTTTGGTACAGCAATCACTTCAAATTCGAGTTCCTCATTTCAGTTTTTTGTTAAAGTAGGAGCTCCAAACATACTAAAAGCTTCTCCCTTAAGAATACTACTAAATTACATCCAAATAATTCTTTAGCTAAGAATGAATTACCATCTAGTAAGAGGATATATACTAGACGCACAATGAGTTTAAGTTTTTTGTCAAGCTTCTAATATATTTAATTTGTTTTCTATTTAATTCAGCTTATATTTTAGATTTATTAAAAAATTTTGAACTCAGATTGAACTTATACACAATGCATATTGGGACACTACATATAGAACCTTCTGTACATATCGTATTTACTATGCCATTTATCGTGTCAATAAAATATCAGTACGATACAATTCTATGTCGATAATACAACTCAAAACTATTTTTTTTTAATTATTAAGTAATTTTTATAATAAAATTTAAAATATTTAATAAAAATATATAATGAGCAACTAACCAATTTTATTGTTAAAAAAAATAAATATTTTATACTATTATGTGTCGACACACCTACCGTACTAGTAAATTTTCGACACAATTTCGTTTGCCGTATCTAAAATTTCAGCACAATTTCATGTCACGACACTTGAGTTCTTGCCAATTTCATGTCACGACACTTGAGTTCTTGCCTTGAATACAAATGATCTACAGATTCCTAATTCTTCCCCAGCAATTGCAGTTACGAATTACAGTATCTAAAAGATCATAAACCAAAATTATGGTGCTAGAAATTACAAAATAAGATACTCGCTGTCCAAAATTACTAATTGGCCACAATCAATCAAATCATAGACAGCACTTTCATTATATCTACAAATCGTCAAACTTTACTACTTTGCATAGTGTTCACAAACTCCAACTATTATAAAGATAATTCGATTTCTATATCACATCGCAACTATGTCCGACACTTATAAGAGATCAATTACAAGAAGAATCCATCGCCGACCGGGCAAGTATTAGATCATACCGGGGGCAATTTCTCGAGGGGATTAGGGTTTTGGGAATCGATCGCGGCGAGATCCGAGGCGGCGGAGGAAGAGGGTTTCGCCGGCATCAGTGGGCGATCCTTGGACTCCTCCCCGTGGACATCGTCGTCCTCGTTGTCGGAGGTGGTGAGGTTGATGCAGGAGCACCGCTCCAGGGAGGCGAAGAAGGCCGAGGAGACGCTCGCGCCGACCCAGCTGGCGACGAAGCCGAGCTTCTCGCGAAGTAGGAAGGTGGGGACGTCCATGGCGATCCGAGGATTAGGGTTTTGCGGGGCGTGTCGGAAGGGTTCGGGGACGAGGGCTTCGAGAGGTGGGACGAAGACTACAAGGGTAGACCGAGGAAGAGGACGATGGACGAAACGTTCCTTATATACGGATATTAAAAGGGTATTTTGATAATTTTACATCATGTAAATTGTATCGATAGTCCCTGTCTTATACTGGTGTTGTAAGTTGTTCCATAATTTTTTTATTAAAACACTTGAGTAGTTATAATTTTGGTTTCGGGGTTTAATGAAGTAAAACATCGTATGAATGGAATAAAATAATTTTACGGAAAATTACTAATCTTTTGCTGATTAAAAATTGAAAGTAAAATATATGTAAAAATTAAAAATTATAATTATTGAAAGTGTAAGGTCATTTTCTAACCTTGCTATAAGATTTTTAATTTGCTATTTTTTTTTTTTTTTCCAATTGAAGAAGAATAAGATCCTTTTATTCTCTTTATTTTCTTTCTAATTCTCAAATCAAACAATGCATTATCGTTTGGTTTTGATATAAAAAGGGTTTTATTTTTGAGAAAAGATAAAAAAAAGTTTGCATATGCCAAGATGAGAACTGTTGTTCTCATTCTAACTAATTATTCTAATTTAATAAGTGAGAATAATAATTTTATCCTCACCTTTGGAACTGTTGTTTCTATTTGCTTATTCGTGTGATTCGACGAGAGTAATCGCTGGAAACATTTTTCAGCCCCTCTTCGCCTGAGCAATAGAAAAAACAATAATTTTTTCTTTTCATCTTTGTGTCTGTTCTTTTTATTTTCTGTGTCTTCTCTCTTCTTTCTCTTGGTGTTTTCGCTCGAACTCTTCATCAATTCTTGCTACCATATAGCTTAGATCTGTGAGAGATCACTGTTCATTCACCATTATTATCCTTGAGTAAACTTTCGCGTCCATAGTTTGTGAGCTCATGTCTTATGATAATAATGCATATACGCGTACATATATCGAAATTTTCAAAATATGTATAATCATTGATATGCTTTAAAAAATATCATCGAAAATATATTTGGCATCTTAAAGAAATAGTTCAAGTTCTTAAATCATGCAACATTATTTTTTTATAAAGTGTAATATATAATTGTTATAGTATATTACGTAATATATAATTTTATTTAAAAATAATAAAAAAATGATATATATTTTAATCCGGAAATATAGACACACTACCTCCGGAAGGAGACTAAGAAAAAAGACCTACTAATTTTGCAATATCAGATGACTTAAGACATTGCAATGCTTATTTGTAATACCATCACCGACCCATTATGGAATAATAAAAATTAAGATTAATTGCATACGACTTTTTGTAAATATATCGAATAATAAATATAAATCTATAAAATTTAATTTTTTATATTTATCTTTTCAAAAATCTAACATTATTCATATATATTTATCCGATTTATTATCGTTAGTTCACTGTTTATTTTTTAACCGATTATAAGTGAAATGACAGTTTTGCTCTTTCCAAAATATCCTTTCAAAAAATAATACAGAAATATCTGAAAGGGTAAAAAAAAAAATTACCTTACTAGCTAATCAAGATTAAGTATTTAACTTATGATTAACTAGATTTTTCTAACAAAGATAGACGATAGAGATATACATGAATAATGTTAGATTTTTGAAGGGATAAATATGAAAAATTAAACCTTATAAGAATATATCTGCTATTCGATATGTCAATTAACCCTAAAAATTAATATTTCGAGCTTTGGATTGTAAAATATTAAATATGAACTGCTATTCGATATGTTTACAGAGAGCCGTATGCAATTAACCCTAAAAATTAATATTTCGAGCTTTGGATTGTAAAATATTAAATATGAACGCATTGTTAATACTTAGTAGAACAATTATAATTGAACCATGCATGTAATAATTAGCTTCATTATAAGTTTCAGAGTTGTTGTTTAGAAGTGATTACATGTTTATATACTGTTATCATGTCTAGATCTATTTTTATATTTCAAAACCTAAATATACGATTAGAAATGTTGTTGATTTACAAATATTTTAGTTTGCATATAATTGATGGTGTATTTAGATATATTCTGTAAAATTTATCAAAGTTTAAAACTTGCTGATGAATATGCTTAATTAATTATTTCTATTTCTGTTCCAGGTGATTAATTAATTAATTAATTATCATCTTATACCAAGAAAATTAATTTTTCAAAAAAATACTTATAGATGTGCTGAATTATTTACTACGATTTACTAATAAAATTCTACTATTCTTCTTATATTATTTTATTCATCTAAATGAAATAAAAACTTATTCTAATTTTTTTTTTTTTTATATCTAAACTTATGTTTATTTTAAAATTATTTCAGAATAACTCGTTTTTGATCCGAACAATTTGTTCCATCCATTTCGCCCGCGGTTTGAATACAAATAAGGGGATATCCCCAGGTTCCTGGAGTATCTCCCTAACCGACGCAGCCTTTATAGTTCCCTGGACTTGAGAACATAATTACCGAACACAGTGAAAATTCTGATTGTAAATTTGAATTCACAATAAAAAAGAAAAAAAAAATAGCATAAAAAATCCAAATTCAAAACACCAAATAAACATTATCGATATTTTACATAGCCAATATACCCACAATCTGCTACACAAATTACTCAATAGACACCATTAGTCTAAAGCTCAAGTTCTCTTGAACTCTCTCTCAGCAAAGCCATTTATTATTTTCCACACAGTAACATGAAATATATATATATATATATATATATATATATATATATATATATATATATAAGTATTTTGAAAATAAAAATTTAAACTTTAAAAGTTTCAATCTTCTACGCAGTACAAAATAAGCATCTAAACTTTGAAAAATAATAATTCTGCTATCAAATTTTAAAATACTTGCGGTGCGCGGTTCCTGTAGATAGCAAAATTAGAAGTTGGAAAGTTTAGATACATACTTTGTTAATACAAGGAGATTAGGTAGAGAAATTGAAAATTTTAAAATTTAAATTAGATATATTTTGGGGTCACTTGAGCAGCAGCTTGCGGAGCTGGATGAGGCAGTGGGCGACCATGCCGCAGACGAAGCCGAGAGCGGCGCTGGAGCCGACGAGCGACACGGCGGCGCAGACGAGCACGACGAAGGCCTCGGCGCGCGTGGTCATGTCACGGGCGGCGGCGGCGAGCTCGACGCCGGCGAAGAGGAGGAGCACGCCGAGGAGGCCCACGGGGAACTGGACGAGAATTCTGAGCATGGAGGCGCCGAGGACGAGGCCGAGAACGAGCTTGGCGGCGCCGAGCGCGGCCACGCAGCCCCCGCCGCGGCCGCCGAAGCGGTGCTGGCCCGCGAGGCCCCCGGCGCCGTGGCAGCAGGGCATGGCGCCGAACCAGCACCCGACCAGGTTCATGGCCCCGACCGTGACCGCCACCGACGCCGCCGAGGGCTCCGCGCGCTCCGGGAACAGGTCCTTGGTGAGCTTGCACACGGCGATCACCGAGTTGAGGATCGAGAGCGGGAGCTGCGGTATTGTGCCCTTCAGAAACCCCTCCTTCCACGCGTGCCTGGAGATACTCACCACCTTAATGCGGGACGGCCCCGCGCGGAGCTCCTTCACCGCGCTCGGCTTCCGAATCACCGCCAGAATCACCCCTGTGCAGAAAAGGTTGTTTTGTAATTAAATTCAACATTTTAGACTCCGTTGATATATCATTTTATATGTAGACAAAAAAAAAGAAAAAAAAAAAGTTGTTGTTTTGCAGTACCTAAGACGAAGACGATCATGGCGGAAGGGATTGAAGAAGCAATTTTATTCAGCAGCCTCTTCCAAGAACTCCGCCGTCTTCTTCCTCCGTCGCCCGCTTCTTCTTCTTCTTCTTCTTCTTCGCGCTCTCCTACTTCGTCGCCGCCGCCATTGACGATCACTATGAAGCACGCGGCGACGATAGCGAGCACGATCCCGTCGAGCCCCGCCCACGGCCTGTAGCCCAGGGACTTCCCCTTCGAGAGGTCCTGCTCGTATCTCACGTACCTCACCGCCGAAATGGCGAAGCTGAGACCCTGCCCGAGCTGGATCCCGCGCACCACTGGGACCGGCACAATCCAGTAAGTCAACTGGGAGTGGGAGTTGCATATTAAAATAAAATATTATTCTAAACGGCAATTAATCGACGAATTTAATGAATTATATTTTCATTTCATAAACCTCCATGAGCCTGGTGGCGCCGAGGAAGAAGAGCACGGCGGAGGTGCAGATGCCGGCGGCCATGATCTCTGGGAGGGAGAAGGAGGAGGAGGAGATGGCGACGGCGGCGATGGACTTCATGGGCTGGACGGGCATGGGGACGCCGTAGATGAGCCCCGTGACGGCGTTGTAGATCCCCGTGAATATGAGGGTGGTGCCGAGGTCGAGGTTCTTGGCCAGGGCGAGGGCGAGGACGATGGGCACGTAGGTGCCGAGGTCGCCCATCGCGCCGTTCAGCTCCGATCCCCACCGCGCCCGGAACGCCAAGTTCCCTCGCGCACGCGCGAGCAGAGCCGATGACCGCGAATGAGGAGGAAGAGAATCGGCTGCGGCGGCTGTGGCGGTAGGTGGCTTCGTGGTGGGGAGCTCGGGGTCGTGGGGGTTGATCGTGTTCGCCATTGTTGGGTTCGGAGAGGTGCGCATTGACGATTGAGGGAGCGGCTGAGGGCAAAAGGGGTGGGGTGGGCGGGGGTTTTTATAGAAAGAAACCCTTCTTTGTTACGAATGTCAACTTAATTCGGGCTCCATATTCTCTTTCTTGTGATATGTGATGTGTGATGTACGTTGCATTAAATAAGAGATGATGTTTATGCTTATTTGCTTGTCACTGTGATTAGTAAACAAGATGTATATCATTTTTTTTTTTAATAAAAAAATATTAGTTGTACATTTTATTTAGGGTGGACATCTGACATCTCATTCATTCAATAGATAAAAATATGATGAGGGATCACTTTATAAATTGTGAAGTGATCTCTTGAAAGTCATCCGGTGTAGAATGTATATCCCTTTTGGAGTACATGCACATGTAGCATTGTTTTTTTGTATAAACAGTATTATTTATTTTAGTGCGTAATGTTATTCATGCACTCTAAATAAAATATATAATGCACATCTTATTCAGGTGAAAGTTTTTTCATTAGTTATTGTTGGGACCGAAATACGCTACTGACCGTTGACTTGGTCCGGTCCGCGATCGGCCTTCGAATTGACCATCTGATGTAATGCGCCGCGTATCAAATGATTGGCCCGAGAATGGATCCGTTCAGTCGGGTTTTTCTCAATCGAACTCTTAATAAAGTTTAGCTTAAAAGAGTCGAATTAGGACAAACTGGTATTGATCAATACGGCTGAATGGTTCGCTTTGTATTGATTGAGAAATGGGTTATAAGGAACGAATTACAAGTGGAATTACTCTTATAAAAGCTATAAATGTTGGTAGGAAAATCTATCTAGAAAAGTGGTAAATTTAGTCAAGAAATGCTATAAATGCACGTATTAAAGGTATTGAAAAGCAGGGGTGGTCACTAGCTTACGAGGTTGCAGGACATTTTTTTCTTCGATGGTTCGATTATTTATACTCGTTCGAACCAGGTGTATGGTCGCCGTTTTGGGTAATCGGTGTGATCAGTGGGGAGTCATCGCGTATCTCTCAACCACTCTTCTTTCTGAAATTGTTTTTACTTGGCCGAATAATGGTTTATTTCATGTCTACGTTCATCCTCGGAAATTGTGCGGCGAGGTATGATCCTCGCCGGTCGTTGCTGGTGGGCGTCACTTTCCACATTTGTGTTGGTTATGGGATTCGCGCCCTGAATGTCTGTACCTCCATTCTTCCAGATCTTTTCTTTTGCGTTCGCCTATACTTTTCTTTGGCTTGGGTAGCCGATTCCTGATCCTGATTTCATCACTTGTCGTCGTTTAGCCGAGATAAACGACAGCCGACTGGGGTCGGTCTTGGTCAAAATGCGAGCATCCTTCGTCGACTCTTCCTTTTATCGCCTGCTTTTTTAAGCTGAATGTTTGCGCTCGTTTTTTGCCATATGTTGCCCTCTGAATTGATCCTGGCACATTCCACGTAGCAACAATTTTGACCTCAATAGTTATATTAAAGTAATTAGTAAAACTTACCTCACCTTATAATGAATAGGATGTAAGATGTACACTTCATTTGAAGTGCACAAGTAGTATTTTGCATTCTTCTCTCTCTCTCTCTTTCTCTCTCTCTCTCTCTCTATATATATATATATAGAGAGAGAGAGAGAGAGAGAGTTTATATGCTTTTAAAAGTATAAGTACATTCATACTTGTGAATTCTTTATTATTGAATTTGTATTGAAATTTGTACTTTTATAAAGTCAACTAAAGAGAGAGTAAAAAGCACAAATTTTAATACAAATCCAATAATAAAAAATTTACAAATATAAATGAATTTATACTTTTAAAAATATATAAATTTTACTCTCTCTCTCTCTCTCTCTCTCTCTCTCTCTCTCTCTCTCTCTCTATATATATATATATATATATATATATATATATATGCAAATTTGTAACAAAAATATTGCTCCCACCATAGTCAGACAAGCAACACATCCTATGGGTTGCATTCAAGACTACTGTTCAGTGTATCTTATATTGTTGTCGAATGATGTGTTGGAAAAATCCGGTACTCGCCCCGGTACCAGATTCTCTGAATCCGCAACCCGCTTCGATACCGTAATCCGCTTTGGTACCGCCTAGAGTTGGGATTCCGCAGCGGAAACGTCAAATCGGATTTTACCAAAAACCCGTCCTCTCAATATAACTGGAACTAGCACAATCACCAAGTAGAAGAAAAACAAAACAGAAAAATATGCGGATGAAATAAGATTCATTAATTAAGAAAAGAATTACACCGACTCCTCTTTTCTTCTATCTCCTGAATCTCTCTCACCCTTCTCTCGTCTTCTATAAACCTAGAAGACTCACTTCTCTCGTCTTCTATAAACCTAGAAGACTATGGATGTGGCTAAATCCTAGCCCCCACCACCTCCTTGGGTGTTACCACCACCGTGGGTGTAGATACCACTACATGGGTGTGGCTAAATTCTAGCCCCCACCACCTCCATGGGTATTACCACCACCGTCTCCATAACACCATATTAAAATAATAACACATGTGCTATATTTATAGCTTACATAAAAGCTATCCAAATCCTAGTCTAAATAGATTTTTATTCTAATTAATATTTAAATCTTAACAAACTTATCTCTTTAAGATTTAAATATTATCTTAATCCAACTAGGATTCAGTTACAAATCTAATCAAAACCTAACATGATGCAGTTTTTAAACTATTAATAAGTGTTATCTTTATGTGAATTATAGTAAGTAAGGAGAGGCCTGCAACAACGCAATTAATTAAGCATGCCTTTATTCACCTCTTTGCACCCCAATGACTCCTTGTTGAGGGGAATTAAGTGCTTTAGAAAGACACTTTAATGACAACATACAAAACATACTCGAAAAGGGCTCCTCTCACTCAAATTAAGTAAACCATAAATGCAGCCCCGAAAATTTTGAATAATCCACTACATACACTTGTGATTTAAAGAATATCAATATATATTAAGCTAAAGCTAAGTAAATAACAATTATTTTATATTTTTATG
>CM054945.1:21857411-22039075 GCA_029168755.2 Tillandsia fasciculata | reverse complement strand
GTAGATCTAATTTTTGTTCATTACAGGAATTTTTCCGATCATTGTCGTAGAGTTTTTGGTATTCGGATTAGGAAATGAGCAAATTAACTTGTTTGTGGGTCTAATTTTTGTTTACCAAAACTGCTGATAGTAGGTGAAATTTGCGAGAATCATGTAGTAGTTATTTTGACTAGTAACTGCAATAATCTTGTACTTTTTCTGATAATTTATGCATACTGTATGAACATTTAGAAGACGGCGACGGCGTATGTGTCAAGATCTAGTTAGTGTTGTTTACCTAAGAAAATTGGGAACTTAGTTGATCAAATTGAGTTCTCTACAAATTTGTTTACGGTTAACTCTAATATTTCCCATGCCCACTATGCTTTATCAGTTGTCACCAATATGTCATATGATTGCCTTTTTTGGGGGGGGGAATTTAGGGAAATTTTGGTCTGCTTGAAGCTGTGTGAGTAGTTTCGAAAACAATTTTTCTTGAGATTTCATAAATTTAGTTATTGTTTTTATGCGGGCATTCTAATTTGTCTTGGATGTTGTGGTGATTACCACTGTTATGCAAATGAGAGATGCTCATGAGTTATTACTAGTTGGATCTAGGAATGTGCTATAGATGGTTCCTGCAGATTGCAGAGCATTATATGTGGTTATCGTTTGGAAATACTAATGTCATCCAATTGCTAATGGGTTACTAGAACAAGTCATATATTATGGCCCTGAATGACAACTAAAATTTGCTTCATGCAACACCAGAAAACTATCGCCATGTGTGAGACGGCGCTTCCAAGCTATTGATGTAGAAATGAGCATCGTCCAGATTTGTTTTGGTGCTATTTTATCCTTTTTGTTAAATTGTTAGTCATAGAAAATCTGAGAGTTTTTTTCTTTTCCTTTTTATTTGGGTTCTTTTAGGACACTGTGACTGGATTCTTGTTGGCTGGAGTTGGTAATGTTGATCTGCGGAGGAAGACAAACTTCCTTATTGTCGACAATAGTATGTTCGTGAACTCATCAAATCACCTTTTTTCTTGTTTGTGTTCCATTTTTATATTAATTAGTTTGTATTGGTAGTTTTCATTTCATATGTAATATTACGAGCTTTACTTCGGCTAGTTTATTCTAGTTGTCTTAATGCAAAATGTCCCCATATTTTTTTATATTAAAGAGATTATTTTTGTAAGAGTTTTTTTTCCATTCATAATTTGGCAAAGAAAGCTACGGAATTTTGAAATAAGATTGTTTAAATCAAGACACTGAAATTCTGGTTGCATTTTTACAGTTTATAATTATCAACCTCTAGGACTGTTATATATAATGATTTTTATGCTTCAAATGACCTTGTAGTAGCCATTATTGGTAAACTGATTCTTCTGTTACGGCATTTCATAGAAACAACTGTTAAAGCAATTGAAGATGCATTTAAGGAGTTCACGGCAAGAGAAGACATTGCAATTGTGTTGATTAGCCAATATGTGAGTATCATGTGTTCGATGTCGTTAACTTTATAAGTAATATCCTGATATTGTTCTGAACAACCGTTTGTTAATTGTATTTCCAGGTCGCAAACATGATAAGGTTTTTAGTCGACAGCTACAACAAACCAGTTCCTGCTATATTGGAGATTCCGTCCAAGGACCATCCCTATGACCCCGCGCATGATTCAGTTCTTTCTCGAGTGAGCTACTTGTTCTCTGCAGAATCAGTGGCGTCAGATAGGCGGTGAAAATAATAGTTTGCAATTTGTTTTTGTTCTATTGGTTGTATGTAGGACTCCATCTTGCTGTGGAGGGATTATAAAACATTCCTCTATTTACGAGGATAGTTTGATTATGTAATTGAAGCACTGAGACTCGACGGTGTTGCTTCATTATTTTTCTTTTCTTTCTGCGGTGTTGTTAATGGTTAAAATGAATAAGAGGAATTCTACATGGAGAACTCAGTTTATTAGCATATTTTTTTGACAGTAGTTTGCTCAACTGGGATCAGAACTTGTGGTTTGGTTTTATGACCTCCAGCATGCAGATGCATAACTGCTAGAGCTTTTTATGCTTTTGCTGCTGATAGAATAGATGTGATTGAATTGGCTTAATTCTAGTCAGCATGTATTGGACAATTCTGGTAATCTGAGATTATAGATAGTATGCTTTTCCAACTTCCAAGTTGCTTTATCAGCATTGGCTCCACACCATGAAACATAAATATCAGCATTTACTATTGTTGGCTGTTAAATTACTCTTTATTCATTCACTTCAAATATATAATAAATGATCCCTCAATACATTATGAGCAGAAGCTCGAGTAAACAGATAATTTAACACAAATGGCTATATTTATTCGAAGTTCCTATTGCCGACAAAGGACTCAATTGCTAACGGGGCGACGACAATGAAAGGCCAATTACAAGACAAATTATTTGATTTGCTAAGAATTTGCTCCACCGATTCAAGAATGAATAAATAGAACAATATGCCGACACTGCTCGGGCCATCCAGAGTTTACATCGACAAGAAGAGAGATCTGCACTGCTCTGCTGTATCCTCTGGACTGGTAACTATCAGACAAAACATGCGACTTTGAATCAATGAGATGTTATAGAAAAAAGCATAAAGTAACTAGAAATGCATAGAAAAAATAGGAGAAAATAATTGAGGACAATGAAAAGGTAGATATATCTAGCATGAGAGCAGATATTGCTAGAGGGTCATTTCAGAAATATTGGGAGAGGTTGATCGTTCTAAAGAGACTAAAGAAATATTACAGAATGACTGGATGGATTTCTCTCTCTCTCTCTCATAAAATTGGAGAAGTATTCCATTTTTCACTTTCATATATTTCATTATGCCTAAACTCAAATTTGAGTCTCAAAATTCTATATAACACACAATCAAATCTTTCAAGAGCGCTAAAACTAGCTCGAGTCACCATCATCCTACATTGATGAGTGCATGATCAAAACGACTAACTAAATAACATATTTTCTGATTTACATACTATTAAAATAAGCATACCTGTGTGACCAACAGTTCTTTCAGATTCAAAAATCTCATAATCATTTCCTCCCTGCACAAGAAAAAGGACACCTTAGTCTCATGAAATCCTAGAGGTGTTTAGACGCATCTGCTAATTAATTTCTCTTCCGGTCAGATTTAAAGTATAAAAAGCAAAAAAAAACAGATATTGTGAAGATCAAAAAGAAAATAACACTCAGAATATTATGCTACTAGCATGACAAATTTCTTCGAGCCATAATACCCAAAGAATAAATTAGATTCTGATTATAGAAATGGCAAAAGCATTTCATAAATTAAAAATGAAAAAAAAATCTAAATGTTCCAAGAGTCATATCAAATCGCCCTCTTCCATTTAGTAGTTAAAATCTTCTTTTCAAATTCAGTCCAGAATATGCAGCATCAAAAAATAAGAGAATATAAAATATAATAAAATTACTTGTCCAATCACCTTGTAAGTTTTGTCCCCAAAGAAATGAATTTCTTGGAATTCATTAAGATATCTCAAACAGTAGGTCTTGTCCCATCCTTGTGGAAATACCTGAGAGACACATTTAAGAAGCAAAATGAATAAACAATCATCAGATTACTGTAAATCCAACTAGTATTTCTTAAACTAAATACTTAAAAAACAAAACAAAACAAAACAAAACAAAACTTACATCGAAACTTATCTGTCCACCAATGGAAAACGTCAGGTTCAAATGTGTGAACCTTTCACGAAGCACAGAAACCATCTTTGGCCGTATATTATGTACCTAGCAGATTATTTGTTTTAAACTTCGACCCGTAGAAAAGGTATTATTGGCTAAAAGGTAATTATATTCTACTAAAATTATAATACCTTATCATATTTTTCAAACTCATCTCGTTCTTCTTGGCTACAATTTCGCCCTATTGGTGAGACATTAATCATCCCACTACGAAACTCTATGAATGTTCCCCTGGAAAAATGATGATAATAAGAGAAAAGCTACAGGAGATTCGACTCCTTGAAGAAGTTTGCCACTGACCTTTTTATTGGGATATCCAAATCAGCAATATAATGAAGTGTAAAATTAATAAATTCCTGCACAAATGTCATGGTGTAAGACCATCTTCTCATCTCTCAAGTAATAATACTTATGCAGCACTTACTACTCACCTTTAGTTTATCTTCTCCAAGGGCTGATTTCAAATTCTGATGGAGAGAAAGATAATATCTCTTTGTTAGATCACAAAAATGGGCTTATACTTCAAAAAAAAGAGAGATTAACAATTAACTAATAATATAGCAAAGTTTAAATTTCTAGGTTTTATCAACAGCTGCAGGCAGCTCTTCTCCTTCCATCTATCGGCTAGATTTTTAAAAAAAGGGCTTATACTAAAAAAATCCAAGGTTCTAAAGTAGTTTTTCTCATGGCAACGAAATCGAATAGGTAAGGGAAATATGACCTTAATTTGGCTATCCTGTTATATAAGGCTAAAAGAGAGATGGATTTTCAAAAAACAATGCCATGATTTTCTCATGCGACTTACTATGACTTATTGCAAAGCAAAGTAAAATGGAGCATAATCCAAGTTGTGGTGGAACATCAATATCCAAGATCATATACTAAAATTCATTTTCTAGATTCCTATGACTTGTAGAAAAGACCGAATCTGAAAGTCATCTTAAAGAGTCTTCTTTACGAGAGGAAATGACGCATACCTGGATACCTACGAGTTCTCCATTCTTGTGAGCTACAAGTCCATTTTCAGAGAAGACATAATCATAGTCATTAATCACTGCATAGGGCAAAAACAATACTACTTATTATTCTCAATCATGTTTACGAAGCTTAAAAGAGGCACAGGAAAAACAAAATTGGAAAATAACACATCAAAGTGAGGAAACAAATAGATAAATACTCATGATGGCTAAAAAAACATAGAAATTGCAATTTACGTTGACTACTCTGATGATAATCATACCTATTATCTTTCAAAATTAGCTTTTTCTGTGCTCAGCGAGGCAATATGTACAGTAAAACCAAATTCCACTTTCCGCAATAACACCAATTGGAGCACATTACCATCAAATTCCTCTCAAACATAGGAAATCAATTTTTTTTTAAAAAAAACGTACTATCAACTAGAGATTCGTGTTTAAGTCCCTCGTTTAGCAGATTTAGATTCTAAACTCAAAATTCGAAGTTCAAACCTGTCTTCCCAAGCTGTTCAGATATCTTAACAAGATCTGATCCTCCCACAACACCAACTGTAACCACCTGCAATGCGCAAAAGCTACACTTTTTCTCATCCAAACACAAAATTAACTCCTCTACAACAACATGCCAGATCAGATCGCTCACCTCCCGAAGCTCTCGCATGAATTCGAGCATCTCCGCAGTTACATCCTAAAAATAACCAAAATTTAGCACGCAAAACACTAATGCAAGTCAACACTACCCAAAAATAACCAAAATTTAGTAAATCCATGAAATTGAGCAAATCAGATGCGGTTTTCACCTTTCTCGGAGCCGTGAGGGTTCCATCGACATCAAACAGTGCAATCACTCCCGGTTTTCTCCCCGCCATCGCTCTAATCCGATGAATCCGAGCAGTGTGAATCAAAATCCAACGAAAAAACTCAAGAAAAATGGCGAATTTTAAAGTAGGGGAGGGAGGGTTGGGGGATTGATCGAGCGGTCGTTGTACCGTACGGGATCTGGTCAATGGACGGATGAGATCGAGCCACGCGTAAGATCGCATCGGATTCGTGCAGCATCCATCTGAAACGTGCCGCGTCGTGCGCTGCACGTGAAACCCACATCGGATGCGACCGCGCCCCGAACAGCGTGCAGCGGAGGGAGCCACTGAGAAGTCGCCACCTGTCCAAGCGTTCGGTACACGAGCAAAGGTGGTTTGCGGGTAGGTTGGTTAACGGTACGGGTTCAAAGTTCAAAGTTCAAACTTCAAACCGGATGGGCGCGCCTCTTGTTGGGTTAGATCTTGGCTCGCGTGCGGTCCCCATGTGGACCAATATATTTTGGCACTGGAAAGCTACACTGAAGTCGGCAATCTAATGTCGGCGGCCGCCGACGAGCTTCCTCAGGTCGAGCGGCGGCGGAGCGGGATCGCCGTGGCTCGATCGCAACGCGGCGTCGCCCTCGCTCCCCAGCCCCTCGGACACGTCCCTTGCGAACCGAACGGTTAGGGCATCGGCGTGCTCCTTCAACGTCGAGGACGCGAGATCGGGGAGGGAGGAGGGTTCGGGCGAATCGGTCGAGGGGGCGACTTCGCCGCGGGACTCGGAGCGGCGGCGAGCTTCTTCTAGAAGCTTCTCGCGGCGGAGGAGCTTGCGCTGCTTCTCGGCAACGAGCTTCTCGTATACGAGCTTGTAGCGCGAATAGCAGCGGAGGAGCGAGAGGGGACGTAGGAGGCGTGGGGAGGGGGAGGGCATTTGAGGAGGGGCGATGGATCGGAACTCGGAAGCAGGAGCGGAGCCGAGGAAGAGAAGGGGCTTAGGGTGCAAAAGCTTTGTCGGCGACGAGATACAAAAATCGCCGGCTTTAATATAATTATATTATATTTTTAAGACCATTCATAGGCCCATGGGCAATTTGACGCTTCACTTTGGGCTCCGAGTCCACACCCAATTCGGCCCGTTAAAGGGCAACATTACAATTCCCAAAATATCCCTCCCACTTCCACGATATTTACTCCCTCCTAATGGCGATCAGGGCCATTTTCGTCATTCCACCTCTCTTTTCCCAACGAACCCTTTCTCCTTTCCGCCAATTCGAATTTTTTTTTTTTTCATTTTTCTTTTTTTCACACTTCGCTCCTCTCTCAAAAGATCGAGCCATGGGAGTGAAAAATTTGTGGGATATTTTGGAATCTTGCAAAAAAACCCTCCCACTTCACCATCTCCAGTAAGTTTTTCGATCAAACCCCTCTCTTTTTTTTTTTGTTCTCAATTTGCTTTCTTTCTCACCTCGATCTCCTCTCCCCCTTTGCTTCGATCTCGAAGGAACAAGAGGTTGTGCGTGGATCTCTCGTGTTGGTTGATCCAATTGCGGAACGCGAATCGATCCCCCGTGTGCGTGATGAAGAAGCTCTACCTCAGGAGCTTGTTTCATCGCCTCAGAGCCCTAATCGCCTTGAACTGTAGCCTTGTTTTCGTTTCCGGTGCTTTTACCTGCATTTCCTCTAATTTTCTCCTAATATTTAGTTTGATTCAGTGATCTTAGATGCATTGCGTAATTTAACACAAATCTTCGTATTTCTTAAAAAAAAAAAAAAAAAAAAAAACTTTTTTTTTTTTGAATTCGCACTCCTCGGGTTCTTTTTTTTTTTTTTTTTTTTTTGATTTGAGTTGTTCTACTGGGTTAAATTAAGCATTTTTGTTAAATCTGATAGTGCTATTGCGTTTTTGTAGATGGATCTATTCCTTCGATTAAATTATCTACTTATAGGCGGCGGCTGGGTTCAGGTTCTGAGGTCAATTTTCCCCTTCGCGGAGTTTCCTATCAATATGGAATGAAAAGTGATTGTTTTTACTTTATTTGCATATTAAAAATTTCAGCTTTTTTTGCTTCAGCTCAACCCGGAGGAGGCAAATTCGCAAACAACGTCGCAAGCAATTCCCTCGCTGCGCAGAAACATGGGCTCGGAATTCTCTTGTATGATTAAAGAAGCGAAAGTTCTTGGAAAGGCGCTTGGCATCCCTTGCTTAGATGGGTAATTGATTTTGCCGTGATTGATTCCAAATTTTTGAGTTGCCACATAATCCACGTTTGTGTAGAATGCTACATTGTATTTTACATCTTGATTTATGATATCAGTGGTTTGTTGGCTAACTCTTCTGTGATGTTTAGGTGGCTGGCATATTCTTGAGAATTATATTTTTATTGTCTCTCATGGATTGTAGTTCAGAGAAACATGGATAAATACTTGTTTATAATACGCCAAATGCTCTTTTGAACTCAGAAATTTCATGTAGTAAGGTTTAGAACATAAGTGCACTATGTTGATACGTTTATTTTGAGGAAACATCAGTTATTTTGTAAGAGATAATTTTCTATTTGTCAGGATAGAGGAAGCGGAAGCACAATGTGCATTGCTAAATTCAGCATCCTTGTGTGTAAGTGGAATGATTTTTTTTGTATTTAAACAATCTGGCTTTTACCTCTATAATGAATATCCCCATTTTCAGGATGGGTGCTTCACTTCAGATTCAGATATTTTCCTTTTTGGAGCTAGGACAGTATATAGAGATATTATTCTAGGTAATTTCTTGAACTTCCAACTGAAGTAAGCAAAAGATATTTACTGATAACATAGCTTCCTCAAACCATATATTTTTTCATTTTTTCTTTACTCGATTTTGTTTTTATCTTGCCATTCATCCAGCTTGTTATCTTACATTCACAAAATTTCTTTTCGGAATCAGGAGAGGGTGGATATGTCATTTGTTATGAGATGGTAGATGTAGAGCACAAACTTGGGTTTGGAAGGAACTCACTGGTAAGGTGCCTTCTACTTCTTGTTTGTATGGAGCCACACACTGACACACACCCTTTCTTGGTTTTCTTTTACAAATGAAATTGTTGGCAATTTTCCATATATGTAATAATATGTTATTAAGAGTTTGAAATTACAGAAATTCAATTCTTGTAATATGTGAAGTGAATTTGCAGCTTAACCATCAAACTATTCTATTTGTAAAATCGCAAATGACGGAATAAGGTTTTGTATGTCACTATGACTTTGGATATATATATATATATATATATATATATATATATATATATATATATATATATATATATATATATATAAAATTCAGATTCTGATGTAATGACCTTTTTTTTGAATTGTTTGATTTTTCAGATATCTCTCGCACTTCTTCTTGGTGGTGACTATTCTAACAGAGTTTATGGCTTTGGGCCTGTAAGTAGCACAAAAAATAATCTTTTAAATATATCAGGAACTTTTCATTGAATAGCATTCTTGTTGTTTGTTGGTTGTTAGAATGCACATGCATTCGTTCTGCAATCATAAAACAAACATATCCAGCTAAAGTCTCATTTGTTATTGCTTGCTTCTTTCTTTTTTGAATTTAAATTCTATATGATTGAAGGCAGTAACGGATATAGTTTCTCCATGTAATTGTTGGTTATCTTGCAGAGCGCCCGGGCCAGATGAGGAATTGTGTTGTCTTTAGATAAAACAAAGTGAGAAAAAATTGCTACTGCATTTTTGTTCTTGGTTGCCAAACAATCTCCTAGGTGTATAGATTGCAAACAAATAAGCAATGGCTATCCAGTGGCCGATTCAATTCCCCAGCATCAGAGTTTAGAAACCAATTAACATAAGCAGTATAAAAGATGGCTTATATTTCAGTGTTTGCATCCTGCAATCAGTCTACCACTCCGTAGGAACTGGATTTTTACAAAATGCTTCTCTCAATATTTTTGACGTCTGAATACTGCAGGAGACTGCATGCCGAATTGTTAAATCAATAGGGGATGATGCTATCTTACAACAAATTATGTCTGAGCGGTTGACAATTGCTAGAAAGAACAATGGGAAAAAGAAACCAGAAAAGATCGCAAAGACTGATGTGAATAAAGAGAATGAGATATGCCCGAAACAGAGTAAATGTGGTGAGTTTGAAATATTTTCTGAAATGTTCCTCACTATTTGGACTTATTGGTATGCTACTATATCCTCCTAACAAAATTATTTTCATAGATACTGGAAATAATCCGGTGTCTGATGGTCAGTTTTTGGAAGTCATCAATGCATATCTGAAGCCTAAATGTCATTCACCAGATTCTGAGGCCGTGCAGAGGTGAAGAGCTACTCATCAAACCCTAATAATTTCTACTGATATTTTCAACCTTCCTATGTATTTTGAGAGCTCGAAAGAATGCGACGGGTTGAATGATGTATTTTATGCAAATTATAACCTTGTCTACTAACCAATAACGTACTCATAGTGTCTAACAAATTTTCCTAGTTGATAATATATGGGTTGTGGTTCTTCTTTCTTGTAGAGTATGTACCCAGCATCCTTTTCTTCGATTGGAACTTCAACGGATATGTAAACAGTTCTGTGATTGGAGCCCCGAAAAGACTGGTAAATGAATACTGTTTACGCGCTTCGCCACATTGTCCATAACTCTTCTTGATAGTAACTCTACTGGCAATTACTAAATTAAGAAGATATTGCCATACAGAGATTTTTCATCATTCTCATAATGACAATTATCTTTATCATCAATGGTCCAAATCTGTTTCAGATCAGTATATCCTTCCAAAGATCGCTGAGAGGGATCTTAGGCGGTTCGCTAATCTCCGTTCCAAGTTATCAGCCTTAGGAGTAAGGATTCCTTTAAGTGAGGTAATTCTTTTCCTGACCTCTTGATTTATGATTTTGCAAACTTACGATTCTGCATGTCTTTGTTTTTCATTCACCTTTTCCAACACTGCAGATTCCAGTTCCATGCCCTGTGTCTGCTATTGTGAGGCAGAGGAAAGTTCGGGGAAGAGAATGCTATGAGGTCTCGTGGCAACACATTGATGGGCTTGACGTTTCAATCGTCCCAGCTGATTTGATTGAAAGGTATGATGGTTCATGGTAGAGTGCTATGGTTGTTTGGATTTAGCTTTTTGAACATCTTCTCTACTGTGATAAGTAATAGTAATGAGTATTGCAAACACAATGTCTAGAGCTTTTGCATGTGGCGGGAATCTAAAACGAGTTTTAGGCCCCAAAGTAGAAGCTTCAAATTGATGTAGAAGCCTTTGCTGCAGCACGATTTTGTCCTGGGTATGCTAATAAGAAGGGGGAAAACATTTTCTATCGATGCTTCTTCAAACAGCTCCACTAGCACAACTTTACAGAAGCTTAATCAGGACCAAAAAGACCCTTAATGTTGTTGAGAAAGCACTTTACCTAAGAAAAAAGATACTCGGCACTTAATTCAGGTCTCTCTACAAATCCTTTGGACAGGAAAAGAGAAAAGGAATCTAGTTTATCAGCTAACTAATACTTGGCATAGTTATCTAATTTCTCTGGATACATCTAATTATGTTACGATTGCCTTTTTCAGCGCCTGCCCTGAAAAGATAACTGAGTTTATAGAAAAGAAGGATGAAGCAAAGAAGCAGACGAGGAAACCAAGGGCAAGAAACCCCAAAAAAAATGCAGTTGCTGAGGTTGACATGCAGCTCAAAAACCTTTTGCTCAGCATTGAATCGCAAAGCAATGCGCTTACTGATATAACAAACAGGTCCAAGCCAACTAATGTAGACGCTGTAAAACCTATTGTCATTGATCTTTCAAGCCCATCGCCACCTCTCCATGCTTGTAAAGTTGCCGAGTGTCAGAAAACTATTGGCCAAAATGTAGATGTAATTGATGTGTATGAATCAGAGAATGAGGTGTCTCCTGAACATGCAAGGAAGGGGAGAGAACTGAGATTGTTTATAGACAGTATTAGACATGATTTACTCTAAACCATGATTGACTCTGGAATTTCTGATTAGATTTGTCGCTCATTTCCCTTGTATGGAATCCAACCAGTTGCATGGTTCATGCATCTATAGCATGGGAGACAACAGCACATGCTTATATTAAATTCTGTCATCTTAGGATGAATATCATTGACATTACTAGTGAAGTTTACAAGCTGAAATAGTTATCTCAAGGGTGACAATTTTAGAAACGTCCCGTAAACTGCATCTATCTCTGTATAGATAGCTTATATTTGCGTCCAACAGGATAAAACCTATAAATATCACTTGTCTCCTGGGTCTTTTTTACAATTTTTTTGAATGCTTAGGCGATTTTAGGCACACTTTTGTTATTTCACTTTCATGTGAGTGATGCTGATTGCTTGGTAGTTTGTAGAAACAGGTGAATAGTTCAATTTTTTAAGAATTGTGTGGTGATATGCTAATGCATAATTGTGGGAGGATTCTGGTATATTTTTCCCTCTAAAATAGTTGACAAAATGTGTGGGGTGTATCAATAGGAACTTGCTGTAGCATTTTCCAAAATGTCCCTTGTCCTATCTTGTGGAGCACTATTAGGTATTAATTATAAGAAGGTGATTGTTTATAGGTGGGAAGGTGGCTTAAGCTATCTCATGTCCATCTTTTCTGCAAGACTTTGAATGTTCATTTTCCAAAGATCTGTTGATAATTGTGTGTTTGAGAATCTTATTATAATGGAAGATATCAACAGCATATAACACCCATGAAAATATTGTCATGAACAATCTCTCTCTCTCTCTCTCTCTCTCTCTCTCTCCTCCCCAATGAAGTTTAAGAGCTTCTCTTTACCATGCCAGTCCTACTTCCTACTGTTATTGCTATTTATAGGACAGCTATCAAGTTTCATTCATGGAATGAGGATGATAAAAAAGGAGAGGATGATCAGCAGTATGGAAGAAGAACATTTTTCTGTAGATTCTAAACAGCTCTTCAGAACACCTCCATCTGAATCAACACACGACGCCAATCTCAGCACGATCTACGGGGTTTCCGATCGAGCGGTGCCTCGAGGTCCAAACCCACTTCACAATTGAGCAGGTTCAGTGAGAACATTGTATGTTTGTAAGTGACATCACTGCTGTGTTTTTCTTCTTCTTCTTCTTCTTTTGACCCAATTGGATGAGATGTTGCATGTATTCATACCCTTAGCTTCCCCTTGTTTTTGCTTCATTGGCATGATTGTTTAATTGTAACATGTATGGAAATTTAGATGTTGTGTTGCACTGAATGCAAAGATCTATAGCTATTTATGTTTGGTTAGAGTAAAATGCAGCATGATGCTATATGCTTTACTAAAAAAATATTGAACTGAGGAGAAAATTGGTTTCTATTTTCTTTTTATTTTTTTTTTATTTTTTTTTATTTTCATCACTCATAACATAACTATAGTTAAAAGGTTTTGATATGGGTCATCACAGTAAACAAAGATTATTAAATGAAACAGCTACTTTGAGTGAACAAGATTAAACTTTCAACAATAGCATTCAAGCATAGCTTACCAAGTTCTCAAATTAAAAATGCAGAGAGTTGATGATACATCAGTTAATTATCCAATCATGTTTTGCTCATCTGAATTTCAACAAAGTAGAGGAATATTTTCAATGCCTTTTAAGTGACTGACTAGGAACTAGGAAGTTTCCAAAACAACATAACCAAACCATCCTACAATATTACCACAACAATGAGATCCCTTCAAAATATATTGTAAATTCCGATACTAAATTCAGGAGGAAGATTCATTCCACCCGCCATAGTTCTCTTCTTCACCGTCGTCCTCCTCACGATTTTTCTGCCAAAAAAAAAGGAAATTGCTCATACACAATAAGGTAACATAATACTAAACTACTCGCAAACAAAGCACAACTGCTTGAATCACTAACGATATAGATACAACAAAGCACAACTGCTTATTTTTATATTTTTAAGCATGTGTTTATGAAGCTCTAACGATAAAGAAGAGTACCGTTGGCGTGAATGTGAGACCAACTTTGATTTCGCCACAATATTCCTGATCTTTGACAACACTGTAAACAGTCGGTGGGAGGCTACCTTCCATAAACAGCGGCATCAGGGGTATTCTGATGTTACATCACAAAGCAAAGCAGCAAAGCAAGTGTAAAGCTAAAAAATCATATTGAATGTTTTGAATATATCGCAAACATGTTGTAAATGTAGAGGACGGGCATATACTCACATAGCTTCTCCGACAAAATCGTCTGCTGTAATAGCATCTTTGTCCATAAGCTTGATTGTAAGTTCTGAAATGTCGTCAGATACGGTGAACACAAAGGTCTCATTCCATTCAGGTTCGTCTCCGGTTCCTGCATCAATCAATACAGAGTGTAAAAACTCTACATCCTTACAAGAGTTTAAACACACAAAAAAAGAATTCCAGTGATACTGAATGTTCAGCAGAGAAAATTGAAAACCATCTTTACCATCATACCGACAGATCATTAAACCAAAAATGTTTCCCATTGTGCACAATACTTTTTACTCATGTTGCTGTTTCCGATGGTTCCTGCTAGAGTTTTATGTTTACAACATTTGTATCGAAGATTTCGTCCCCCCGCTATGATCTAAAGCATTTGAGATATCCAAAAATGAAAATTCATAATCTTTAATTGCCTTCTCCCATGCATTTCGCGCAAGTGACAATTGAACAAACCTCATTTTGTCTGAAATGCTATCCAAACCATCAAACACCCATAAAAATCTCATCACGGTAAGTTAAAAAAACAAAAATTGAGAAAGGGAACACAACCAAACATTCACAAAATTGTTCTAGCTTTTCATCAAAGTTCCGCGAGACAAAGCTTACTCCATTCCTAGCCACTACCTAAAGATTTGTACAAAATGCACAGGAAATTTATCTTGTAGTAAAATCACACTGACGTAGCAGCATCAAATATGCAGAGACCATGCACCTGATGCAACACTGCTTTTCTGCTCCTGGGTGCGGCATTTCAGTATAGCATAAGGATCCATTTTACCTGCTTCACAAAAACAGCACCAATCAATTAATCATCAAAGATGTCGAAAACTGTAGCAACTGATCTCGATGCGACTTCCCGATGGAATTGACCGGCAAATCACATCCGATCATCAATTGAGATTAATTTGTTAGTGCGTTCTTCGCCCGAGTTAGATTCCGATTTTATTATTCTCCGCTGACATTTGCGCAGAAACAAATCTAGAAGTTTTAGATATAGAGAATTACAAGAAGATCAACCAAAGCAACAACAGATGCATGGTAGATTAAAAACAAAAGTACCGAGAAAATCGGTGTTGCGGAGGCCCTTGGCGCCTACAAGAAGCACTTGGAGCGTTCCCTGCGCCATATCCTTGTCTAATTCCTTTCTCCTCTCTTTCTCTTTACCTCCACTGCTTTGCTCTTTTGATCGGATTGCGTTTCATTTGTATGCGCAGAGAACAAGGTAAACGCATCCAACACCAATTAGGCGCGTTTCCATTGTCCTTGTTGTCGATGACCAGTACAAAAAATACAATAATATTATCAATAACAACAACAACCACAACAGCAGCATTAACAGTATATAATAATAATTATTACAAGATGACTGCTGCGTTGACTTGGCAAAGCTGACAGCCTGACATGGAAATGGCAGTCTTCTATGAGACAAAGATGGAATTTTAGATAGACAGGACAGAGGATCCTACAGTAACCCTTTACTAATCTCTTTTAATCTTTATTATATATATATATATATATATATATATATATATAGATATTAAACTAGAATATTATGGATAGCACAAGTCATTGGTGCTATCAACTTTTTAGCCATTGGATGAAAAAATATGCGGTTTGGATTATAGTGGGTCCCTAGGGCTTACTAGGTGGTTGGTTGAATAGTAAAAATCTTAGGGGACCACTATAATCCCAACCGCATATCCTTTCATCAACGACTGAAAACTTGATAGCACCAATTGTTTGGTATTATCGATAGTATTCTAGCCGGACTATATATATATATATATATATATATACTATTTCAAATTCTGTGATGTCATAACACTTTTTATCGACTAAGTAGAATATATTCTTGAATTCTATATTTTGATAAAAATTAGAGGACAGAATCGAATTTTTTATTATTTGTGGAATAACAAAAGCAAAATAGTTGGAAGATCAATTTAAAAATAGTTGACAATTGAGGTTTAATTTTTTACCTTTTTAAAATCACAATAGTTGATTATTATTGAGTTACATAACTTGCATGCACCAAGTGTATATATATCCATAGGCTCGGTCCCTCCTTATGCTAATTCGATCTGGTGCACCCGGCTCACGATATTCCGCCACATCATGATCCGAATCCAACCACATTCTAGTAAATTCAATTTGATTCGTTTATTTTGTTGTTGTTTTTTTTTTTTTTTTCCGTTTTATCGTAAACCATTTTTGCTTCTTTACCGAATTCTGCTTGCGCCTTTTCCAGAAAATCTAATTCAAAAACAAGTAAAAAAAAAAAAAGGGAAAAGTTTCTATCATTTTTGATAAAATAAGAAATCGAAAAATCACACTTAGTGTTCCAATGGTCATGATAAATTTTCCAGAAATATTCTGTAACGATCCTGGAGAGTAGGGGAGGCAGAGGAAGAAGAGGAAAGCTTTGGAAGAGGGGAGAGGAGTCTAACCATGATAAAGAGGAGAGCGGGGGGAGAAAGGGAGTAGGTTAGAGAAGAGTACAGGATAGGTGAGATGTGACGAGGCGTCGCCGAGCGAAGGGGAAGTCCGACCCGCTAACACCAGCAAGGATGGGCAGCACTGTAGCAGACGGCGGCTTGGCCCAGTAACCCGGAGCTCACTGAGAATAGGCCCATCGGGGCCCAATTCCCAATATACAAATTATCCAACAAATTCCTCCACAGTATTGATATTACAATTTAGTCCAATGAATGAATAGTATAAATAGGCATTTGTAATACGAATGAATTGAATCAAAACCTTCTCATCTCTTCTCCCTCCAATCTCTCTCTCTCTCTCTCTCTCTCTCTCTCTCTCTCTCTCCCCCAAAACCCTTACAATTCTCCCGAACCATAGCAAATTCTCCAGATCAAGCGATCATCGGAGACCATCATCCTCACCGCCGAGCCATTCTCAGAGCGATCTCATCCCGGAAGGCTGCGGATCGTTCGATTTGCTACATATTCTCACTGATCAGAAAATCAGAAAAACACTACAAACAAGAATTTTCGCTTGAGCAAAAATTCCCTTCATATGGCCATCTTCTTTTTTTTTTTTTTCTTTTTTTTTTTTTTCTTCTTCTTACAAAGAAAAAATCTAAAAAACCAAAAAAAAGCTAACAAAGAAATGATCAGTAAAGAATGAATTAGCTAGTAACTCCTCTATAGTCTCCTCTCTCTCTCTCTCTCTCTCTCTCTCTCTCTCTCTGATCTCTCATGCTCTCTCTGTCTCAAAATTAACTAATACTGTAACTAACCAAGAACATATGATATGAAACTACTCTAGCTAGAGATGGAAAGAGAGAGAGAGAGAGTTAGCATTCTCACATGCAGTAACTAACTAACTCCGCCGGCGCGACGATCACTGGCGGGCGCTCCCCTTCTTGGATGGGGAGCTGCCATCGTTGCTGATGCTGCTGCTGCTGCTGCTGTCGCCGGCTTTCTTCTTGGACCTTTTATTGGCAGGAGAACTGCTGCCGGCTGCAGAGGTCGAAGGCGGAGAGGGCGGCGGTGACGAGTTGAGCGGCCTCGTGCACTGCTCGGGCGATGCCTCGCGAATATCTTCCCTCTTCGCCGGATCTTGTACGAATTGGTAGACATCAGATGCCGGCTCTTTTGTGATTTCGTAGACATCAGATCCTTTTACGACCATTCTTGGCTCGCCTCCCTCGTCGAGGCCGAGGAAGATGTCCTCCTGGGGGGTGTAGGGGGAATCGGGGGAGAATGCGGGGCCGAGGATGGAGGCGTGGGAGGGAGAGAAAGGCAGGATGATGGTAGTTCGTGTAGAGGAGGAGTCAGCGCCAGCGTCAGCGTCAGAGGCCGATGAGGGTCCTTCGGAAGCAATTCTGTTGCTGCTGTCAGCCTTCTCCGCTTCGGCGCGCTCCTTCCTGAGCCTGCTTTTCTTGCCCATTTCTAAGTGCAAATTAAGGAAGATAAAGAACAAGAAAAATAAAATAGAGAGAGTGAGTGAGTAAAGGGAATGGGGGGGCTCAGAATATATATATATATATACACACACACACACACACACACGCGCGATGCATGTGTGTGTGTGTGTATTTATATTAATGCACGTAATTGCAAGATCAATCGTTATAGATCTGAAACACGGACGGACAGGATTCGAGCTCAGATGTCCCGAAGCAAATAATTAAGCCAGATCGACCCAGAGTAAGGCTGCTTGTACAAGTATTTACAACGGGGATTTTTTAAAAATAACCCTATAACAATTGAAAATTCAGAAAATAACCCTCCCAAATTTAATTTTGCAAAAATAACCCTACTTTTGCCACCTCAGCTCCACGGAGGAGAGAGGAACTGAAGACGCTGAAGCGTTCAGCGCCTTCACAAAAAACCTGTGAAGGCGCTGAATGGATCAGCGCCTTTAACATTTAAGTTAAAGACGCTGAATGGTTCAGCGCCTTTAACATTATCTTAAAGGCGCTGAACCAATCAGCGCCTTTAACATTATCTTAAAGGCGCTGAACCAATCAGCGCCTTTCTATGCCTTTAACATTAACTTAAAGACGCTGAACCAATCAGCGCCTTTAACATTATCTTAAAGGCGCTGAACCAATCAGCGCCTTTACATAGAAACCACAAAGCGTGGCCAAGTCCTCAACTTGTAGAAGAGGCCTCTTCACAGTTTTTTTGTGAAGGCGCTGAATGGATCAGCGCCTTCATAGGAATATTGTGAAGGCGCTGACCGCTTCAGCGCCTTCACGCTGGCACACCTGCGTGGCGCCAAGGTGGCAAAAGTAGGATTAGTTTTACAAATACGTTTTTGAGAAGGTTATTTTGCAAAATAACGTTTTTCATAGGGTCATTTTGAAAAAATTCCCATTTACAACCCTATGTTTTCAAAGGCTATAATTTTTTTTTTTTAAATTTTATTATTTATTTATTTTTAAAAAAAAATAAAAAATTTGCTACCATTTCATTCAAACTTGAAAAAAAAAAAAAAAAAAAAAAAAAAATTCTGACTATACGCAATAAGTATTCCACATAACTCAAAGCTCACGCGCCACCACAAAGTCTGTTTCAAAATAACTCTTTTATTTTTCAATATTAAATTATGTAACTAATCTTATCAATGTATATATATATATATATATATATATATATATTGTGAAATATTTTTAAAGTACCACTGCTTAGTTGTACCATCCATTTTCTTGGAACATGAATGTTCCAACTTGAAAACAATCTTAATTAAAGTAAATATAATTAACTAATTAATTTATTAAATTATTAAATTATCTGTGGATAAATTAAATTATTAATTAATAATATTTTTTTTAATTATTTTATTAATTAATATTTAGAATTATCAAACAAAAATTAACTAAATAAATTAAATTATTATTTAATTAATATTTTTATATTAATTACTTAGATAAAAAATATTATTTTAAATTTACAATTAATCTTATTCTCCATGTTACAATCAAACTATCCAAAAATTAATTTTCTTATTTTTAAAAACAATCCAATTTTCACCCAAACAAAAAAATAATCTTATTTTTATTTATTTCAAGAGTTGTATATATCTATATTAGGAATAAGCCGTTCAAGAGTTGTATTTATATCAGGAATAAGCAGTTTTACTATATGATGTTAAAGAAATGTTTTTTAAATCATGCTTCTAAGCTGTTTCCTAGCATCGGAAAGTTTTTTTTTTTTTTTTTTTTTTTTTTTTAATGTAGTAGTAGCTCTGGAAATCCGAGGTTTGAGTCTGTTCGAGCTTCTCATCTCATTTAAATCTTCCTAATATAATTGAAGTTTAATCAGGTCTAAACGGAGAAATGAAGAGAAAAACAATTCTTTTAACGCACACAACACATCTAGAAGCAGCAGAAATATGCAGATACTGATACACACCCAGCAGGTGGAAATTAAAGCACTGCAGCTCAATTCATTACTCTTTTGCAAAAACCAAACAATCTCAGGCATCTACTAAAGAATTTTAAGCAACAAAATCCTCCATCTCAATTTACTACTCCTCACCACACAAAAAATCTTATTCTATTCTAGAAATCAAAAGCTGACGTGGGAATGAAAGAAGGCCAATACCAAAAGTGCATGTTCGGCCAAGCTGGAGCTTCAGAGGAATTCGTTGGCCTTTGGTACAGCAATCACTTCAAATTCGAGTTCCTCATTTCAGTTTTTTGTTAAAGTAGGTGCTCCAAACATACTAAAAGCTTCTCCCTTAAGAATACTACTAAATTACATCCAAATAATTCCTTAACTAAGAATGAATTACCATCTAGTAAGAGGATATATATATACTAGACGCACAATGAGTTTAAGTTTTTTGTCAAGCTTCTAATATATTTAATTTGTTTTCTATTTAATTCAGCTTATATTTTAGATTTATTAAAAAGTTTTGAGCTCAGATTGAACTTATACACAATGCATATTGGGACACTATATATAGAACCTTCTGTACAGATCGTATTCACTATGCCATATATCGTGTCAATAAAATATCAGTACGATACAATTCTATGTCGATAATACAACTCAAAACTATTTTTTTTAATTATTAAGTAATTTTTATAATAAAATTTAAAATATTTAATAAAAATATATAATGAGCAACTAACCAATTTTATTGTTAAAAAAAATAAATATTTTATACTATTATGTGTCGACACACCTACCGTACTAGTAAATTTTCGACACAATTTCGTTTGCCGTATCTAAAATTTCAGCACAATTTCATGTCACGACACTTGAGTTCTTGCCAATTTCATGTCACGACACTTGAGTTCTTGCCTTGAATACAAATGATCTACAGATTCCTAATTCTTCCCCAGCAATTGCAGTTACGAATTACAGTATCTAAAAGATCATAAACCAAAATTATGGTGCTAGAAATTACAAAATAAGATACTCGCTGTCCAAAATTACTAATTGGCCACAATCAATCAAATCATAGATAGCACTTTCATTATATCTACAAATCGTCAAACTTTACTACTTTGCATAGTGTTCACAAACTCCAACTATTATAAAGATAATTCGATTTCTATATCACATCGCAACTATGTCCGACACTTATAAGAGATCAATTACAAGAAGAATCCATCGCCGACCGGGCAAGTATTAGATCATACCGGGGGCAATTTCTCGAGGGGATTAGGGTTTTGGGAATCGATCGCGGCGAGATCGGAGGCGGCGGAGGAAGAGGGTTTCGTCGGCATCAGTGGGCGATCCTTGGACTCCTCCCCGTGGACATCGTCGTCCTCGTTGTCGGAGGTGGTGAGGTTGATGCAGGAGCACCGCTCCAGGGAGGCGAAGAAGGCCGAGGAGACGCTCGCGCCGACCCAGCTCGCGACGAAGCCGAGCTTCTCGCGAAGTAGGAAGGAGGGGACGTCCATGGCGATTCGAGGATTAGGGTTTCGCGGGGCGTGTCGGAAGGGTTCGGGGACGAGGGCTTCGAGAGGTGGAACGAAGACTACAAGGAGAGACCGAGGAAGAGTACGATGGACGAAACGTTCCTTATATACGGATATTAAAAGGGTATTTTGATAATTTTACATCATGTAAATTGTATCGATAGTCCCTGTCTTGTACTCGTGTTGTAAGTTGTTCCATAATTTTTTTTATTAAAACACTTGAGCAGTTATAATTTTGGTTTCGGGGTTTAATGAAGTAAAACATCGTATGAATGGAATAAAATAATTTTACGGAAAATTACTAATCTTTTGCTGATTAAAAATTGAAAGTAAAATATATGTAAAAATTAAAAATTTTAATTATTGAAAGTGTAAGGTCATTTCCTATCCTTGCTATAAGATTTTAAATTTGCTAATTTTTTTTTTTTTTTCGAATTGAAGAAGAATAATATCCTTTTATTCTCTTTATTTTCTTTTTAATTCTCAAATCAAACAATGCATTATCATTTGGTTTTGATATAAAAGGGATTTTATATCCAAACAAAGTTTGCATGTGCCAAGATGAGAACTGTTGTTCTCATTCTAACTAATTATTCTAATTTAATAAGTGAGAATAATAGTTTTATCCTCATCTTTGGAACTGTTGTTTCTATTTGCTTATTCGTGTGATTCGTCGAGAATAATCGCTGGAAACATTTTTCAGCCCCTCTTCGCCCGAGCAATAAAAAAAACAGTCATCTTTTCTTTTCATCTTTGTGTCCGCTTAATTTCTTTTTTTTCAGTGTCTACTCTCTTCTTCCTCTTAGTATTTTCGCTCGAACTCTTATCAATTCTTGCTACCATATAGCTTAGATCTGTGAGAGATCACTGTTCATTCACCATTATTACCCTTCAGTAAACTTTGGGAGCTCATGTCTTATGGTAATAATGCATATGCGCATACATATCGAAATTTTCAAAATATGTATAATCATTGATATGCTCTAAGAAATATCATCGAAAAGATATTTGGCATCTTAAAGAAATAGTTGAAGTTCTTAAATTATGCAACATTATTTTTCTATAAAGTGTAATATATGATTGCTATAGTATGGTGCATAATATATAATTTTATTTAAAAATAATAAAAAAAATAATATATATTTTAATCCGGAAATATAGAAACACTACCTCCGGAAGGAGACTAAGAAAAAAGACCTACTAATTTTGCAATATCAGATGACTTAAGACATTGCAATGCTTATTTGTAAACCATCACCAACCCATTATGAAATAATAAAAATTAGGGTTAATTGCATACGATTTTCTGTAAACATATCGAATAGCAGATGTATTTCTATAAAGTTCAACTTTTTATATTTATTCATTCAAAAGTCCAACGTTATTCATATATATCCCTCCGGTTTATTATCGTTATTTCACTGTTTATTTTTTAACAGATTATAGTTTTGCCTTTTCAAAAAAATGCAGAAATATTTGGAAGGGTAAAAAAATAAATTTATCTCACTAACTAATCAAGATTAAGTATTTAATTTATGATTAACTAGATTTTTCTAACAGAGATAGACGCTAGGGGTTGGATTTTTGAAGGAATATTTCTGCTATTCGATATGTTTACAGAGAGCCGCATGCAATTAACCCTAAAAATTAATATTTTGAGCTTTGGATTGTAAAATATTAAATTTGAACGCATTGTTAATACTTAGTAGAACAATTATAATTGAACCATGCGTGTAATAGTTAGCTTCATTATAAGTTTCAGAGTTGTTGTTTAGAAGTGATTATATGTTTATATACTGTTATCATGTCTAGATCTATTTTTATACTTCAAGACCGCATGTTTAGATCTAAATATACGATTAGAAATGTTGTTGATTTACAAATATTTTAGTTTGCATATAATTGATGGTGTATTTAGATATATTCTGTAAAATTTATCAAAGTTTAAAACTTGCTGATGAATATGCTTAATTAATTATTTCTATTTCTGTTCGAGGAGATTAATTAATTAATTATCATCTTATACCAAGAAAATTAATTTTTCAAAAAAATACTTATAAATGTGCTGAATTATTTACTACGATTTACTAATAAAATTCTACTATTCTTCTTATATTATTTTATTCATCCAAATGAAATAAAAATTTATTCTAATTTTTTTTTTTATATATCTAAACTTATATTTATTTTAAAATTATTTCAGAATAACTCGTTTTTGATCCGAACAATTTGTTCCATCCATTTCGCCCGCGGTTTGAATACAAATAAGGGGATATCCCCAGGTTCCTGGAGTATCTCCCTAACCGACGCAGCCTTTATAGTTCCCTGGACTTGAGAACATAATTACCGAACACAGTGAAAATTCTGATTGTAAATTTGAATTCACAATAAAAAAGAAAAAAAAATAGCATAAAAAATCCAAATTCAAAACACCAAATAAACATTATCGATATTTTACATAGCCAATATACCCACAATCTGCTACACAAATTACTCAATAGACACCATTAGTCTAAAGCTCAAGTTCTCTTGAACTCTCTCTCAGCAAAGCCATTTATTATTTTCCACACAGTAACATGAAATATATATATATATATATATATATAAGTATTTTGAAAATAAAAATTCAAACTTTAAAAGTTTCAATCTTCTACGCAGTACAAAATAAGCATCTAAACTTTGAAAAATAATAATTCTGCTATCAAATTTTAAAATACTTGCGGTGCGCGGTTCCTGTAGATAGCAAAATTAGAAGTTGGAAAGTTTAGATACATACTTTGTTAATACAAGGAGATTAGGTAGAGAAATTGAAAATTTTAAAATTTAAATTAGATATATTTTGGGGTCACTTGAGCAGCAGCTTGCGGAGCTGGATGAGGCAGTGGGCGACCATGCCGCAGACGAAGCCGAGAGCGGCGCTGGAGCCGACGAGCGACACGGCGGTGCAGACGAGCACGACGAAGGCCTCGGCGCGCGTGGTCATGTCACGGGCGGCGGCGGCGAGCTCGACGCCGGCGAAGAGGAGGAGCACGCCGAGGAGGCCCACGGGGAACTGGACGAGAATTCTGAGCATGGAGGCGCCGAGGACGAGGCCGAGAACGAGCTTGGCGGCGCCGAGCGCGGCCACGCAGCCCCCGCCGCGGCCGCCGAAGCGGTGCTGGCCCGCGAGGCCCCCGGCGCCGTGGCAGCAGGGCATGGCGCCGAACCAGCACCCGACCAGGTTCATGGCCCCGACCGTGACCGCCACCGACGCCGCCGAGGGCTCCGCGCGGTCCGGGAACAGGTCCTTGGTGAGCTTGCACACGGCGATCACCGAGTTGAGGATCGAGAGCGGGAGCTGCGGTATCGTGCCCTTCAGAAACCCCTCCTTCCACGCGTGCCTGGAGATACTCACCACCTTAATGCGGGACGGCCCCGCGCGGAGCTCCTTCACCGCGCTCGGCTTCCGAATCACCGCCAGAATCACCCCTGTGCAGAAAAGGTTGTTTTGTAATTAAATTCAACAATTTAGACTCCGTTGATATATCATTTTACATGTAGAAAAAAAAAAAAAAAAAAAAAAAAGTTGTTGTTTTGCAGTACCTAAGACGAAGACGATCATGGCGGAAGGGATTGAAGAAGCAATTTTATTCAGCAGCCTCTTCCAAGAACTCCGCCGTCTTCTTCCTCCGTCGCCCGCTTCTTCTTCTTCTTCTTCTTCTTCTTCGCGCTCTCCTACTTCGTCACCGCCGCCATTGACGATCACTATGAAGCACGCGGCGACGATAGCGAGCACGATCCCGTCGAGCCCCGCCCACGGCCTGTAGCCCAGGGACTTCCCCTTCGAGAGGTCCTGCTCGTATCTCACGTACCTCACCGCCGAAATGGCGAAGCTGAGCCCCTGCCCGAGCTGGATCCCGCGCACCACTGGGAGCGGCACAATCCAGTAAGTCAACTGGGAGTGGGAGTTGCATATTAAAATAAAATATTATTCTAAACGGCAATCGACGAATTTAATGAATTATATTTTCATTTCATAAACCTCCATGAGCCTGGTGGCGCCGAGGAAGAAGAGCACGGCGGAGGTGCAGATGCCGGCGGCCATGATCTCGGGGAGGGAGAAGGAGGAGGAGGAGATGGCGACGGCGGCGATGGACTTCATGGGCTGGACGGGCATGGGGACGCCGTAGATGAGCCCCGTGACGGCGTTGTAGATCCCCGTGAATATGAGGGTGGTGCCGAGGTCGAGGTTCTTGGCCAGGGCGAGGGCGAGGACGATGGGCACGTAGGTGCCGAGGTCGCCCATCGCGCCGTTCAGCTCCGATCCCCACAGCGCCCGGAACGCCAAGTTCCCTCGCGCACGCGCGAGCAGAGCCGATGACCGCGAATGAGGAGGACGAGAATCGGCTGCGGCGGTAGGTGGCTTCGTGGTGGGGAGCTCGGGGTCGTGGGGGTTGATCGTGTTCGCCATTGTTGGGTTCGGAGAGGCGCGCATTGACGATTGAGGGAGCGGCTGAGGGCAAAAGGGGTGAGGTGGGCGGGGGTTTTAATAGAAAGAAACCCTTCTTTGTTACAAATGTCAACTTAATTCGGGCTCCATATTCTCTTTCTTGTGATGTGTGGTGTGTGATGTACGTGGCATTAAATAAGAGATGATGTTTTTGTTTATTTGCTTCTCACTGTGATTAGTAAACAAGGTGTATATCAATTTATTTTATTTTTTTTAATAAAAAAATATTATTTGTACATTTTATTTATGGTGTATATCTCACATCTTATTCATTCAATAGATAAAAATATAATGAGGGATCACTTTATAAATTGTGAAGTCATCTCTTGAAAGTCACCCGGTGTAGAATGTATATCCCTTTTGGAGTACATGCACATGTAGCATTGTTCTTTTGTATAAACAGTATTATTTATTTTAGTGCGTAATGTTATTCATGCACTCTAAATAAAATATATAATGCACATCTTATTCAGGTGAAAGTTTTTTCATTAGTTGTTGTTGGGACCAAAATACTCTACTGACCGTTGACCTGGTCCGGTCCGCGATCGGTCTTCGAATTGACCATCTGATGTAATGCGCCGCGTATCAAATGATTGGCCCGAGGATGGATCCGTTCGGTCGGGTTCTTCTTAATCGAACTCTTAATAAAGTTTAGCTTAAAAGAGTCGAACTAGGACAAACTGGTATTGATCAATACGGCTGAATCAGCCGGTTCGCTTTGTATTGATTGAGAAATGGGTTATAAGGAACGAATTATAAGTAGAACTACTCTTATAAAAACTATAAATGTTGGTAGGAAAATCTATCTAGAAAAGTGATAAATTTAGTCAAGAAAAGCTATAAATGCAGGTATTGAAGGTATTGAAAAGAATGGGTGGTCACTAGCTTACGAGGTTGCAGGACCTTTTTTTCTTCGATGGTTCGATTATTTATACTCGTTCGAACCAGGTATATGATCGCCGTTTTGGGTAATCGGTGTGATCAGTGGGGAGTCATCGCGTATCTCTCACCAACTCTTCTTTCTGAATTTGTTTTTACTTGGCCGAATAATGGTTTATTTCATGTCTACGTTCATCCTCGAAAATTGTGCGGCGAGGCATGATCCTCGGCGGTCGTTGCTGGTGGGCGTCACTTTCCACATTTGTGTTGGTTATGGGATTCGCGCCCTGAATGTCTGTACCTCCATTTTTCAAAATCTTTCCATTTGCGTTCGCCTATACTTTTCTTTGGCTTGGGTAGCCGATTCCTGATCCTGATTTCATCACTTGTCGTCGTTTAGCCGAGATAAACGACAGCCGACTGGGGTCGGTCTTAGTCAAAACGCGAGCACCCTTCGTCGACTCTTCCTTTTATCGCCTGCCTTTTTTAGCTGAATGTTTGCGCTCATTTTTTTTTGCCATATGTTGCATTGTGAATTGATCCTGGCACATTCCACGTAGCAACAATTTTGACCTCAATAGTTATATTAAAATAATTAGTAAAACTTACCTCACCTTATAATAAATAGGATGTAAGATGTACACTTCATTTGAAGTGTACAAGTAGTATTTTGCATTCTCTCTCTCTCTCTCTCTCTCTCTCTCTCTCTCTATATATATATATATATATATATATATATATATATATGGGGCAATTTCCCATATACCCCTAAAAATTTTTCTGTTTTCAGATTTACCTCTCTTAGAAGGCTAATATTAAAACTACCCTTCTTACGTTCCAACTTCTTTCCAAAATACCCCTGAAGTTAAACTCTGTTAGTGTACTATTTGGAACTGCCGTTATCTGTGTGTAATTACTATTTTGCCCTTTCAAATATACCCTAAACCCTAAACCCTAAACCCTAAAACCCTAAACCCCTAAACCCTAACCCTAAAACCCTAAACCCTAAACCCTAAAACCCTAAAAAATTCTAAACCCTAAACCCTAAACCCTAAACCGGGCAAAATAGGTATATCTGATAGTTTTCAACTCCGATTATTATTTAACTCTAGTTTAATCCTAGTTAACTTAACAAAGGGAAACGGTAGGGATATTTTTAATAACGGTGGAACGTATGAAGGGTATATTGGAAAGAAAAAAAAAGAGGGGTAAATCAGATATTTCTTCAGATTTCAGGGTTACACAGACAATTATTCCTATATATATAGAGAGCAGAGAGGAGAAAGAAAGAGAGAGAGAGTAGAGCTTATATATTTTTAAAAGTATAAGTACATTCATATTTGTAAATTTTTTATTATTAAATTTGTATTGGGATTTGTGCTTTTGTAAAGTCAACTAAAGAAAAAGTAAAAAGTACAAATTTTAATACAAATTCAATAGTAAAATTAAAAATAGTAAAATTAAAAATATATAAATTTTACTCTCTCTCTCTCTCTCTCTCTCTCTCTCTCTCTCTCTCTCTCTATATATATATATATATATATATATCTATATATTCAAATTTGTAACAAAAATATTGCTCCCACCATAGTGAGACATGCAACACATCCTATGGGTTGCATTTAAGACTACTCTTCCGTGTATCTTATATTGTCGTCGAATGATGCAGTTTTTAAACTATTAATAAGTGTTATCTTTATGTGAATTATACTAAGTAAGGAGAGGCCTGTAACAACGCAATTAATTAAGCATGCCTTTATTCACCTCTTTGCACCCCAATGACTCCTTGTTGAGGGGAATTAAGTGCTTTAGAAAGACACTTTAATGACAACATACAAAAACATACTCGAAAAGGGCTCCTCTCACTCAAAGTAAACCATAAGGGGGCGTTTGGTAAGGGGGATAAGGGGGGAATACCCCCCTTATCCCCAAGTCCATACCCAAACGGGGATAGAATAGGGGGGAATCCGGGTTCTAGGCTTGCTGGAATTACGGGAATGGAATCGGGAATCCGGGTTCCAGCAAATAGGTGGAATTGGGAGGAACCCATAAAGTGGCACGGGAATCGAGAAAAGACTCTCTCTCTCTCTCTCTTTCCTCTCTCTTTTAAGTGGGTTTTAATTTTTTTTTTTTCTTTCTTTTGCATATTAATAAAAATTATTTTATAAATTTTTTAAATTAGAATTTTTAAATTTTAAAAAATATTTAAATTTTAAATTTTTTAAAATTTTTAATTTTTAACTTATTTTTTAATAAATCTAAAATTTTATTTTATTTCATTTTTGAAAAAAAAATTATTAATTTTAAATTTTTAAAATTTATACAATTATTTTATAAATTTTTTAAAATTTATATAAATTTAAAATTTAAATTTTTACTCTCACTTAAAATTTAAAAATTAATTTTATTTACTCTCACTTAAATTTTTACTCTCACTTAAACTTTAATTTTTATTATGTATTTTTTTAAAATTTATATAAATTTTTAAAAATTAAAATTTTTACTCCTATTTAAACTTTAATTTAAAGGGCAAAAATAGTCAAAACAATCAAAAATTTTAAATATTTTAATATGTAATTTTCTATAATTTTTAGTATTTTTATTTATTTATTATATATATTTAAATATTTTTTACAATTTTAATAATATTTTAAATTTATTATTAGGTTGATTAATATAATAAATTATTTTATTTATATATTATATCATAAAGGGCAAAATAGTCAATACACAAATTTATCACTTATCAATTCTTCTTATTCCTATATACTCAACCAAACACAATTTTTACCAATTCTTCCTATTCTCCTTATTCCTATATAATTTACCAAACACAATTTACTTTAATTCCGGTATAACTCATAAAACGAACCAAACGCAAATTTACACCAATTCCTGCTAATACCAGAATCTGTACCTATCCCCGGTATAACAAAATTTTTCTAATCCCCGAACCAAACGCTACCTAAATGCAGCCCCGAAAATTTCGAATAATCCACTACATACACTTGTGATTTAAAAAATATCAATATATCTTAATCTTAAGCTAAGTAAATAATAATATTTTTATTTTTTTATATTAAATATTTTATTTTATATTTGGTCTTGAAATTATTTAATAGGCTCATGACACGTGGATCTCATATCTAGATTCGAAATTTTTTAATAGACACATAACACCTAAGCTTAAATTAAATAAAAAATAATAATTAATTAAGAATCATGCATGATTCCAACTTATAGTCTCCTTATATGAAATATCTATTATATATACTCTAAAATAATTTTAAAAAAATTAATAAATCTAAAACATAAATTAAATTAAATTAAAAAAATAAATAATACTAAAAATCTGACAAATCTTGATCTCTAAAAAAAACCTCCTGCTCTCGTATTATATTATACGAAATAACTATTATTTTTAAAAAAATTAAATTAGTAAAATTAATATTTTGTCTGTATAATTTTGCAAATAAATTTACAATTAAATACATACTTTTGCAACCTTGCAAGGCATCTGTATAAATTTGGAGAGATAAAGGAGTGCAATGATTATGGTGGAGGCTTTGGGAATTGGTCCCCTTGGGATATTGAAAGGTCATTTGAAAGAGAATCTAGCAATCAGGCTACTATGTATGCATGCATTTTTCAAACATTAATTATGTTCCATTTATTATTCTATAACTATTAGTTGGATTTATCCTTTATTCTAATGCAAAAAAAAGAAAAAAAAAAAAAAAAAAAAATCATATTCACAACTCACAGCTAATAATAATATATCTTCTAATATGGAAATAGAATAATACTATTCTCAAGTCTTTTTTTAGTATCAACAGATGGAATCTGTTGCACCAGATGCAATAAAAACATTTTAAATGGAGTTGAATTTTTAAGGTAAATTAAATTACATTTAATGCTTGCTTCATTTGGTAGTTAATTAGTACTACAAAAATTTTATTTTTTTAGAAAGAAAAATAGTCATTCAATTTTTTTTATATATAAATAAATTGAGCTGAAAATACAAGCTAATAGATTTTTTTTTTTAAAAAAAAAAGATAAAAGTAAAATTTGGAAGATATGTTTTTATTATAGTTAGGAGAAGATGATTGATTTTTTTGTATTTTATGTAGAATTTATATCTATATATTTTGTAATTTATTTTAATTTATTTAAATATTTAATAATATAATTTTTTATGATTTATATTCTACTCTATTCTGTTCTGAAGGATCGACAAAGTATATCGATCGATGCAGTAAAACATGAACTTTTATATGCTAAAATTCAGAAAGTTCATTACCTAAACACAAAAATCATTTTCTACTACTTATGAAAGTGGACAAGCATTTTAATTTTAAATTCATTGAATCCTTTTCAGTGATTAAATGTCAACATAATTTCTGAATTCCATCCAACCTGCCTGTGGTGGTTGCTTGGAAGCTAGAAAGCATCCATTCCTATCCTAAGAATTAATTCTAAACTCCTATCCTAAGAATTAATTCTAAACTAGTGCAAAGAATGTTGACAATGAAAGAAAGAAAAAGACAAATAATATTTTATTTAATTAATAATGCATCTAAATTTGGCCTATCTGCAGTAGCAGTAGACCAAGCACTTTATTAAGCAATATTTCCTATCAAAAATTCTTTCAATTTTGACAAAAAGAAACAATGTGCTCACTCAGCTTATGCTTATCATCAAGGAGATGTTTCAATTTTGGAATATTTAATTTGCACTATTATGAGAAAGAGAAGTTAATTAAACAGATAGATCTCGATAAATATTTATGATGTTAAAAATTACAATTTTTGTACATATAAAATAGCTAGATGTTGCATTTAAATTGAGATATTAAGATATCTAAATTTAAATTATGTCATATATTATCCATGCCCAGCATCTACGAGATATCTTTTTATTATTAAAAAATTTAAATATTAGCATTAAATATAAAATATATAAATATTATTATTATGATATCAAAATAAAAAATTGTAAATTCCAATCTCGTCAGATTTTTAATATTATTTAATTTATTTTAATTTAATTAAGTTCGTACCGGTGATATATATATATATATATATATATATATATATATATATATATATATATATATATATATATATATTTGTTGTTTTATTATAAGAGTACAAAATACAAAAATAAAAAGATATAATAAGAGTAATTCTCAGTTGATACGAGTGAGTGATGGAGACAATAATAAAGAAGAGGGTAGCAATTATGCATTGACTAAAATTCGATTCGCTGAGGCAAAGTGCTCGTCTGATCCGATCGACAGCAAATCCATACGGTTTGGAATATCGACCCCTAACTTATTTTCAACCGTCCATTTATTTTCTCACTCTTCAAAAGGAATCTTACGGCTTAGATTTGTCTCTTCACTCGCTCGTGGGTCGCAACCTCCATTTAGAATCCTTTTTGAAAAAGAGAAATAAATATATTATTTATTTCGTTTATTTAAAAAAAAAAGTAAATTTAGTTATTAATATAAAATAATTAAATAAAGGGATTTCTTTATGGGCCCACTTATCGAGAGATTATATTATATTAGTAGGAGACCACTTAATAAAGGAGTTTTTTTCAAACCTTATTCACAGTGGTAGCGCAACGTTTTAGAGACAAGAAACTTATTTAAGTACGGTACCGCTCACTCGGTGGGCGATGGGGGAAGGACGAGTTTCTGGTCGGATATTTAGATAGGGGACTCCTCACTTCTAACCCAATTCCCACAAATTTTTAGTGGAGTACGCAATAAAAATTGCAGGGTGAAAATTTATTTTGGATATTATGGATGGAGATGGAGGAAAATTCTTTCGGATTTTACAGCTAGCTCAACGATTGAAGAAGACTGGATTCGGAACTTAAAGGAAACACTTGCTGGGATGCAACTTAATTACTGACAGTAGAGACGGTATAAAATAGCGTTGGACACCATCGGAGGTGTTCTCGGTCAAATCAATGTACATTTTTCTTCAAGACATCGGCGAATCAGACAAGCGCTTTGTACATTTGTGGAAGCTCAAACTTTCTCTGAAAGTCAAAATCTTCGTATGGCTAGTGCTGAAATGGTAGGTACTGACGGCCGACAAACTGCTAAAAAGAGGCTGGAACGGGTCTGGCTACTGCGCCTTCTGTCTAGGGGCAATAGAGACTGTGGATTATCTCTTTGTAGAGTGCGATATTTCGAGAGCCCTGTTGGAGAGTTTGCTCACGAACAAGGTCGGCATACGTACTACCTCAATAGTAGTTAAGCTCTAGGAAGCGAGCGAACAAAAAAAAAATTGCTTGGGAGAAGGGAACTAATTACCATCGCGGGGACATGGTGGACTTTATGGCTAGAACGTAACAATAGACGCTTCGACAACAAGAAGCGCTGTCTTCGGACTCTGTCAGCGGACATCCGGGCTCTATTATGGCTAGAACGTAACAATAGACGCTTCGACAACAAGAAGTGCTGTCTTCGGACTCTGTCAGCGGACATCCGGGCTCTACGATCGCTCTGGACCTCTTTTTGTGTGTAATCATTTTTTTTTTTTTCGCACTTTGCACCGAGGCCTAGTTGTCTCACCTTAGTAGCTGAGTTTATCTCTCTACGAATGAAGTGACAACATACTGTCTTTTTCTAAAAAAAAAAAAAAAAAAAAAATTAAATTGTGAATTTGGGACCTCGAATGCCCCCGTTATCATGCGAGAGTAAAGCATATTATCTTTGATCACTTAAAATATATTGTTAAAAAAGTATAAAAATTAATTTCTAACTAGTTATAATATTATAGATCATATTTAATAGAGTCGATCGTATGTTTCATCATCGAAACAACTTAATTGCTTGCGAAAATACAAAAGATGATTGTGTTGACTATTTATTTATAGATTAAAAATATGTTTAACTTTCTGCCCCGTAAGAATAGGTTCAGAAGATTAATAAATTGAGTTTGATGAGCTTAGTAAGTTCAATAGGATTACGATCCACAATAAATCTAACGGTAAGAGGCTCGATAATTCATAGACCTAACGTCTAGGTGGATTAATTCCGGTTGAGATCCGTGGGCGCGTCTGCACGCTTTAAATAAATTAGTTGCGTATTTCTAACAGATCAAGCTTTTAGAATTAATAGTTAACGCCAACGATCCGACAGATAGGACATATGATATTATGATCGGCTCCGTTTAAAATGATTTGTGCTATTAGAACTACATAGAAATCAAAAGTTATAATTTTTCGACATCATATTATAAGTGATCAAAAAATTTCAATATTGACTATTTTTATAATCGATGTGATATATTTGTAAGCTCAACAATATAAAATAATTTAAATTAAATAAAATTTTAATAAAAAATTTTACTTACCAATAAAAATAAAATCAATACTTCCGATTTAAAATTTAAGTCTTTTATTATTATTTTTTATACAAATTTTATCTTCAATCGTATATTTTGAATATACTTATTTACTAAACAAACGAAGTCAAAAAATTATAAAATTTAATTTCTAAACAGTTTTCAACCCGATAAATCATGTCTAACGAAATAGATCCCTAAATCAATTTTTTTCATCATAAAATCTAACTTATAAAAATGAATACTTTGTTACTTTTCAAAGTATCATATCCTAATTCATAATAATACATTAGCATCACAATCTAAAACAGTTGAATGCCATTTTGATAGCTGAATAAGTTGGTTGTTTAGTTTCTCAGAAAAAAATGTGAAGAAAAATTCTTTTTTATAGAAATTTATTTTTTCAGTATTCGGTCTATTTGATTCCAAAATAAAATACCTTTTTTAATTTTTTTTAAAAAATTTCATGAAAAGTTTGTGTTTTTGTTTTCTAAATTTTTATTTAGAAAAACAAATATACAAGGTTTTCATAATTTTTTTTTAAAAAAAGCTTTTTGAATAAAGCTTCTTTTTTTTTTTTTTGGAACCAAATAGAAAGAAGACCTAAAAAGAGATTTTTCATTTTTTTTTATTTTGAAAAAAAAAGTTCACACTTTTTCAAAAAATCCAACTGCCCTATATTAAATGGACAATTTAATAATAAAAAAGTATATATTTTTATATTCTTTAAATTAGGAATTTTTCTATAAATTAAAAATTTTATCAAATTTATTAGTAAATTAAAATTAAAAATTTTGATTACTAATAAATAAAATCATTGTATTTATTAAATTTTTTAACTTAATTAAGTATAATGACTCAAATTAAAAAAAAATTAAAAATTTTAAAAATTTGTTGAATCGTTGGTGCTAATTAACTGCTAATTCAACAAACTCTAACATCCAAAAAAAAAAAAAAAATTTATTTAAAAGAACAGATTTACAAATTTCGATTGTTCCTGAATCTAATCTCATGTCTCGCTATTTCGAATGTTACCTCATTTAAGTTGATAAATCTGTTTTTTTTAATAAAAAATTTTAAAAATTATAAATTTATTTAAAATATTTATATTATTATATTATATTTATTTTTGTAGAAAATGGTGTGTGTCCGTGGCGGATGTGTTTTCCAACCCTACACGTCACTCAAAATCCGAGTCCAAATACATCCCCAAAAATGTATGGAAACCGCCTCAACTATAGACTATTCTAATATGCTCCATCAAATTTAAATTTTTAAATTTGAACATCTCCTACTTCAAAATTTAAATCTTTAATTTGTAAAATTAAAATATTATTACTAGATTTTTGTATTCAATATCTCTTTAGCTTCAAATTTTTTAATTTAGATTTTTTAGTTGATTTTCTTAAATTTAATAACACTCTACTAGCTATTATCTATTAATTAATTAAAACTTTCATTAAAAGCGTTTGATTTAGTCTCTAACTTAATTGATAAAATGGTTCAATTGTAAAATATAAACATTGAGGGGTGTTAATCCAAAGAAAAGAGAAGTTCAGAGGTTATTTCAAAATATCTGATTGTTGAGGGGTTCGTCATGCACTTTTACCAAATCGAGATTCATTTCTCTTCCTCGAATCATCTCCTCATCTCTGTATACGTAATTAGGGTTTTTTTAAAAAAAAAAAAAAATTGTTTGCGCATTTTTTTCTCCGATCTCACCCATGGGTTTGGATCGATCCGGTGGAGACGATCAATCGTCGTAACTCTCGTTCCATTGCTGTGCCTTTTTTTTTTTTTTTTTGGCTACGGTAATTCTTTTATCCCTTCTGTTTTTCCCTTTTTTCTGCATCTATAATTCGATTTGTTATGTAGTTTTTGTTTTATTTACGTTTTTACCCGATTTTTTTGAGTAATTTTGCCATGGAAACCAATGGAGAAGTTCTATGGTTAAGTATTAATTCGATCAACTATGCGTAGGGAACTCGGGTAGTTTGATCCTATTGTGAAATATTATGTGAATAATTGGAGATCTTGTTAAACCAATTATTTGGTGGTATTATTATGTGGATTCAGAAGAAAGGCATATGAAAATTTGTTTTTTTAATAAATTTTCATTCGGTGCCAAAAAAAAGTGCATTTTTTGATTTATTCCATCTATTCCATGACCAGTACAAAAACAGGATAGGAAGTTTTTTCTAATATGGCGAATGATTGATCGGAATGAGATTGATGAAATGGTATGATGCCACTATTTTAGATCAATATGTTGATAAATTGGCAGTATGATAATTCGGCTCCATAGGTACAAGAGCCTTTTGTTTCTGAATCTTCTTTTGTTGCTATAATTGTTCGCATTTAATTTTTGTTATTACTCATACGGTAATGATTTTGTTCTTGATCAGATGCCAAACGTATTAAATGTGTATTTTTCCGTAGGTAGTGATGAGCTTGCCTGAGCAAGCTGACGATTCACAATTTCCTGCAGCGAACTCTGCGGATTCTGCAGAAAGAGATAATGCAATTTCCAGTGCAGAACAGAAGGACAATCCCTCTAAGTTTTTGAAAAATACCCTCTTGTCAACTATCCTTGCGTCTACCATTTCGATCTTTGAGTCACACTCAGATTCTTCTTCTTCTTGTCAAAAGAAAGCAACCAAGTCCAGAAGCTATGGTTGGACCACTATTGTGAAGAATTTTGTGGGAGCTGGTTCAATGAGGCGGCTACATGACCGGCTTATGGGGAGTGGCAGGGCCGACGCCTTGAGTTCGACCAGTGAAATATGGCTTCTCGGGAGATGCTACCAAGTCTCAGAGGAGTCTCCCGACGGTGCTGATTCTGGCACTGGATTTTCTGCTTTTCTGGAGGATTTTTCATCGAGAATTTGGATTACTTACCGCAAAGGTTAATCGTTGAAAAGTTTAGTTTGTTTAATCGTTGCTTAATAAAGGGGGGTGAAATCACGGAGATGGGTGTTTGAAAATATTGGCATGTAATTTCCACAGGCTTTTCTGCTATTGCTGATTCGAAGTATACTAGTGATGTCAATTGGGGTTGCATGATCAGAAGCAGCCAGATGATTGTTGCCCAGGTAAATCATCCTATTTTTGTAGTAATGGAGATTTGTTAGTGCCTGTCCGGACTGGCTTCTAGAAGTGCTTCTCTACGTTGAGAAATAGCAGCCATGAATAGAAAGTTTAGAGTTCTTGTTGTCGTAGAAAACTGAAACAAACTTTTGGGTCCTATAAGTAGAAGCTCTAGCCTAAAACTTCTGCTTCTCTTGAGATATCTCTACTTGAACAGCACAATGCAGAAGCTTTAGCTAGTCTAAACAGGCCCATCGTCGTGTTGTGCTAACTTGTGAATGCTGTTCTTTAACATATTTTTCAGGCACTACTCTTTCATTATCTCGGAAGATCTTGGAGGAAGCCATTGCAGAAGGTGAGCTGGATGGATTGTTATTATTTCGGTAGAATTCATCCCTAACTGAAGAAAAATGAGCACTTATCTGTGTTCACTTATAGAGGGTGATGAAGCTCTTTAATTTGCAATGTAGGGTTGCTTATGATGGTCCCCTGTTATTGTGCAGCCTTATAATCCAGAGTATATAGAGATTGTACATCTCTTTGGTGATTCCGAGGATTGTGCTTTCTCAATACACAATCTGATTCAAGCTGGAAAGAGTTATGATTTGGCTGCCGGATCGTGGTTGGGCCCATATGCTATGTGCCGCACTTGGGAAACTCTAGTTCGTGCGTATAGGGAGCGGACTGTATGTGGCAAAGAAAAAGAAAGTATCCCTATGGCTATATATGTTGTTTCAGGAGATGAAGATGGAGAACGAGGTGGAGCTCCGGTTGTTTGTGTTGATGTTGCTTCCAGACTCTGCTCTGATTTTAGCAAGGACAAGTCAGACTGGACTCCCATTCTTTTATTAGTCCCTTTGGTTCTTGGACTTGAAAAAGTTAATTCAAGGTAAATTATTAAAAGATACTGATTCATACAATTACTTTTTTACTTTCACTTTTTATCCATTCATTAATTGTATGTTGGTCTTCTCCTTTTGTGTTTCAGATCTAGTTTCTGTTAGTTAGTAATTCAGTCGGCAAAATCAGTGTAGAGATCATGAGAAATTGCTTACCTAAAAATGTGTTCTCTTTTTTTTTTTTTGTGGCTTTCCATTACCTTTTTACAGTGCACAACAGTATTATATTTTCAACCAATGTGGTGTGTAATTTGGTTTGTTAATACTATATGTCTAGGCTTGTCACACACTTGTGAGATTTGTTGAGTGTTGATTTTATGCGACCATGATATCTCTGTTTCTTTTGATAATAAGATAGAACTTAGCGCCTGTAGCATGCATATATAACGGTTCACTCGTCTAAGACTAAGATTGTGTTGTATATTTCAACTGTCGAAGATTGTTCATTGATATCTTATAGGCTAATAAAATCTGAAGATTTTGCATTAGCTGGGTTTGCAGTTATGGTCTACCTGCAACTAGTGATAATGTCCATTATGTTCAAATGAAATTAAGTGTCCATATGCAAACTATTGAATGTAGTTTGCGTGTCCTGGCCAAAAGTATTATCAAACAAGTGACGTTTTAGATTTAATCTGTATATCTTTACTGTTTCTGATGCCTTTTAGTTTTCAGGTATATCCCTTTGCTAAGGGAAACTTTCACATTCCCCCAGAGCTTAGGCATTTTAGGTGGGAAGCCTGGTGCCTCAACTTACATTGTCGGTATACAAGATGACAGGGCATTGTACCTGGATCCACATGAAGTGCAACTGGTATACATTTTGTTACATTTTATCTTATCATTTCTTTTTTGTATCTTTATTTTTGTACTTATTATTGAATTGCTTATGAACCTGAAAGTCAAGCACTCATTACACAGTGGCAGGTACTATGGCCAATGTGATAGACATGCAAATGGGATTAATTATGCATTGTCCATCATTTGTCTTCTATATTACTGACATTGTATGATTTCGCACGTGAGTTTCCATGAGCTCTATTTAGTCAAGGAATCTAATCATTTTAAAGGTGACTTAGGATCTAGATATTTGGTAACATAAAGTGTGCTGAATTCTTTTCTTCAACTCCTTAATTGAGCAGTTTTTGCTTGTTTATTAAATGTGCCTGCACCTTCTCAAATTTGTAAATAGTGCAAACAAAATTTAGTTGAAATAGGACCAGTCATCCATCTCAATACCAACTACTGAAATTTAACTTTTAAGTTGCTTGCGAATTTCCTAACATTTAGCCTACCAAGCATGGTAACTCTTGTAACAATTTAAGAGTGCATGTAAGTTCAGAAACTAGTAAATCACGTAGAATCACTCTTCCTACAATATATACGCTCTAGAAGAATGATATATTCTTTTTTAAGAATACTCCTAACATGAATTGAATCTAAGGCCTGCCGTAAGGAAGGAAGGGTATAAGCAGCTCGGTTAGGTCACAGCCCTTAAGGATAGATCGTTCTTGTCTTTATGCTTCGTTGTTTTTCTTTCGGGGGGTCTAAGGTTTCTTTGAAGCTATTTGTTCCAAGCATGATTGCTAGTTTAATATCCCTTTGTAGCTTCACTTCTTATCTCTGCTCATATGAAGTGCTGAGGTAGACTTTTTTTTCCCCCCTTCTTTTTCCTCCCATAACTGAAGAACTTAGAAATAATACTCTCTGCGTGCAACAGGCTGTCAGTGTCGAGCGCGATAATTTGGAGGCTGATACTTCTACATATCACTGCAGGTATGTTGGATCATTATTGATATTTTAAGGTTACCTAATAGCAGTTGTTTATCTAACTCACCCTACAACTTATATAGCACTGTGCGGCATCTTCCACTGGACCAGATAGACCCATCATTGGCCATTGGGTTCTATTGCCGGGACAAAGGTATTTTAATCCTTTTCATTTGAATTTTATGAATTTTATTTAATTTTTCCAATTTAATCGAGTGAGAAGTTTCATCTTGACTTTATTATTATTATTATTATTATTATTATTATTATTATTATTATTATTTTTGCAGATGATTTTGATGATTTTTGTTCTCGTGCTTTCGTGCTTGGAGAGAAGGCAAATGGAGCACCACTGTTTACTGTTGCCCAGTTTCTTCAGTCTCCGAAGCCAATATACCACCACGACCCTTTCAAAGATAGTGTAGGTGGCGCGAATGATAACTCGGGTTCGGAAAGCTTTAGTTGTGGCACCCATACAGGCGACGATGAGTGGCAAATCCTGTAAATAAGCGACAGACAACAGGCTCGTTTGTACATAAAACCCAGTCAAAAGTCTGAATTACATCTGGGCAGCAGCTCCTCCTTTCAAGTATTCTTTGTGCTGAAGCTGCTGTGATCTTCTTGTACAGTAAATTCCTAAGCTTATTTCAGCAATTAACGATTGAAACAGATCCATTAAACTCTTGTACTCCAGTTAGAAGTTCCTCAGCATGAAGCTCGTGGTAATAGGCTTATTAAATCTAGCCATTTAACTATCTCCACACTTCATTTTTTTCTTTTTCAGACTTACATCATCTTATTGATCGAAGTTGTTATTGGTAGTGTGTAATGTGCTATTTGTTTATCATAGTAAGTAGGATGAAAGAATTGTGAGGATGCAACTTGTTATTGATCTTCATGGAACTGCTCGAAACGAGCGCACAATTTTACTGCTCAGTCACCAAGATCTGAATGCGTATTACAAGGTGATATTGCCGATTACTTACATGATAGACATGGCCAACATTCTGCATGATTGTATTTAATATCCAAAACTAAGTTCAGGAGATTAAATACATGTTCACTCTCCTTTGCAGCAGTTCTGGTGAAGAAAAGAAGAAACGTAAAGCCCATAGCTGAAATTTGGCAAAGGCACTGGATGTTTTAGCATCGAAACCACACCTAAAGCCCAAGTAAAGAATCCACCAACAATAAGATTTTTACCCCACCCATGCTAGTCTCAGGAGTTGTATTCATTTCTCTCTCTCTCTCTCTCTCTCTCTCTCTCTCTCTCTCTCTCTCTAGTAGGTGCTCACTGTGACTTGATGAAGATGACACCCATGGCTCTAGTCGTATCCACCATCTTTATGTATTTATTTTCCTTCATCATTAAAGGTACATGTTTTCTCTCCTTCTTCTACCATTTCCTCTCATCTCTCATCTAATTGTGTTGTGTTTATAAGCAAACAAAAAATTTGATAGAAACCGATACTAATGTAAGATTGTCTCATTCCCCCAAATAGACCTAAGAACCGACTGAATCCATACTTTTCAATGTAAACTTTCAGAAATCAAAAATTTCTTGTATGGACATATATAACTTTGCTATAAAGTATAATGTTCACTGATAAAGTATTATATGAAAAGTGTCAATAAAAAATTTACTATATTTATTTTTTTTCGGCAGCATTTTTGTCTCTGCTAAATCATTAACTTCAAAAGTTAAAATTGTGCTTTTGCCTCCACAACAGCATAAGGGCACTATTTCAATATATATATATATATATATATCTTTTGCTCTATCCGATGAAGTGTTAGCATTTTTTCAATTCTCGATTAGTATTGAAGACGAAATTAGGAATAAGAACCTTAACATATAATAACTAATTGAAAAAAAAAAAAAAAAAAAAAAAAAAAAAAAAAAAAGAGAGAGAATAAAGAATTCTACTGATCCAGGTGGTGAGGTGGCCGGGGTGGGCGTGAGCTACGGCGCGGCGGGGACGAACCTCCCGGCGCCGGCCCAGGTGGCCGAATTCCTCTCGGAGCGCACCATCATCGACCGCGTCAGGCTCCTCGACCCGGACCCCTCCACGCTCCGCGCCTTCGCCGGCTCGGGCCCCGGCCTCGCCCTCGCCCTCGCCCTCCCCGCCTCCCTCGTCCCCGCCCTCACCGACCTCTCCCTCGCCCGCCGCCTCGTCCAAACCCTAATCCTCCCCGTCGCCCCCTCCGTCGCCCGCGTCCTCCTCGGCGCCGACGTCGCCTCGTCCCCCAACCGCACCCTCGCCCTCGCCCTCGTCCCCGCCATGCAGAACCTCCACACCGCCCTCGCCGCCTCCGCCCTCGACGGCCGGGTCAAGGTCTCCGCCCCGCAGTCCCTCGCCATCCTCGCCTCCTCGTCCCCGCCCTCCTCCGCCCGCTTCGTCGACGACGGCGCCGTCACCGCGCCGCTGCTCCGCTTCCTGCGGGCCACGGGAGCGCCGTTCCTGGTGAGCGCGTACCCCTTCCTGGGGGTCACCCCGGAAACCCTAGACTACGCCCTCTTCAGGATCAACTCCGGCGTGGCGGACCCCGGGACGGGGCTGGTGTACGGGAACATGCTCGACGCGCAGCTCGACGCCATGTACGCCGCCGCGAGAAGGCTAGGGTTTGGGGACGTGGAGATCGCCGTGGGGGAGACGGGTTGGCCCTCATCCGGGCTCGGATTCGGAGTCGGGGTCGACTCCGCCCGAGAGTACAACACGAATCTCCTGCGCCACGTGGCGTCCGGGGTGGGCACTCCCCTCATGCCCAATCGCACCTTCGAGACGTACGTGTCCTCCATGTTCGACAACGATCTCAGGCCCGGGCCCCCCTCCTCCGCCCCTAATTTCGGGCTCTTTCGCCCCGATTTCACGCCCGTTTACGATATCGGGCTCCTGTTACCGGATCAGGTACTTGACCTTTCATACTTTTAGCTTTTTCTACTTTTGGTCCCATGATAATCTCATTTTAAAAGTAGGCAATAAAGAGCAATCACCATATAAGTTTGAGATTGTTAGCGGAATTTATGTCAAAAAAAAAAAAAAAAAAAAAAAAAAAGGGGTTAATACTCATCTTTTAAGCAGTATACAAAACCGGCAATCTCAGTTCCAACTCCAGCTATCCCAAAGCGATGGTGCATTGCGAAGCCGAATGCAGATGTAATGGTGCTGCAGGACAACTTGGACTACGTCTGCGGCCAAGGGATCGACTGCAGTCCTATACAACCAAGTGGAGCCTGCTACTATCCTGACACGGTGGAAGCTCATGCGGCTTTCGCGATGAATGAGTACTACCAATCTTCCGGCAGGAACACCTTCGACTGCGATTTCCGACAGAGCGGAATGGTCACGACGACAGATCCGAGTAAGAATATAAAGAGTTTGTTTTCAGATAAATTTTACTGAAACTACACTTACGATTGATTTCTTTACTTGTTTGTAATTACGCACGCATCTAAGTATTTGACACTGAACTGTGATGAGAGTCTTGGTTTTTGCTTATAACAGGCTACGGAAATTGCAAATACAGCTCCTGAAGGAGAGAGAGAGAGCATTAAATAAAAGCATTAAATAAAGCTAATGGTTTACTTCTTTAGCTTCTGCTTATAATTGTATCTACTTCAAGTGTGCCTTAATTTTGTTTTTTTTTTTAATTCTTCCATTTTTTTTATTTATTTATTTTTTTTTTTTTTTTGCCAAAGCTTTGTTAATATTCAGAATCAAATAATTGTTTGTTTATTTAAGAGCATTATGCTTTTCTTTTATACATCTAGTCCAAAAATCAATACTATTTTTACATCCAAATAATATTTAAAAAGTTAAAATCATTTTCAGTTAGAAATATAAAATAATTAAATTTTGATTTTAACACAAAAACCTATTTACTTTAACTTAATTAAATTCAAATTAGGCTTATTACTGGGCTTTTCAAATAGAGTAGGTTATTATTATTATTATTATCTTATAATAAAATATTAACTGCGGTGCATAACTGCCGTGCATAAGTTGTACGTTGGAAGCATAAAAAATTTTCGCGATATTCATATTATGTAATCTAAAATTATTAATTCTAAAATACAAGAATATATATGAAGAAGAAATATCAAAAAAAAATTAATTTTTTATCAATAAAAAATATTTAATTATACTCTTAATAATATTTTTGATCATATACGATAATATTTTTTCATCTAATTATCACATCTAAATATATATAATTATCAAATTATAACAGATCACATATCTAATTTTTAATTTAAATAATTATAAAATAAATATTTAAAATATAATTTGGATAAATTTTATCAAGTTTGGATTATAATTTCAAACAGATACTCGCGGTGCACGTAAAAGTTTCTACGCCTCTCTCTCTCTCCCCCGATACCTAGGGTGTCATCTTCTCCTCCAAATTGAACCCCCATCTCTCTCTCTCTCTCTCTCTCTCTCTCTCTAGGGTTTGTTGTGCCCGAACCAGATTCCGCCATGGGCGATTGGCAAGAGCTCGGCCAAGCCGTGTTCATCGGGCTCATCTTCGCCTTCCTCGTCGCCAAGCTCATCTCCATCGTCCTCTCCTTCAAGGAGGACCACCTCAAGCTCTCCCGCGACGAGAACGTCCCCGTCCCCTCGGAGATCGCCGGGACTGGGGTCGTGGGAGCCGCGGATGTGGCGTCGGAGGAGAGGGATCCGTTGAGGAGGGAGAGCCTCTTAGGGGAGAGCGATGATAGCGACTGGGAGGGGATCGAGAGCACCGAGCTCGACGAGGAGTTCAGCGCGGCGAGCACCTTCGTGGCGACGATGGCGGCCGATCGGACGGCGTCGGCCAAGGTCTCCAACGACGCGCAGCTGCAGCTCTACGGGCTCTATAAGATCGCCACCGAGGGGCCCTGCACCGCGCCGCAGCCGTCGCCGCTGAAGATGACGGCGAGAGCCAAGTGGTAGATCCCAACACTCTTTGCTGTTGTATTTTTGCTGATTAATTTATTGCAATTTGCATAAAAAATGATCAGAGTAGAAGATTTTTAGTTCGATTAATGGGAAAATTTTGTAACTTTTACCCAAAATTCATGGCCAGGTGAAGGTTTAATTGAAGGGCTTCATCATAGTATGGTTAATCTTATGAATAAAGCCACCGTTAAACAAGCAATTTTTTCCCCACTAATTAATATGATGATTGAGTTTTTTTTATTTATTAATCAGCTTCTGTCCTGTGTTTTTAATTCTTTTGGTCAATAGTGAATCATTCTATTGAACATTGTTTTGTAATATGTTTGTTCCTTGTATAATTTCTAATGTTAGTATTTTTTTATCGTGTTTCATTTGTTGATACATTACTATATGAGGTTCATCGGGTTCTATTCTTTCAATGTGAATCTTTATACTAGAAACACACACACAAAAAAAAACTAATTAGTTACTTCTCAGTTGAATTTGCCACAGCTGTGTTTCATGAGGTAGTTCTGTCTTCTCCTCCTCTGATCATTCCTCTTTTTCCTGCTCGGAACCTTTTTTGTTTCTTTTCGAGTTTGAGAAATTTTCTGTTTTTGAATGGGATTTTATGCTAGAAATGACCAGATTCTTTGTTACAGTTTTGAGAGAAAGGCTTACTTCAATTTTGTTTAGAACAAACAAAACTTGCTTCTTTGACTTCTAAGTCACGATTTTGTGAGTTTTTCTTCTTGGCATTTGGTTATGCATACTTACTAAAGTTCAATCTTTTGCAGCCTATAAACTTTCGGAGTCTTCTTTATGCTGCTTTTCGAGAGTTTTCTTTGTTAATATGTTACGGTTTATTGTCTATATCATTCTAAATAAAAGTGATGTAGAATATTAAGGAATGGGTTGGTTATAAGACATTCAAGGTTTTGTAGTTAAAAACTATTAGTTATTAATATTGAAAAGAATCCAGTTGACCAAATGCATACTTTGTGCATTTCCCTACATATTCTACACAGTGTTGGTTGCGTAATCCTGAGTTCATGTTTTGTTAGCTTTCCTTTTTCTTCTCTTCTTAATAGGAATTTGAACTTCTACTTTTGGTAGTTTGCGGAATTCATGTTTCTTTAGTTGATTAATGAAAATAGAACAAAAAGAATAAGCTAATGAAATATTCATTTCTTTTAGCACTTGATGATTCTAATTTTCTGTTGACTTTTTCTAGGAATGCATGGCAGAAATTGGGTGCTATGCCACCAGAAGAAGCTATGCTGAAGTACATCTCAATCGTGAATGAGCTATATCCTTCCTGGGCGAGTGGTTCCACTATTGTAAGTTACTAGTGCCCTGCTTCGGCATGCATTTGATTTTTCTGCTTTAAGTGCTGCAATCCTCTTATTTCACAAGCAACTAATATGTTTGACTCAATACTTAGAAAAGGAAGAAGGAAGATTCTGCTGCTTCTACTTCAGCTGCAAAAGGATCAATGGGCCCAGTTTTTAGCAGCTTTGTACATGAGGAAGAGTCGGAGAATGATTTGTAAGGTTCTAGTGATAACCTTTTTTTTTTTCTCCCCTGAGAGTATAATTTGTGGGATTATGATGATAATCTTGAGATTAATTGAGTGCTAAAGACTAAAGAGTGTTATAACTTATAAGAGCTTAATTGTAGGATTTTGATGTTACTACTAGTGTGACACCCCCATGATTTGGAATAGTACAATATATAAGATATAATAGGACTAAACCTCTTACTTGCCTATAACATCTTAGGTGGTGGCTAGGTTCAAGAGGTTAAGAGGGTTAAGCGTGTTAGGGCTAGAGTAGTTATAGGATGGGTGACCTCCTGGGAAGTGGGAGCGTCACAGTTGGTGTCAGAACCATTCACCAGCTAGGAGTGTGAGATAAGTCTCAGCTGAGCTAGGGTCATACAATGGAACTGACGACCGTTGTGGGTGGAGCACAACTCCTTATAAAGTCGGTTCATGCTAGCGAGATGAAGTCTTACATCGTCTGGTGCTTGTGAGTGTGGTTTAGCCTGACGAGAACGTTAGGGCTTAAAGGAGGGGAGAATGTGACATTTCGAGGATTTGGAATAGTACTATATATAAGAACTATATATGAGATATAATAGGACTAAATCTCTTAGCCCGGCTATAGTATTTTGGATAGTGGCTAGGTCTAAGAGGTTAAGAGGGTTAAATGTGTTAGGATTAGAATAGTTATAGAATGGATGACCCTCTGGGAAGTGGAGCATCATAACTAGATATTTGAATAGTTCATTTTGTCATATGACTTGTAGAAAAATTGCTCAAACTAATTGTGATCTTCATAGGACCCTATTTTTGGTGGTTGATCAGCAACTGAGATGTACTTAGCCTAAGTATCAAAAGTTAATTCTTAAAATATCGTTTAATATTGTTATTTCTATTCAGAAAGCTAGACGCCATACATGTTGCTGCAAGAGAGGGAGCCCTGGATGATTTCCGCAAGCTAATCGATGGCGGTGTTTCAGTGAATTTGAGAGGTCTGTATTGTAATCTTCCTCTTTTTAGTCGTAAAACATGTTTGTTGACGTACTTTGTTTCCTTCTCTATAGATTTCACATAATTGTTGATATTGGTTGCATGGAAATATAGTGCTTTAATATGTACTTAAATCGGGAAAAATGCTTCAAGGACAATGAGACATGTTACTGATCATGTTTTGTATTGCTTTGTTTGCAGATAGTGAAGGGAGGACTCCATTGCATTGGGCTGTAGACCGTGGCCATCTTGATGTTGTTGAGGTACTTCTTAAAGGAGAAGCAGATGTCAATGCTAAGGTACATATTTATTTATCTTTAGGCCATACAAGCTAATATTGCGTGTAAGAGACGACATCTATATTATCTTGCACACAAAAAGTTCGATTAACAAGATAACATATCCAAATAAATAAACATGAGATGCTATTTCTTGGTTGACCTTCGGTATTATTAATTGTGCCTATGTTCAGGACCATGAAGGCCAAACGCCGCTGCACTATGCTGCTGTTTGCGACCGAGAAGCTATTGCTCAGTTACTCGTAGAACATCATGCTGATCGCGATATTAAGGATGATGACGGGAGCATGCCTCTTGATCTGTGTCAATCTGAATGGGCTTTTATGACTGCTGCTAGCTGATCAAAAATTTCTTTTCTTTTTTACCGTGAAATACTAGCAGGTTTTTAGCTTTAAATTATATGTATATACCTGCAGCCTTGTATGACAAATTATCAAAAATTTCTTTGAGCTTGTGAACTGATTATGAAAATGACTGTGGAAGGATGATAACTGTTACTGAATTTGGAAACTGATGTTCTTCATAGAACTTGTATGCTACAGTGATGTGTTATCTTGGAGTGCATGATCATTGAATGTTGTTGGCTCGAATTGTAGTTGATACTCAGATACATAATGAAGATACGCTGCAGGCATGTTCTGAATTCGAGTAAAAAATTTTTTTGTTCATTCGAATTATTCGGTAACAAAAGACTTTCTTTGCAAAGTAGTCGTGTTCTCAGTAACTACTGTCGACATGTGTAATCATACGAGATCTCTCTACAAACATAATTAGTCTTAAATGATTGTTTATGTGTGTGTTTTAGCGGAGCTCGTCATGGTCATCATAGTCGTCGTCCTCGTCGTCGTCGTAGGAACTCTCCTCGAAAACCGTGTTGTAGAAAGGAAGATAATGGTTCAGCATCTCCTGAAGACTCAATTTGCCATCTCCATCATCGTCAGCCTAGATCACAGTTTAAACTACACAAATCAAGTACCAAACCTAATTTACGAAGCCGAAATGATCACGAAAAATAAACCCTAACCTCGTTCATCAAGTACTTGGTGTAATAAGTAGCATAAAAAAGCTCCCCTGGGTACAGCCTATGAATAATTGGCTTCAGCTCTTCAGCTGTCAAAAAACTGAAAACTAATCTCAGAACCCTCACATTCAAATCATACCAACAACACTGCTTTGTAAACTTCAATTCAATATCATAACTAACAAAACCAATGTAGTATATATTATATACTGATCAAAGACACTAGTACTAATGCGTACTTGTCTTTGTTGGTATCAAGTTCCTGGAACTTCTTTTCTGCATTTGAGAGATGATGAGGAGAGTAGCCATCTTTTTCCGTTTCGTACGCAGCGTAAATCCGATCGATATCCTGAGTTTGATCTCGAAACTCCATGAAACTTAATCTCCCATCCTTATCATCATCCAATTCTCTGCGGCCGAATCATCAAATAAGTTAATCATTTCTTTCGAAATGGAAAATTACGTTTTCTCAAAAAAAGAAATGAAAAATTACAGAAAAATGAAAAATCTGCAGCAACGTCCATATGAACTTTCTCCCGAGCTTTGAATCGGATTCAAATAGTCATCTGACTCCAAAGTTTAATAGTTTTTCTTGATAATTAACAGTTAGAACAAAATCAGAAAATTTAACAAAAATTAAGGTGGTGATAAATTGAAACCAACTCGAACCTTTACCTTAATTTCTCCTTCTGCAGCCAAAGTTGTACTTCAGGGTTGCTGCTATCTTCAGGGTGCAGGAAGCTAATTAAAGCCAAGAGGAATATTTTATAAATAAATAATAGTTAATGAATTTTTCACAAAAATCCAATTAATTTTTTTTTTTAAAAAAAAAGTATACACTGCTCTTACTTATTAAATTCGGCGACACCAAGGGATCCATCGCCGTCTTTATCAGCACTATTAAATTTCTCCTTCCACCAACCAGGTTTACCATGTTCTGTGTTGCTCCAATCTGCATATATACATAGCACACAAAAGGTAATTAAAAAAAAATGTAATTAATTCTAATTATGGGGATAATTAATTATAAGCAATGCAACGTGAAAATTACAATAATTTTCAATTATTGAAAATAATTTATTTTTTTTCTGTTCTAAAAAATTTGCCCACTTCTTGACGTTTAAAGCATTGCTGAAAAATGGCTAATAATAATTTGGTCGTATTACGTGAACTGGTACCTATTTCATTATCAGAAAGGTAGGATAAATACTCGCGGAGGGTGACGACCCCATCACCATCCTTATCATGCTTCTTCATCACCCTCTCCGCGTTGTGCATCAACCGGTCCATGGCCTGCTTCTTCATCCACACCTCGAGCTCGTCGAAGCTTATCGCGCCGTCGGTCGGAAGCCGGTCGAGCAGCGGGAACAGGTACGCCAGCCGCTCCGTCGCGTTCAGCCGGCCCTCCTCGCCGAAGTACTCCTTCAAGAGCCCACCGCCGCTGCCGACCCCGTCGGCCCCGCCGAGAAATTCGTCCCGGTTTCGGCTCTCCCCCGCGGCGTCGATCTTCTCTCGGAAGGTCGGGAGGTCGAGCACGTCGCTGCGCGCTTCGGCCCGGCGCTCGGGGTGGTCGAAGAAGGCGGGGGCGCGGGCGAGGCGGCGAGGGCGGCGGCGGGGGACGGAGCGGGGGGTGCGGGAGGCGGTGAGGAAGAGGAGGAGGGTCACCGCGAGGAGGAGGTAGACCGCCGCCGACCTCGACATTTTATTTCTATTTTATGGCGGCCGCGGCGGCCGCCAAGGAGGGGGTGGTGGCGGTGGTGGTGGTGGTGGTGGTGGTGGTGGAGGAGGAGGGGGATTGAGGGGTGGGCCGGACAGTTTGGTGGTTTGGGCGGTTGAGGGACAAGTCCCCGCCATTTTATGACCGTTATGACAGTTATGAATAGAATACCAACAGCTAGTTATGAAACAAAAATTTGGCCATTGTTTTCGCCCGTGAGATTACTTCATCCCTCATTTATTATTAAATTAAATGTATCTCTATTCTACCTGTACACTTCAAATAGGGTGTAGATATTCTTTCACTCGTCCCATCGATGGGACGAGTGAAATTCACCCCACCCAAGAATGGAGTGGGTGTAAAATATACACCCCAATTGGGGTGTACACGTATGTATACCCATTCATTTATATCGTTTGAAAAAATAAAAATTAAATATGACTTGTCAATATCGTTGTTTGTATCTAAAAATACAATTTTGGGTCAAATATGTTAGGTTAAAAAATTTAACATCCTCTCCTATAACAAAAAGTCAAGTTGGGTTGAGTCATGTTCGAAATGACAAGAGATTGAATTGGATTGAATCATATTCGAAGTGGTATGAGATTGGTTGGGCCTAATTATAATCGAGACTGGTGAATGCTATATATATGTATGTTTTAAATAAATTGATTGTACTTTTTTTAGCCGTTCGATTTTGGTATTAATAGTTAACGCCAATAATCCAGGAAGTAGTATCATAACCAAACGTTACGGTTCAATTTTTGCATGCTACGAATTTACGTAAATACCTTCCTAAACATTGTATCTATACATTTTAAATGAATTGGTTGCATGTTTTTAAAAAAATCAAAACCAAATATCTACTTGAACCAAAAAATTGAATTTGAGCTGATCAAGCATGGTAATTTCAAACATCTAGAGGCCCAATCCATTAAAATTTGAATGCCCAATTTGTTTTACCATATGACTTTTGGGTTCATTTATTTGTAGCACGAGTCTAGCACAGATTCGAACTCGATACAGATTCAAACTCGATCTTAATATATATATATATATAAACTTTTTATGTTGTTGCAAAGAGCAGTACTATCCGTATGTTCTATTTGGGTGTACGATATACACTCTATTTATTCTAGGATAAGAATTTTTTCACTTGTCATTTTAAAATGACGAGTGAAATTCATCCCACTCTAAAATAGATGAGATATAAAATGTATATTTCGTTTGGAATGTATAGCAGGTATTTTTTAAATAAAAATTAAAAAACTTAAGATAAAACACTTTCATTAAAACCAACACCCTTGTCCTTTTTTGGGCTTCGTACGTACTTCTTCGTAGAGCTATAAATTAAATTAATTAGTTATAATTATTTACAGGGGGACCAACCATGTGACTCCTTTTAGCCAACAAAATTTAAATTTTGTGGTCTTTGGTCAACTCTGACGGCTGGAGTCGTGGGACGGATTCATAGTAGATTTTTTAAAATTTTGAATTCAAAATTAAATTTATACTATAATAAAATATATTAATATTAATATTATTTTAGACAATGTTTAATTTTAAAATTTTTGATATTTATCATATAATACTATAATTAAGCGTCGAAAAGTTGATCTTCCTATAATTAAAAATGAAATATCATCTCGATCTTAATTAGCTAATAATATTATTTAAAATTATAAGATCAATATTTGAGATTTACAAAGGTAAAGGTTCCCTAAGTTAGGACAAATTAATCCAAACATGTCCACACATCAATTTTTTTTTTTTTTTTTTTTTTTTTTTTTTTGGGTGCTGACGCGGCCTTGCTTGTTCCGTATATTCGTGCTTATCGATTTCTCCTTTAAAATTGCATATGTCAATGAGGAAGGATGCTATCCTCTTTGTTTTTAGTCATTTTAGCCATATTATTGTTCTAATTCTAAAAAATTAATAGTAAAAATTATTTATTTACTTTTCATAGTATTATATATATAGGGTTACTATATTCTTATGAGTATAAATTTATTCGTACTCATAAATTTCTCGTTCTTGAATGTGCAGTTAGAATGATAATTATTTTTTAAGATTTAGTCGGCTGTTGGTGAAATAGTATAAATTCTATGTTACCACTTTAATTTTAACTACACATTTCTTTATCTAAAGGTCGAAAATTTAAAAGTACGAAAGAGTTTATACTCATAAAAATGTAGTAGCCGGACTCAGACCTAGGCTAGAATTGTGCTTCTATATATGTTTATAAAAGTATAAAGTTATATATATATATATATATATATATATATATATATATATATATATATATATATATATATATATATATATATATATGTAATTGTAAGTTTTTAATCTTTGGATATAAGAATGTGAGGTTAGAATAATAATGATCTTTTAGAATTTAGTATGTGGTTGGTAGAATATTATGACCAAAAAAGTTAAATTAATTAAAAGATTAAATTTAATGGTGAAAAACTTACAAGCACTAAATGCTTGGTGCTTTTAAAAGCACCGTAGCCGAATTCTATGTATAGATGATCTGAAATGTTATTAGTATCGGTAGTAAATGCGCTCTATTGTCACTCATTTGTTTTCGATGGTGAAGCCTCCAAATCAACGATCGGCATCGCTGAACAAAATCTAAACCATTGAAAGTATCTAGAAATCAAATTTCAAATCTTTTCTATATCATCGACCTAATAATTAAAGGATTATACAATTTATAATTTTAATGATAGATATAAATTATTTGCTCGTTAACTGTATAAAAAAATTAAATTTTAGTTAGAAAAAATTTTAAACTATTTAAAATAAGATCTATACTCTCAATATTAATTACAAGACTCCTATAATTACTTTTTGAAAGATATTTATCTTCAACCGTTCAACTTTGTATTTACTTGATAGATAAAAAAAATATTGAAAACGCATGAAATCTAATTTTTAAATAGTTTAATAGTCTAAATCATATTTAATAATACCGATCATCGATCGTTTTACGATTTTTATCATTGAAAATAAATAAATGTCAACGGAGCTCGCTTATTGTTAAAAGTATTCTAGGCTAGTTCTCTCTTTGTGTATATTTATGATACTCTCATTGTTTATGGAACGAAGACAAATAAATTATAGCAGTGCCATATTTCATGTCAAAAGTTGCAGTCCTGTAATTTTTGAATGAAAAAGTATAGGAGTATTTTCTAAGAATTAAAACCAAATGTAATTGCAGCTGCCCTAGCACAATGGTTGAGCTATCTCAATCTCCTACATATCATTTTTAGTACTAAGTTTGTACTTTTCGACCAATCCTATTAAATTTGAATTTCTAATTTCTGAATAATCCATATTATTATCCATGCAACCTCCTATTTCTACGATCTAAATTTTCTCCAATTTTGAGCATAAAATTTTTTTACACACGGATCGTGATGTTGCTGATCCAACCATTTGGTAAAAGGCACAAGCCATCGTAGTCGTTGAATCCAGCATTCAGATTGATCAAAACACATGCGGAAATCAAATCCGTAATATTTTCATAGATTACTGAAGTATCAATTAATTACATTAGACAGTAGTAGCCTTCTAGGCCCGTTTGTTTGAGGACTAGAACTAAAAATAAAAAAATATTTTTTTTATTTTACCAAACGCATCTAGAATCAATCGGTATAGCTTGTTCTGGTACAATTAGAATAAACTGGAACAATAACTCCTCTTCATTAAATTGGACCAACCACTGAACCTTGTTAAATGAGAACCAATCTACTGACTAATTTGGTTTAGTAGTAAGAATCTATTTAAACATATAATTGATCCGATTGGTTCCAACCGCAAACTGGCCAATTCAAGCAAATTATACCGCTTCAAATTTTATTTTATTTTTTTATAAATACTAGTTTTTTTTTTTTTTTGTTGACTTTTAAAAATTTATATTTTACTTTTTTTTAAAATTTCAGAAATGTTCTCAGAAAATAGTGAAATAACCAAATTTTACTTTTTATTTTAAAAATAATTAATTTTTAATATAATTTTATTATTTAAAAAATATTTTTATATAAATTATAAGAAATAAATTAAATAGTGACGGAGAAGAATTAATTACTTTTTGAAAGAATAAAATATTAATTTTTAAAAGTTAAAAAAAATTAAAAAATATTTAGCATTATTTATTTACCAGCTGGTTTAGTTCTCAAAAGACCAGAAAAAATTTCTTGGAAATAACAAATCACAATCTACTAATCCAATAATTTTTTTTTTTTTTTAAAAATCCTGGTTTAAATTTATTTTTTAACTAGAACAAGAACACGCAATTGCTAAAACAAAATTTGTTGTCCCTACTCAAGCCCAAAAAAACTTCCAATTCCGGAAACGAGGCCCACAGAAAAATAAATGAATTAATTTTATATAAATTTTTATAAATATATAGAATAATAAATATATTTTTATAAAATTTAATTTTTTATATTTATTTATTTAAAAATTTTAAATATTTATATATTTTTCTATTATTAATATTTGTTACAATAATATTTACAATAATAATTTAAAATTTTGAAATAATAAATATAAAAAATTAAATTTTATTTAGAAGGAGTCGTGGGAAATTAACTTAATTTTTTATTATAAAATAATAGCTCTTCCTTTGCCCATGCGTCGAGCAATCAGAAGCGTCCGTTCCCTGTTTTTATACCCACGCGTTTCTCGGACCAAACAAAAATCATTTTCCACGAACAGTAAAAAAAAAAAAGAAATTTGAAAAATTATCCGAAAATAAAAATATCCACCGACACGTGGCAGTGGAAACGGATGTAGCACGCTAACCCTCGCTCTTCCCCTTTATATAGCCCGAGTTCAGATCCGCGCTCTCATTCCCATTCCTCGCTCGATTCCCCGTCGCGATCCCTCCTCTTTCTCTCTCTCACTCTCTCTCTCTCTCGCGCGCGCGCGCGCCTTTGGATCTTCGGGAGAAAGGGCGATTAGCTAGGTACGCGATCGAAGCCTCTTTCTCTTCTTTTGTTGTAATTTTGGTTTCGCGTCGTTGGATTTGGTGATTTTTCCCGTGATTTCTCTGTTCGAGCTTCGATCGGTGGCGAAAACCCTAGTTTTGTTGTTGTAATGAGGCGGAGTGTTGATCGGGTGCATGGGAGGTGGTGGGGATAAGGGGAGAGGGGAGATTTTTGATCGCCTTTGCTCTTTGATTTGATGATCCGTGGCGATCACAGTTGCGAGGGTTTTCGCTGATCGTTTTATCGCGTTTTTAATGGGTGATTTGATTCTGTCGTTGATCCATTTTTAGATTTTTTTTTTTCTTTTCCGCGTCGAATTTGACGCTACTGAATTAGTGTTTTTTTTAAAAAAATATTTTCCGTGCAAATTTTCTCTTGTGTTTTTTTTAAAAAAAAAAAATTACAATGATTTTCAGGACCTATTTGGATGTTAGAGTAGTTTATTTAGTGTTTATAAATAAAATTATTTTATTTTATTTTAAAAAAATAATTAAAATTTTATATTTTACTTTTTTATAAATATTTAATTATATTTTTCTATAGAATTAGAGATTCTTAATTTTTTTATTTATTTATTTGGGACACACACATATATGGCGATACTAGTAATTAATTAGAAGGTTAAAATGTATTAACTCCTAAATTTTAACCAATTATAAAATTAACTTCCTAATCTTTTTAAAAATTGATTTACACTTTCTCAACTTAGTTAATTTTTTTTTTTTTTAGTAATTTTAAAGATTCTTTTAGGGGCCGTTTGGATTGGGATTAGAACCGGGAACAGCGGGTTTTTTCCCCTTATTCTACCAAACGTTTCTGGAACCATCTGATATTGCTTATCCCAGTACAACTAGAATAGCTGGTATAATAAATTTCAACATATTATTTTAATATTATATTTTTTACCATTTTATTCTCCTTTCCTATTTTATCTTCTCCCAACATATTATTTTAATAAAAACTCTCTCCTCTCTCTCTCTCCTCTCCCCTCCTTTCTCTCTTTCCAATACACTCTCATCATCACAAATTCCTCTCTCTCCTCTCTCTCTTTTCCTTCATCCCACCTCCTTTCTCTCTTCCCAATACACTCTCATCATCACAAATTAATATTATAAAATTTTAAATTTTAAAATTTAAATGTTGAAATTTTATGTTTAAAATTTTAAATTTAATTTGAAAAAATAAAATATTAACTTAAATATTATTTTTAAATAATATAATATAATTATGATTATAATTTTATTTTTATTTTTTTAAACTATTAATCCATTAATTAAAACGAGAAAAATGATTTTACAAAATTTTAATCACATAATAAAACTTGAGGGCAAAAATTTACAAATATTTAGCAAATATACAATTTTTTCAAATTTTAAAAAAAATTTATGTTAAAAATTTATTATTTAAAATAAATATTATAAAATTTTAAATCTTAAAATTAAAATGTTGAAATTTTAAATTTTAAATTTTAATTTTAATTTGAGAAAATAAAATATTATTTTAAAATAATATAATTTAATTATGATTATAATTTTATTTTTTTTTAAACCATTAATCCATTAATTAAAACGAGAAAAATGATTTTAGAAAATTTTAATCACATAATAAAATTTGAGGGCAAAAATTTACAAATATTTAGCAAATATACGATTTTTCTAAATTTTAAAAAAAAATTTATGTTAAAAATTTATTATTTAAAATAAATATTATAAAATTTTAAATCTTAAAATTAAAATGTTGAAATTTTATATTTTAAATTTAAATTTTAATTTGAGAAAATAAAATATTAAAATAAATATTATTTTTAAATAATATAATGTAATTATGATTATAATTTTATTTCTATTTTTTTTAAACTATTAATCCATTAATTAAAACGAACTAATTAGATTTTAACAACTTTTATCACATATTAACTTTTTGAGGGCAAAAAAGTAATTTATCCCACTTATCCTCTTTATTCCTCCTATTTCTCATTATTAAACCAAACACAAAATTCCTTATCCCTGGAACCATCCCAAACGTTTTTTCGCTCTAGTTCCGTACTTTATATTTATCCTCAATTTAGCCAATTCCACCTTAACCCGATTCCAAACGCAGCCTTAAAATCAAATCCTTACGCGAGATAAACCTCATTTTTTAAAAACTAAAATAATAGTTAATCATGTGTATCTTTTATGAATATTTATTTTTATTATAACAATGTTTTTAAAATTATTAAAGTAAAAAAATAAAATCAAACGGTTATTCAATAAAATATCTATACAATATTCTTAATAAAATATTTTAATTATTGTATAATTTTTATAATTTTATAAAAAATTAAATATTTTATTTTATTTAATAATATTAGATGAATTTTAATACTAAACAAATTTTATTATTAATTTTTTTATTTGAATAAAAACAAAACATAATACTTTATGACGCGCAACCCAATTAATGTGGTGGTAGTATGCTTTATGAATAAGAACAAGTTATGACTGGCGCTTTCCTCGACATTTGTTTTGAGATTATGTTGTTTTGTTTTTCAAAATATTTTTAATTTATTTTTAAAAAGCTTATAAAATATAATTTTTATAGTTTTTATTTTTAGGATAAAAAATTTGAAAACATAAAAAAAAAAATTAATAAATTCTGAGTTTTTTTAATTTTTTTTAAGAAAATAAATGGGTGATAATTATTTGTGCAGCTAAAAAAAATTATTTTTTAAACTTTTAGTGAAAATGATATGATTCGATAAGGTTTACACCTTCTCCAACCAAAGATTAAATCATCTCTTTTAGTTTTTAATATTAAATATATATTGCTTAATTTTAAATTTTTTTAAAAAATTAGACTTAACATAAAAAATTAACATTTCGATCGAAGTTTTTTGTAAGATAAACAACTGCATGAGTTATGTGCTTGATAAGTTACGAGTTGTTTATCTCATGAATTAAAAAAAAAAAAGTATGTTATTCTTTTCGTCTGACTTTTTTTCTTTTTTTAGAAAGTAAGTTTAGTGAGGAATGTGAAGCATCTGGAGCCTTTTGTCACTTATGCTGCTAACAGTTCAGCTCATGAGTTATGTGCTTGATAAAGCTATAACGGTGATCTCAAAAAATCGTTATTAATTAGGACCTTCCAATAAATATTATTAGACTTTTGAACTTGGAGGAAAAAAATGTACTTCTTATGGTACGGTATTATTCAATAGAAAAATACTTTTTATATATTAAAAAAATATATATTTTACATCTTATTTATTTAAAAATAAAATAAATTTCACTTATTATTTAATATAATAAATAAAAAAAAATTTATTTTAGAATAAGTAAGAGTGTAATATGTACACCCATCTATAAATGAGTATACATATATAGCTTTCCTCTATTCAATATGCTGGTACTGTATTTATTACAATGAAGGTTCGTTTAAAGCAAACGTCCTTGAATAGATGTTATGCTTTTTCGCTATAATTGTTGTGGTCCTTTCAAGTAGTTAATAGGATTGCTGCATCGCTGTAACGTGTGCCAACAATTATTTTCTTCCATTTAATACCCATTCACCTACTCATTACTTTTGTATGTGTTTCACTCACACATATGACTCCTCTAGGGAATCAATCAATTATCAATAATATATATATATATATATATATATATATATACATATATATATAGGTAGATGGAAGCAGAAACCACCACCCAGGTGCACGGCTTCTTAGACCCCGCCATGGACAAACCTCAATCCAACAACGCCCCGTCAGTCGCTGCATTCGGCGGAATCCCCCGCAGCAGCATCATTTTCGACCGCCGCTGCGGCCGATTGCTTTAACTGCAGCATCTGCTTGGACTCCGCGGCCGACCCAGTCGTCACGCTCTGCGGCCACCTCTACTGCTGGCCCTGCATCTACCAGTGGATGCTGCACCGGTTCGAAACCCCGCCGTGGTGCCCCGTGTGCAAGTCCCCTCTCTCCGAGGCCTCCCTCGTCCCCCTCTACGGCCGCGGCGTAAGCCGCAAAGCCGCGCTCCCGCCAAGCCTGAATATTCCTAGCAGGCCTTTGGTGCAATTGCCACCGGCGGTCCAACGGCCGCGGCAGAGGCAGATTCACCGCTACGGCGCCGGGGACAACGACGGCCTCCGCCTGCATTACGGGCACATGTCGGAGCCGGTGTTCTACTCAACGGCGGGGGGAGTGATCGGGGGCATCGCGGCGTTGGTTCTGCCGTCCTTGTTCAGGAACGATCACACGGATCAGGTGGATTACGATGCGCCGTACGGTGTTAGGGTTCGCGGGGGCGGCCGGAGGATGAGGGCGACGCGGTCGGAGAGGGTAGTGGAGAGGTCGTTGCACCAGTTATGGCTCTTCATCTTCCTGTGTGCGATATTGTGCCTCCTCCTCTTCTAAACATGGAACTTATAAGAGCATTATTATTATTATTATTATTATTACTATTATTATTATTTTTATTTTTATTTTTATTTTTTTTCTATTGTTGTCGTAATTTCTCACATACTTGTAGATACTAAATAGTGTGGTCGAGAATGTAATGTAGTGAAGCAGTGTATCTCTTACATGGGGGTAATCAACCTTACGTTGTAAGTTTCAATTTCGTCATCTTCTATATATATATATGTTCTATCTTTTAATTTCATTTAGAACATCTGACGCTCCAACTCATATATATATATATATATATATACTACCCTATCGTAGTTACTATTCTATCAATGATATCAATTATTTGGTAAATATTTGGTACTATTATTTTTTTTTTAATATTTAAATTATATTATTGAAGTAACTAGTTTATTATCATTCTAACAACAAATCCCTTCATTCAAAAATCAAAAATTTAATAGCACCAAATATTTGATACTATTGATAGCATAGTAACCACCATAGTAACCAACTTGGTGCTATTAATATTATAATGGAGAGAGATAGTTTGACTCCCATACTTTAAAAGCATCAAGTACTTGATACTCGTAAATTTTTCTTCGTTAAATTTAGTCCTTTAACTAATTTCACTCTCTTAGATTTATATTATTCCACCAATACCTACTAAACTCTATTGGGACATTATCATGATATATCATATCGATTATATTTCTATATTCATTCAAGGACCAAGAACTCATAAGTAGTTTTTACAAAGAGCTCAAATATATATATATATATATATATATATATATATAGAGAGAGAGAGAGAGAGAGAGAGAGAGAGAGAGAGAGAGAGAGAGAGAGAGAGAGTTGGGCTGAAATGCTATTGATAGCACCAACCCAACTTTGCCACCCATTTTGTAGCCCTTGGATCGCGTTGAGATTCGTGCAGACCTTTTAATGAAAAAAAGAAAAAAGAAAAAGTAAAAAGAAAAAATAAAAAGTAAAAAGCTTTTTTTTTTAATTAAAGGGCCTGCACGAATCTCAACGCGATCCAAGGGCTACAAAATGGGTGGCAAAGTTGGGCTGGTGCTATCAATAGCATTCCAGCACAACTATATATATATATATATATATATATATATATATATATATATATATATATATATATATATATATATAGTAGAGCTTATATATTTTTAAAAACAGAAGCTCAAATATATTTGTAAATTTTTTATTATAGAATTTGTATTGAGATTTGTACTATTATAAAGTCAACTAAAAAGAGAGTATAATAGCATGAATCTCAATACAAATTTATAATAAAAAAATTATAAGTATATTTGAATTTGTATTTTTAAAAATATATAAGTTCTAATATATATATATATATATATATATATATATATATATATATATATATAGTCCGGCTAGAATACTATCGATAGCACCAAGCAATTGGTGCTATCAAGTTTTCAGCCGTTGGATGAAAAGATATGCGGTTGGAATTATAGTGGTTCCCTAAAATTTTTACTATTCAACCAACCACCTAATAAACCCTAGGGCTTCGTTTGGATCTGGTATATCCCGGGGATATCCCCACTTTATACCCAAACAAGTTTGGGATATCCCTGTTTGGGGATATCCCGCCAAACAGGAATATCCCTGGGATATCCCTTGGGATATCCCAACCCCATTCCCATACCACTGGGATATCCCCAAACCCATTTCCCCAACCCGTGAACTGCAATCATTCCACTCCTCTCTCTCTCTCTCCACTCCGAAACCCACTCCCCATCTCCTTCTCCACTCCGAAACCCATCTCCTTCGTCGCCGCGCCCCCTCCTCGTCGCCATCGAGCTTGTGGACTCATTCCACTCCGAAACCCATCTCCTTCGTCGCCGCGCCCCCTCCTCGTCGCCATCGAGCTTGTGGACTCATTCCACTCCGAAACCCATCTCCTTCGTCGCCGCGCCCCCTCCTCGTCGCCATCGAGCTTGTGGACTCATTCCACTCCGAAACCCATCTCCTTCGTCGCCGCGCCCCCTCCTCGTCGCCGATCTCCTTCGCCGCCGCGCCGCGCCCCCTCCTCTTCGCCGATCTGTGCACCTTGGTCCCGCTCGCCGTCGCCGCGCCCCCTCCTCGTCGCAGATCTGTGCACGTAGGTCCCCCTCGCCGTCGCCGCGCCCCCTCCTCGTGATCCCTGCACTGTTTCCACTCCTCATCTCCTTCTCCGCTCGTCATCTCCTTCGTCGCCGCGCCGCGCCCCCTCCTCGTCGCCGATCTGTGGACGTAGGTAATATTTAAGGAGGTTTTACTAGACTTTCTCATCTTTTCGGCGTCTTCTTCGTCGTCGCCGTCGCCGTCACCGCCGCCGCGCGACTCCGGGCCGTGCTGCTCGACCCCGTGCCGCGCGGGGCGCCCGCGGGCAACACCGCACGGGCGCCACCCGCTAGTGCGAACGCCGCGCGGCTTCATGCCGCACGGGGCACCCGCGGGCGGCGGCGCCAGTGCGAGCGGCAACGCATGGGCGCCACCCGCGAGTGCGCACGACGCGCGGCTTCATGGCGCGCAGGGCACCCGCGGGCGGCACAGCACGGGCGCCACTCGAGGGTGCGCACGCCGCGCGGCTTCATGCCAAAATCGAACAATGCTAAGTTAATTATATTTACCTTGTGTTGTATGTGTGGTTTGTTTGCAGTATATGGTTGGTTCATGCTGGGAAACTGCTCATTGATGCTCTGTTTTTCCTTTTTGTTCCAAGTGCTGGTCAATGAAGTAGATGTTGGAGATGTTGAGAGTGGAAATGTGATTGTTAGCTTTTGAGAAGTTGAGCGAGCAATTTTTTTTCCCATTTTTGATGCTCTAAAACTCGTCTCTGATGTAGTGTGCAATCAGATTAGTTACCTTAGATAAGGAGAAGAAACACTTCTTTAATTGAAGCAGAGGATTTGTTCCATTTTTTTTTTTCCAAGTTCAAATGCCTACCTCCCAAGGAGTGATATTTCACTGTGGGTTAGGCACGCATAGAAAAGAACATTGTGTTCACAATCTCCATACATTTTCGGATAGTTTGATTATCCTTGGGATCTTGAATAATTTTAAAATTCTCAGGTAAAAAAGTATAGGAAGGAACGAAGTCGCAGTGACAGTATAACGAAGGGACTTTTCATACATTCTACACATTTTTAAAATGTTCCAACTGTTTGAATAATGACCAAATCATCAAATTGCGTCAAGAATTTATATACAATCAGTCACCGATTTTTCATATTGTTCTCTTCTTCTGTTTGATAGCTAGTTGTTTTCAAACTTACAAGAAAGCTTTTGTGCAGATTCTGGCTGTGAAATTCACTTGCGCCGGATTTGGTCAGTGATAGTCCTTGTCGGATTATTGCCGTGGATTCGTGGCCATCGAGCTTGTGGGTTCATCTCTGATCCATTCCTGTACCAAGTTTGCCCCTTCGGTTGCTCGCTGTCCCCTCTTCTGATCTAGCTCTTTGCCCTCAAAGGTGCAAGCCTTTTATTTTTAAAACATTGCTGCTATTATCGGATATAATAGGTTGATAAATTACTGTGCTATGTCATTAGCCTGATTTGTTATGTTGGCTCCGGCATATATATGTTTCATCGCTTATGAGTTTGTGATGAAAATATGGGATTTTGGCGATGATGATGGTTACCAAAGGCATTTGATGGATGGCATGGATTTCGAATCCACTGCAACCCCATGCTTGTTGGAAACCAGTTGAGCCCGTGTACATATAAAGGCGATGATGACGGTTGCCAAATGTGTTAGATGGATGGCATGGATTTATAATCCACTGCAACCCAACACATATTGGAAACCAAATGAGCCCTTCTACATAATAACCAACATTTTCCATATTTGGGTAAGTGAAAAACATTTGTGCCGATATTTATCTTTACTTTTATGCGTCAACCGCCAACTTTTTATTATAAATATTTTTATTATGTATTTCTCTATTTACCTTGCAAATTATGATATTCCATCACTTATATGCAAGTATTAATATGGTCTGCATCACTTGTCTTGCAATTTGAATGTCAATTATATTATTCGTTTTAGGGTAATGCCAAAAAGATTGAAAATATAATGTGTTAAGCCAAAATATATCAAGTAGATCATACATTATGTACAGATGCGTCCTTTCAAGAAGGTGTTCAAGGCCGGTCAATCTAGCCGTTCTAACTTGGGCAACATCCAAGACAGTACCTTTCCAAATGAGGGTGCTAGTGGTTCTCGCGCCCAAAAGTCGCCCCGAACACCAAACTGGACCGAGGCGTTGGATGCATGTTTCATATCGTTGTTGACCGAGGAACACACTCTCGGCAACAACGTTAATGGAACATTCACTAACCTCGCGTGGGTTAGGGTTGTATCGGAATTAAATACTCGAAATGGTTTAAACCTTAACAAGGAGCAGGTGAAGAATAGGATGAAGGTGTTGAAGCGCACCTTTGCGCTGTACCATAGCTTGGCCAACAAGAGTGGTTGGGGATGGGATTTTATCCGCCACATTCCCACGGCAGGCGATCGATGTGACTGGGATAGCGTGATCTTGGTAACGTGATATAATTGACCTTTCATTATAATTTTTTCATCTTGATTACCCTTACTAATATATTTAACCTACGTCCAGGAAAATCCAGCGTTTGCGAAATGTAGGGATAGGCCATTTCCTTTGTATCAGGAGATGGAGTTTCTAACACAAAAGACTACCGCAACCGGTGCATTTAGCTTATCTTCACTCCATCCAGCCACTACAACAATAGCTAGCTCCTCCTCATCATCACCTGGTGAGGATGATAGAAACATAGATCCAAGATTTTCAGAATTACATCACTTACCATTTCAATGTGAAGCAGGGTCCTCAGGGCCAAATATTAATGAATTCACGGAAAGCCCACCACTCGAAAGGTCACCTAGCCCTCGCATTCGAAACAAGACCACTAGTGGGTCGGGGAACAGCTCGGCAGGGAAAAGGCAGCGTTCCCCAGTACCCGAGCCTAGCCAACGGACCAACCGTCCGTCAACTGGCGGTCGTAGGAAAAAAAATGAGGGCATAACTCAATGCGTCGAGCAGATGCTTCAGCTCGGCAAAGAAAGATTAGATTTGGTGAGGCATGCTATTGATAAGGATAAAGAAGGACGATCACCCATTCCTCCCATCGACGTTTGTTTGCAGCGCCTATATAAAATGCAGGGGCTTAATGATGACCAGGTCTTGGCTGCCGCTGACGCTTTCAAGGATGTGCAAAATCGTCAAATTTTCATGTCAATGACTGACGATCTTGCTTTCAAGTGGGCACAGCGGCAGATAGCAAAAGATATTCAGATGTACCGACAGTTTTTTCCTGGTCCTTAGCGGATATATATAAAATCTGTTTGTAATTTTAGAACTTTAACTAGTAGCTTTGTAATAATTTGTATCGAGACTTTCGGCACATTTTAGTCTATGTTGTGTAATATATTATCCAGCTTGTGGGTTTTCCTCTTAAATTATTGTTTGAAGCCAACTATACATGTTAAGTAATGTCTACTTAGTATGATTGTTCGCTAAATTGGTACAATATCGTTGCAGATAAAATGGATGATTTGATTTACCACACTGATTCCTGCTCCCGCTTTGTTGCATTGTTGTTGACTATATTAGATGATGATGATGAGTTATGGGGCGCTTTTCTACTTATGCTCATTCTTGAAGGATACCTCGATGATCTCGACATTTAAATTATGTAGTGTATTATTGTATTATGTATTTGGTTTCTGTAATCGGCGAGATGATTGTTTGAGATTTATTTAACTAAGTATTTTATCATGTATGCGTACTATCAAAATTTGCTCACTATCATATATGAACGTGCAGTTGAAATGGATGATTCAATTTATCGACGTTTATTTTCCTCTGCATTCCATGCCACTTTGTTCGATATATTGGATGAAGATGAAGACTACTGGGTCCAACTATTAATTTTGCTTATTGAGGGGGGATGTATAGATGATACAAGTACTATTAGCAGACAACCATGTCGCACACGTCCATTTACGGGCCATCAATTTATTTGTGATATTCTGAATGGTCATCCAGAAAGGTCGTACAATCATTTTAGAATGACGACACCTACATTCATTGCTCTCCGCGATGAGCTTGTTGGGAAGGGCCTTTTAAAAGGTACAAGGAATCTGACTGTTGACGAACAGTTGGGAATTTTCCTATATTGTATAGGACACGGTGTTGCAAATAGGGTGCTTGCTGAAACTTTTCAACATTCGGGGGAAACGATAAGTCGTCATTTTAATAATGTACTTCGGGCCATTTTGCAAATAAAAGATGATTATTTAACTATGCCGCCAAGTAATTGTGGAGTGCATTCAAGAATAAGTGGAAATCCAAATTTTCATCCGTTCAAGGTAACAGACAATATTTTTTCCGCACTAAATATGTAAATTTTCATTGCTGCATGGGTAATGTACTATCTTGTGACATTAACATATGTAGAATGCAATTGGGGCGGTGGATGGTACGCATATTCCGGTTATGGTAGCAAAGGATAAACAACCACCATTTTTTTGTCGCAAAGGATATACATCGCAAAATATGATGGCAGCTGTATCCTTTGATCATATGTTTTTTTATGTATGCACCGGTTGGGAAGGCTCTGCATCTGATATGCGGGTACTCAGATGGGCATGTGAAAGTGGAGGTTTTACAGTTCCTGAAGGTAAAATTTAAGGATTATGTTTTTTATTGCTATCTTCATTATTAATTGATTAAATAACTTATTACAAGTTGTATACCGTTCTGATATATATACAGGAAAATATTATCTGGTCGATTCCGGTTACGCGAATACCGATCGATTTCTGGCGCCGTATAGAGGCGAGCGTTACCATCTGAGTCAATTTAACAGTAACACAAGTGGTCGTATACATCGTTCGCCGAAGGACTTGTATAATCATCGGCACGCCCAACTCAGAAATGTGGTAGAGAAGACATTCGGAATTTTGAAGAAGAGATTTAAAATATTAACTGTCGCTACACCTTTTCCTTATAGAGTGCAGTGTCAAATAGCAATGGCTTGTTGTGTGATACACAATTTTATTCGACGGCAACAAGGAGATGATAGATATTTTACCGAACCAGTAGAGCCAGAGCCTCCAGAGGTTGAGGTGGAAGCGACCACTACAAATTATAGTACAACTGAGTCACGGCGGGGTGACGACATTCGCACGAGTATTACCAATGAGTTGTGGAATAATAGAAGTTAGATAAATCATTGTAACTGACTAAAAGTTTGTAAATATTAGATGTACTGGTGTGATAGTATGTTAGTCAGCTTGTATTGCTTGTTTTCTTTGTTTATATGTAATGTTAAGTGGACTTTTAATTAAAAACTGTGATTTATCGGGTATGATGTAATTTCAAATATTATTGTGAGTTGGTTAGTGTTTGATGCTAATTTTCCTTTATTTAAAATTTAAAATTTCCCTTTAGAATTTTCAATATTAATTAAATTTAATTTATATTTTTATCGTTGAAAAATTATAATTTTAAATGTTAGAAATTAGTTTTACGATAAATTTAAATTAAATAAAGTTTGATATAGTATATTGCAAATTAAATCGGACGTAAATCTAGTTATTAAAAATTAATAATATTTATAATTTATAAAAATTAATTTTTTTAGCGTGCCGGTAGAAGGGGCGTTTCCCTTCTTAAATATTATAAAAATATTGAACTTTTAAATTTTAAATATTATTAATTTCAATTCTTTTCTAATTTTATATTTAAAATAATCAGAAAATTGTAAATTTTATTTAAAATAATAATTTTATAATTTATAAAATATTTTAATAGTTTTTTGAAATATTATTGTGACCGCGTCATTAAACCAAAAATAATTTTTTGAAATATTTTAATAAAATATTTTAATTAAAAATACTATATAAGATTTTTTATAATTAATTAATTCTAATATATATTTTAATTATCACATCTTTAATTTACATAAAACAAAATGTCACATCGTCATTAAACCAAAAAGTCAACTTTACACACCTTTTTCTCAATCCCCAATCCAAACACCTATTTTCTTATACCAGGTTTAAACCAGGTTTATCCCTCATTCCCAACCAAACACAATTTAGGTATATCCCAGGTATATCCCTTACTATATTCCTATACCTGGTATATCTCATTCCGGTATATCCCGCTTCCAAACGATACCTAGGAGAGCACTATCATCTTAACCACACATCCTTTAATCCAACGGCTAAACACTTGATAGCACCAATGACTTGGTGCTATCGATAGTATTCCAGCCTAATTATATATATATATGGAGAGAGAGAAAGAGAGAGAGAGAGAGAGAGAGAGAGGATGGATAATTTTGTTTTATAGAATCTCATTTAGACATGTTGTGGATAATTTTGTTTGATAAATAGAGACGTGTCCTACTGCATCTATGTTTCACTTAATCTGTTTGTCACATGGCTGCAATTAATTTGGCTTTTACTGGTAATTATCTTCAATAAATCAACTTGTCTCCTTCGATAACATTTCTTTAATTTTCACATGAAATTGACCCCTTCTTTTTGGAGCTTTGAGGAGCTTTGAAGTGTGATGGACGCATAGCATCTACTCTGCCCAAAATTAGAGCCCATGCATTGAAAGCACCAGTTGACGCGCAGTAGACAATCCCATCTGATTAGCACCATGCTGCTGGTGGAGCCTTAAAAAAAGCATGTGAAAAGGACTTGGCATTCTAAAAGTGCTTAATTGTGCAATAAAAAAACACTCTAAAATTAGTCTTAGCATTATCGCTTTGCATTCATTGTATTTACAAAGTGAATGGCATAACAAATGTACCAAGACGTGTGAAACGTACGCGTTAGTTAACTATCTCAAAAATATTTAAAATATATTTATTGCACTTAATTATTCAACCACAAGGCGTACAAGGTTTAGCTAAATTCAATCTTATCTAGAATGTTAGTTACTGTACCTTGTGGTTAGATTTATTGTGAAGCGGAATTTTTATTCAACTTATTATACTTATTCAACTTAATCTGTAAATCTCTGAGTATATTATTATGAGGTAAAAAATTACTTAAACTTGTTTTAACTAATACTAAATAACCAATATAAACACACTCTAAAACTTCGTTAGAGAAGGAGCTTCGGACGAGCTCTAATACCATATATATTATCTAAAAGATAGGTGTAATAATAAATAGTGTAAAATTAATCTTAACATTTTATAATATATATATATATATATATATATATATATATAGAGAGAGAGAGAGAGAGAGAGAGAGAGAGAGAGAGAGAGAGAGAGAGAGAGTTCGACTATTATGCTTGTACAAGCACCAATCAATTGGTGCTTATAAGTTTTTTACCATTAGATATATCTCTTAGATCATTTTATCAACCACTCATTTAACCCAAAGGACCTTCTATTATTCTAACCATATGTATTTTTTTATTCAATAGCTAAAAATCTACGAGCATCATTGACTTGATATTTTTAAAATCATAGAAGCTCAATTCTCTCTCTCTCTCTTTATATATATATATATATATATATATATATATATATATATATATATATATATATATATATATCTTTTAATATGGTACAGTTAAAATATAATCCATTAATTTTAGAGCCCATATTGTTCATTTCAAACATTTGGTAATCCACCATTAACAACCGTTGAAACCTTAAACCATGGTTTTTTAGTTTGACTCCACGTGTGATGCTCTCATTGGTCGTATTGCTTCCTCTTAGCTCCTCACCAGATCACGAATATACACATACCTAACTCCCTCATAATTAAGCAACGTTTTAGAATCTTGTAATCTAAGAAGTAAAATGTTTAGTATCCCTCAATTCTTGTCCTTTTAGTTATTAATAAGAAAATTAGGGGTAGTTAATTTTCCTTTTTAAAAATAGAATGATTGGTTTAGTACACTACTTTATATACCAAGCAGGAGATCAATGTCTTAGAGCAAATCTTAATGATTAAGATCACCATTGTGGGCGAAAATTTGTTGCTTACCAACCAACACCACATCAATATTCTGGAACAATTAAAGCTCCCCAGTATTACTGGGACGACGAGCGTGTTGAAAGCGTAAAAAATTCTGATACTAATTGTTGAAATCGATATTCACACTGATACCGATTATATAATATAAAATTTAAAATTTTAAAATAAAATAATATAATATAAAGAAGAGATATTGAAGACGAGTTAATATTTTATTAATAAAAAATATTTAATTATATCCTTAATAATATTTTTGACATTATGCGACAAGTCATTATAGATGATAAATTAAACTTTTATTTTAGATAATTATAAATAAAATTTTAAAATATAATTTAAATAAATTTATTTTTAACTAAATTTTAGATTAAGTTTGGATTACTATTTCCAACCGAGCATACTTCTACTAGGATCTTTTCAGGTTCATTTAATCCTTAGTCAAATTCAGCGAATGAATAGTGATAAAATTAGAAGGAGGAGACATATTTTGACTCAAAAATGTGTTTCCATTGGATTGATAATGTAGCTATCTCTCCGGGGTGCTTTCTACCCCTTCGATGCAACGCCCAAGTTCAGCGCTGGCGGAACTATGGGAAGCTCTTGCTGTAAAGAGGAGTTCACTCGGGTGGAAGGATCTAGCTACCCTGCTAATTACCTGGTGGGTCTTGTGGCTTGAAAGGAACCGACGTCTTTTTGACTACAAAAAGCTGTCGGCGCGGCATCTGGTGTCGGAGATCCGATCCCTGAGGAGCACCTGGCACTCCTGGTGTTCTCTCTAGGTTTTTTTTTTTTTTTTTTTTTTTTGGCGCCTTAACAGTGGGTTGAAACCGTGCTGTCTCAACTGTAGCTAAGTTCATCTTTCATTGAATGAAGCGGTAGCATGCTACCTTGTTCTAAAAAAAAGATAATGTAGCTATTTAAATTAACTAATGAGTTGTTGATTTTGAAAACTTAGATCTTGCGAAAATTAAGTTGAACCAAGTAGCAAGTGTAAAATGGACCCGGGCCCAGTCCAACTCGGCTGGGTGAGTTCCCCGACTCGGACATTGGTCCGAGTCAAAAGCGCGGAGGAAAGAACGAAAAGATTCTCGAAAGCGATCAAAACGGCGATATGTTTATTTATATTTATTAAATAAATAAATAAATACATTCGAAAAAAAAAAAACCCATTCTTATTTCTTAATTTGTACTGTGTCCCCATAACCGTCCTTTATGCGCCCCATATGCCTTTTCTTTTCTTTTTTTTTTTTTTACCTGTACCCTCCGAATAGCTTTAACTTAGCCTACTCCCTCAGAAGGGTTTATGGTGACCCAAAGAATAATTATGAGTAGCTACTTTTTGCTTTTTCAGTGTCAAATTTCCGTGCATGTTCTTATCTGAGGGAGTTCTAAGAGACCCAAGAAGTATGATGATTCAAAATTTTGGCGAGTATTCTAATTTTTATTTGATTGGTTTTAAAAAAATATGTACTAATTATTTTCGATAACCTGATTAAATATGGTTAAACAGAAGAGTAGCTTTGTGATTTTTAGATTTGTACCACTCATATGAGGCACCCATCTGAAAATTAAAAATCGCAGTTCGATCTCTGACACGATTCTAAGAACCTGACCATTTCCATTAGAAACGTAGGCTCAGTGATTCTTGGGGTAATGTGGATCAAGGAGTTTCTTACGAACCTCGGTTTTGTGCAATGAATCGCTTTTTTCGGCTTTTTCACTAACGGTCATTGAATTCGGTGAGGAGATCCACTATCTCTTGTAGTTTTACATCGCTATAGAAGGCTTCATACTACTTCCTTGTTGCGCCTGGCGCGGTCGGAGAAAAACGTTATGTTGCTGTTCTTCAGTTTCGCCTATTTTAGATATATGTATACATGCTCTGATTTTGTTTCTACCAAAATAAGGAGGAAGGATGGTGTGGGAGAAATTGACCGGTCACTGTGATACACGTAGAAGGATTAATATTCTTATTAAACTTTCGGTAATTTAGTGGACTATTTAGTTGGAGAAAAATATTATTATTTTAGAGACAAAAATAGAGAAATTCGTCTCCATGTTTCGTGGAACATTCAATATTTTATAACATAGTGATCTAAGTATTATTAATTATTCTTCTTTCTTGCTCTCTCTCCTATATATATTTTTTATTATATTTTAATTTTTTTTATTTTTGTGTTTTTGTGAGGTATTAGCTGCCTCTCTCTCTCTCTCTCTCTTAATGTGAAATTTATTTTTTTTATTGAATAAAATAGCTAGCGTGGTGTATTTTCTTTTCAAAAAATATAAAAAGGTGAAATGTGTGGGGGACCCTCTCAACTTTCATGTCATTTTTGGCCATTTACCCATTAGCTTTTTTTTTTTTTATTAATAGTAAAATATTTTTCGTAAAATTAATGATAATTTTTTTAAAATTCAATATTTTTCAACACATTAACTATCTCTAGTATAAGTGGTAAAAAATTTAATGATTGATATTCAAGGTTCTGAGTTTGAAGTCTAATTACTTTATATTTTTAGCTAAGTTTAATTTTTTACAGAATAACGATTATTTCGTATTATTTTACGAAAAAATAATATCAAAGGTTTAAATTCTTAATAAAAAAAATTTAAAATGCAAGTACAATAAGTCAAGTTTTCAATTTCTTTTATTTTCTTTTGAAGTTGCACGAGATCTTTTTATTGGATAACTCCGTTCCAAGAGCTGATGCCAAAGAAATGAATCAATACCAAAATAATTCAAAATGTGAGAGGTTTGAGCCTGTGTCTCTCTTTTAAAACCTGCAAGCGGTGGTTGAGCTCTCCTCCTCTAAGGCTGCGTTTGGAATCGGGATAGGCTGGAATTGGCTATTCTGGGGATAAGGATAAAGTACGGAATTAGAGCTTAAACTCGTTTGGGATGGTTCCAGGGATAAGGCAATTCGTGTTTGGTTTAATAATGAGGATAGGAGGGATAAAGAGGATAAGATGGGTAAATTACCTTTTTGCCCCCAAGAGTTATTATGTGATAAAAGTTGTTAAAAATTGATTAGTTCGTTTTAATTAATGGATTAATAGTTTAAAAAAATAAAAGTAAAATTATAATCGTAATTAAAATATATAATTTAAAAATAATACATTTAATTTATTATTTAATTTTTTCAACTTAAAATTTAAATTTAAAATTTAAAATTTCAACATTTTAATTTGAAAATTTACAATTTTATAATATTAATTTTAAATAATTAATTTTTAACAAAATACCTTTTTAAAATTTCGCAAAATTTATATATTTGCTAAATATTTGTAAATTTTCGCCCACGAGTTTTATTATGTCATTAAAATATTGTAAACTCGTTTTTCTTGTTTTAATTAATGGATTAATAGTTTAAAAAATTAAAAGTAAAATTATAATCGTAATTAAAATATATAATTTAAAAATAATACATTTAATTTAATATTTAATTTTTTCAACTTAAAATTGAAATTTAAAATATAAAATTTCAACATTTTAATTTGAAGATTTACAATTATATAATTTTAATTTTAAAAAATTAATTTTTAACTTTAATTTTTTTTAAAATTCACAAAATTCGTATATTTGATAAATATTTGTAATTTGTACCCACGAGCTTTATTATGTCATTAAAATTTGCTAAACTCGTTTTTCTCATTTTAATTAATTAATTATTGGTTTAAAAAAAAAAATAAATTTATAATCATAATTAAAATGTATTATTTAAAAAATTTACATTTAATTTAATGTTAACTTTTTCAAATTAAAATTAATGGATTAATGGTTTAAAAAATTGTGATAAAAGTTGTTAAAATCTAATTATTTCGTTTTAATTAATGGATTAATAGTTAAAAAAAATAGAAATAAAATTATAATCATAATTAAATTATATTATTTAAAAATAATATTTAATTTAATATTTTATTTTTTCAAATTAAAATTTAAATTTAAAATATAAAATTTCAACATTTTAATTTTAAGATTTAAAATTTTATAATATTTATTTTAAATAATAAATTTTATAATATTTTTTAAATAATAAATTTAAAATTTTATAATATTAATTTGTGATGATGAGAGTGTATTGGGAAGAGAGAAAGGAGGTAGGATGAAGGAAAAGAGAGAGAGGAGAGAGGGATTTGTGATGATGAGAGTGTATTGGGAAGAGAGAAATGAGGGAAGAGGAGAGAGAGTGAGGAGAGAGTTTTTATTAAAATAATATGTTGGGATGAGATAAAGGAGAAAAAAGGGTAGTATGGTAAAAAATTTAATAGTAAAATATTAATGTGGAATTTGTTATACCAGCTATTCTCCTTGTTCTGGAATAAGCAATACCAGACGGTTCCAGAGCGTTTGGGAGAATAAGGGGGATATCCCCGCTATTCCCGGTTCCGTTCCAAAAACAAACGGGACCTAAAAAGATTCTGAGACAGGACAACAACTAAACTAGTCGAGATAATTAATGTTTTTTTTTTTTTTTTTTGGTTCAGAAAGAAAGATCATATGATTGTATTCGTTTCGTTTATTTTTTAAAAAATAAATTTAATTAAAAATATAAAATAATTAGAGGTTTTAATTGGTGTTAAGTTCTCCAACATTAGTGGTTTGATGCGCTTCAAAATATATATGTATGTATATGTATAGGACTTTGCTAGGTGTACATTCCATAAGGGGTGTACATCTTACACCTCATCCTATTCTGGGGTGGGATAAATTTTACTGGTCAATCGTCTCATTCTGGGGTGGAACTTTTTTTACTAGTCACTTCGATGTGACCAGTAAAATTTATCCTATTCCAGAATAAGATGGGGTGTAAAATGTACACCCCTTATGAGATGTACACTTATATATACCCATATGTATATAGTGTAGTGTATTTGTACATTTTTATCTTAAATTAATACTGGAGAGCAGCAGAACACAGTTGCTTTCCTTTCAGGCGGATTCAGATACGCCAATCCCCCGCTCCTCTCTCTCTATCTCTTTCTCTTTCCTGTTTGTGTGTGTGTGAGAGAGAGAGAGAGAGAGAGAGAGAGAGTGAGAGTGAGAGAGAGACTTGGGTAAGAGGAGGAAGAGGAGGAGGGGGAATGGGGGGTCCCTTGGGGGCGATCATAGGGAGGTATCCGACGGCGGGGAGCGACCCGGAGGGGCAGATTGATGGCGGGATCATACGCCACAACCGGAAGTGCCGAGATTTGGTGTTCCTCGTCGTCTTCATCGCCTTCTGGGTCGCCATGATCGTCAACTCCAGCTTCGGATTCAACCAGGGAAACCCATTGAGGTGATGAAACCCACCAACACCCCTAAATTTTTCTTCTTCTTTTTTTCCTTTTAAAAGTAGCAAAAAAAGAAAAAAAAGAAAAAAAGAAAAAAAAAAGGTCTCTTTTTGAGCAAAAATTGGTCTTTTTGGAGCCTTCTTTGTGATTCCTCAACTGGGTTTTTCCTATTCCCTCTCGCTTCCTCTTCCTTATTTGAAATGCTGTCTCTTGGATGCGGCTCATGTGCGTAATTACTGTAGTTAGAGTTTTGCAAAGGAATGGTTTGTTTCTGGGTTGGGTGATTTGTTGAGCTTATGTACTCGACGCTAGTTTGGTTAGGTGAATGAGTTGAGCCCTATTCTTGGAGAATTTGTTTTGAATGGTTGTTCTTTTGAGGACCCACAATTTGCATTTAAAAAAGTAGTTTTTGAGCTCAGTTAGTACTCTGTTAGTTCTTTTTGTGCTAAAGATGTCACATTGGCAATTTCATGGTTCAATGCTACGCATGTAGAGAGCTTAGTTTGAAAGAAAAATGCGACCTTTTGTAGTTATTACTTGGTTTCGAAAAAGAAAGCAAACATTTTTAGCCTATTAGGGTTTTCCCCATTAAAATGTGGCTCCTGCATGTTATGCAGACTTTTAGTGCTTAGGATGAGTGCGTCGATCGGTTTCGAGCTGAACATATTACACAAAAGATCAATTTTGTTGGCTCCAATTGACATGAAATTCAATTGATTTTTTCCTGTTTTGTTCTCTCTACACAATGAATCGCACATTAAACTATAGAGCGGATATTCACGTATATGTTTTTTCTACCGTTTTCTTTTTTTTGCGATCGGTCAAATAATCAACGAAGAATAAAAATCTCATGCAGGCTTACATATGGATTGGACTACAAAGGAAATATGTGCGGCGACAGGGATGGTAACCCGGATTTGCGTGAACTAGAAGTTAGATACTGGATGAACCCGAACCAGGTCTACCAAAGTGGTCTAAAGAGTAGCCAGTTTAATCTGGCCGATGCTAGAACCATCTGCTTGATGGAATGCCCCATCCCAGCAGAAGACGGTGTGAATTTTGTATGTGACTATCCGGAGGGTGATATTCGACTATCTGTTGACGACTGGATCGACAGGGACTACGATTATTTTGAGTTTCTCACTCCAGAGATGAGAAATAGCTCTCTTCAGTTGCAGGGTCCGTGCTATCCTGTCATATTTCCGAGCGTAAACGGTAAGTGCAGCATCTCTACAAATTAAGTAACTAGGACTGCTTTACAAAGTGATTTTTGATATTTTCCGAGGGGTCTGTTTGGATGTGAGAGCAAAGTGATTTTGGATGCATCTTTTCATATATCTTTTATTGGAATGCCGTTGGTTTAGAGACATAATGCAGTTGTCGGCATCTTTCAATACTCCCCATTAACCAATTACCACATGGCGCTTGAGTCAGCAAGATTATCATAGATCAGCTCAAAATGAAATAGATTGGACGAACAAGTGTCCCCTTAAGTGGCTAACATCTACAGCAACCAGTTGGAACAAAAAATTCCCTTCGTTGCGACAGTTTATATTATGTTAAGAGCATATACATTTGCAGCATTTGCGTAATTTAATTCCATTCATTCTGCCCCTATCAGATATCATTGTAGTTTTCCTCAGGAATGCAACTACTAGCGAACACTTTTTTACCTTTATTAGCCTTTCAGACACCAAATGTATATATGCCTAAATTCTGCCAATCATGTATGAATTTTTCCAATGTTTATTTTGAGAAGCATCTAACTGATTTTGCATTCTTCTTATTGCTTCAGTGTTTTGGAGCTGCCAATTTATTGCACGTGCATCAAATGTTTCTTTGAGGCATTGGCAGCAGATGGGTGGCATCAACATCGATGAAAACATATTAATAGATAAAACTATTCACAAGGCCATTAATTCCCGATCTGCTGTCTTGAAGGTTTGGGAACATTAGATATATTACAACAATATATACATTTATCGGAATGATAGCTTTGACAACTTTCATAGTTAACATAATCTGAATTTTTGAACCTTTGGGTGATTAGCTTTGTCTCTGGACTCGGTGTTTCTAGATGGAGATGGAACTATGCATATTTTCATGCAGTTAACTCATTAGTGAGAACAAACTTTTAAGTAATAAACTTTTGTCTGGTTTGTAGAGATATGTCGCAGATATTGGAAAATCCTGGCCTGTGTTGATTGTATGTGGAGGAATATTGCCTCTTTTCCTGTCTATAATCTGGTTATTGATGATTCGTCATTTTGTCGCTGGGATGACATGGATAACTGTGTTTCTCTTCAATGCCCTCATAATATCTGTTACTATGTTCTACTACACAAAAGGTAGGGTATACTGTGTCCCAAACTCTTTCTCGAGTAATTATATACATATATTAGCTAACTGTAAAAAGTTTGAAGTTACTATTACTTTTTGAACGAGCCCTCATGATCTCATCTTGTTAAATGTTTTGTGGTATGAACTTCTCAACTATTTCATGTTTTTAGCTGGCTGGATCGGTAATGATGCCTTATCAGTTGTCATTGGTGAAAGCGATCCATATGTGAACATTAGTGGCCGAGTAAGTTCCTTACTTTTTTTTCTATTTCTTTGCCTTTTTTTTTTGGTGAAGGTGGTTCCGTATCTTTGAATACTTCTTTTGTGAGATATTGCTTCCCCCATTTTCTGACCTACCTTACCCTCTTTTATCCAGGAAGTGAGCCACCTTCGTGCTGCAGCGGTTCTGATGACAATTGTCATGATTGTTGCTGTCCTCTCTTCGGTAGCCATTATTCGCCGTATTCTTATAGCAACTTCTGTTCTGAAGGTTAGCACATGTTGTTCTAAAATTAATTTATACAGTCGATAAATTTGGAATTATTTCTAGTTAAAAATAAATTTGTTGTAAGAGTTACTATGGGTTAAGGGACATTATTTATAACAACCTATATATATATGCAGGTTGCTGCAAAGGTTATCGGGGAAGTTCAGGCTCTTATTGTTTTCCCGGTTCTGCCCTATGCTATCCTTGCTATCTTCTACATGTTCTGGTTTTCTGCTGCACTCCATCTTTTCAGCTCTGGTCAAATACTCAAAAATGATTGCAACAGTAATTGCTGTTCGTATGATCTGAAGTCCAACAAGGTGAATTGCGACAGTTGCTGTGGCTATAGCATTCATTACACCCCTCATATCGGCTTTTCCATCCTTTTCCACCTATTTGGGTGTTATTGGGCGACACAATTCTTCATTGCTTGCTCTTCTACTGTAATTGCTGGATCAGTTGCTTCTTACTACTGGACACGTGGTGAGATATCGGTAAGTTTTTCAACTCCTTTGTCAAAATTGAGCCTTGTACTTCTCATATTTCTACAGATTTAGACTAAGTAACATTTCGACTCTCTCTCTCTCTCTCTCTCTTGCTTTGGCTTACTCAAATGAAAAATCAATCGTTTTCCCAAAATACACCAAATGTTATATATCTACAAAGAAGTCAATGAGTGTGACTTGTGGGATGTAGCCCATTATCTGTTCTTTTCATATTAACTTGTTTCAAGTTTCAACAATAGTTAGGTTAAAAGAGTCTTTCTCCCTGTATTCTATGCTATTAGTTTTTTCATGCTTGTATTAACAATTTACGAAAAAAAATAAACTGTACAGTGGTTATGCTACCTAATATTTTATGCAGCTGTGAATCCATATATCTCCAAAACCACAGGATTTTTTCTCAGAAGCAACTATTGAAACACATTAAGAGCAATTAACTGTTTGGATTTCTAAATAATATTTAAGATAAAAGGTTATTGCTAAAATGATTCGCTGTTGCGTGCTCAACTTTAAAATTCCAACTCTTGCATTTTACCTTTTCAAAGGCTCTGTTTTCCTTTGTGAGAGAATTGACTCGAATTATGTTTAATACAGGAGGAGATTCCATTTCTCCCTGTATTCTCTTCCGTAAAGCGTCTCCTGCGATACAGTCTTGGGTCCGTCGCTCTTGGGTCGCTGGTTGTGTTAATTGTCGAGTGGGTGCGGTTTATACTTGAGTCTCTTCGCCGCAGGTTGAAACTTGTTGATACTGTTTCTGAGAGCTGCATGGGGAGAACAATGTCCTCTTCTTCTCAGTGCTGCCTAGGGTGCATAGATTGGACCATCAAATCCGTGAATCGGAATGCTTATATTATGGTAAGTATCTAAAATATAATTTTGGGTATTATGTAACAAAAACTTCTGTGTTTTTTCTTTTTATTCTTTTGAAAAAAAAAGAAGAACTACAGTGATTTACATTTTTTTTTTTCTTTTTCCCATAAATGATAATTTGAACTCCTGAACAATCCACAGCTAGTCTGTTTTCTTTTCTATTTCTTTTGGTGCTGTAGATAGCAATCACTGGGAAAGGTTTCTGCAAAGCTTCTGCAATTGCAACAGGATTGATAATGAATAATATTTTGCGCATCGGAAAGGTGAATGTCATCGGGGATGTTATCCTCTTTCTTGGGAAGCTGTGCGTCAGCCTCTTCTGTGCGCTCTTCGCATTTCTTATGTTGGACACTCATAAATACAAATCTGCGCACAACAAGATCTCTTCTCCTCTGTTTCCTGTTCTGGTATGTTCCTCAACTCTGTTGCAGTTAATCTTTCACATATTCGTAGTAGTTTATTATTTCTCTCCCTTGTCGGATATTATTACTCTACCTGTTACTCAAGAAAACACAGCATCTGCCGAAATGGACTCCAAAATCCGTGACCTGTGAATTTAAGATGTTTTCTTTGGATTCTAGGAGGACTAGTCCTTGCTCGTCATTTACTCGTAATGGAGTCATTTCTCCAAACCGCTGCTAGGTTTCTTCGCACGATCGTCTGGTGTCTTGTGCACTTCACATAAATGCTTACATTATGATAACGACTTTTCTGTTTAGTTTCGTCTGGCAAGCGAAACCATGTATAATTCTGAATGATGCATATATATATATATATATAGTGTGAATAGTTCCGAGAGTGCATTTTCTCGGAGCGAAAAGAAAGAGTAGCTGTTCATTTACATTCAGAAACTAACTTCTTTTGCATGGTTGTGCAGGTATCGTGGGCGCTTGGTTACATAGTAGCGACCCTATTCTTCGCGGTTGTGGAGATGTCGGTCGACACTATCATCCTTTCTTTCTGCCAAGATGCGGAAGAACATCAAGGAAATGCGCAATACGCGCCTCCCCTTCTAATGGAAACACTGGATAGCCAAGGCGAAATGCAGAGACTAACCCAAGGATCGTGAGACGACGACTCGTTTTTCTCATGCTCATCACAATCCAAATCCACTTGCTCTCCTATGCTTGCTCGGCCTCAAATTTATTTTTTCCCCTAGTTTTTTTTCAATGCTATTATCGGTTTTTTGTGCTGGGATTTAGTTAAGTTAATGCATTCTCTTCCATATGCTGTGTATTAGAGAAGGAAAAGCTAATGATCTAAGTGTGTGTGCTCTTCTGCAATGTAAGTTACTCTAAACATGAAAACATGAAATGAGAATAGATGTTCCTCAATTTTATTATACAAATGAGGCGACAAAAGTAAACCCTTTCTCCTTAGATATGTTGGTTTAAAGGAGCTAGTATTCTGCTTATGGTGGGAGTTCAGGTTGAACCGACTCACGTTCTATTGATTTAAGTGAATTGGTGGTATATTTTTAACAATTTGATTTTTTGGAGTTAATGATTAGCGCTGACGATCTGAATGTCTAAAACTCTAATTGGGACTTATTTAATCCTAAATCAGATTTTATTTGGTCTGCAGAGTGTGGAACTGGGTTTAAGACAATCAATAACCAATTAGGGCATGTTTGGTTTATCATGAGAGAGAAGGAGAGAAGGAGAAAATGAATTCAAAGTAGATTGGAATGGTAATGGGAATGGATGATTTTGTATGTTGAAAAGAGATAGATGAAGGAATAATTGGCTTTACCCTTTTTTTGACCAACTTCATCGGAATTTGATTCCAAGGGAGGGAATGTGATTCCCGTGGAATGATAAATCCATCAATTGCTTACTCAAATTATAAATTTTTTAATATCTTAACCCTTCGAATATTGTCCTAGATAAATATAGGAATTGATTAATTTTTTATTTTCTTTTTTTTTTAAAAAAAAAAATATTTTTGTTATCGACTAGATTAGATTTCGAATTGAAAATTTCGAATACCAAATATTAAATAGTGTCAATAATTTGTCGATGAAAACAATGGAATAATAAAAATTCCAGGAGATAACATATTTGTATATGAATATAGAAACCATCACATCTCTAATTCTAACCCAAAAAAAAAAAAAAAAAACAGAGAAATTATGATGTCGATAAGATTCTGAAATTAGTAAAGCAATTAAATAGCGTCGGTGGAAGCACGATCCAATCTCCAACAAATAAACACCAATCACAAAAATCCCAATATACCAAATCGGAGAAAGAGATGAACACATAGAGATGGAGAGATTGAGAGATTGAGAGAGAGAGAGAGAGAGAGAGAGAGAGAACACAAATGAGAGAGCCCTAAATAATAATAATAATAATAATAATAATAATAGTCATTTATTAGGCTTTGAGGTGTTTGCGAACCTTGTACCAGCCCTTCTTGCACGAAGCCCCCACCACCTTCATCCCCTTCTTGCACGGCGGGCCCACCACCTTCATCCCCTTCTTCAGCAGCTTCTTAAACTCCTTCGCCTTCTCCTTCAATTGCTTCTCGAAGTCCCCCATCGTTCCCTAACCAAGCTCCACCACCTAGGGTTAGGGTTAGGGCTAGGGCTAAAGCTCCCTCTCTCTCTCTCTCTCTCTCTCTCTCTCTCTCTCTCTACACGCTGCTTCGATCGCCCTTCAAATGATAGAGAGAGAGAGAGGGGGGGGGGAGGAGAGAGAGTTTCGTCCCATTTTGAGAGGGGGTCTCCCGCTTTTGGCGCGATTTAGAGGGAAAGGGAAGGGACACGTGGCGGGTGATGCGGGGAGTTTGATTCGCATTTGTGCGGTGGAGATCGCTGTTGAATTGGGTGGAAACAGAGTGGAAACAGAAGCAACGGTCGTATCTCTTACCTTTGTAATCGCCAGCTGTAATTCTGAAGGAACGCGAGCTTAGGAGAGCAATGCTACCTCTGCATCACAAACTGAGAGCAACACTACATGTATATTTTAAATAAGGTGTATATTATATGTTATATTTAATTTATAATAAATATTTATTTATTTATTATTTTAAAATAACAAGTAAAATTTACTCCATATTAGTATGAAAGAGATATAAAATGTACATCCTAAATTGGATAAATAAGAAAGTTTTGCTTGTGTACCCCCAAAAAAAGTAGTTGTAGTGTGCTAAAACTGAAGGGGTTTTGAACTAAACAACATATAAGTTGATTAGCCCATTTTCGTATAATTATGAGTGATGAAAAATTGCTTGTTTAGGAAAGCAAGGTCGATTCTAATATATACCACTACTTATTTTATCAGTGAAAAATGATTCCATTTGAAGAGCATATATGCAATTATGGACCATTCAAACATGGCTTATTTAATTGGAAAATACTTTTGATACACCTGAAATGAAATGACCAATGAAGAAGAATGAAATTTTATAAGTTCATTTGATTGGCACAGATCCGAGATAAATCTAAATCTCCAGCATCTTTTTCAGATATACTTTACCTCTACAATCTTTTTACACTTGAAAATCGAAATGACTAAAATACACATCATCTCTTCTCACCAACTTGGCATTTCACTGTGGGAAACAAAAATCAAAATCAAATGAAAGAATAATCATTTGACATAGGCAATGGTGCACCCATAGTTCATGGGGCTTTCCTCTTCAAACTTGGCCACTCGAGGATGATTTCGAAGAATATTTAGCGCACACGCCTTCACGGCGCCACTACCCATCCCGTGAACAACAAAGAGAACCTGGTAAGATCTGCTCATCGAGATCGCCGTTTGAAGGTGATGTGATGCTTCTTCGACCCGCATGCCCCGCAGATCGACTGTGTTCTTCGATGTCCTCACAGCCGGCCCGAAAGAAACCTCCTCTTCATTTTCCTTTACCTCCATTGATGGTCTCCTCAGATACTTCTTTTGCTCCTAAAGCAAGCAAAAGTAAGAAGAAATTATAAGCATTATATTCAAATTAGGTACACTTCTCAACCAGTATTACTGGTTTAAACGTATTTGGCTTTTATATGTATGTATACAATAAGTGCTGAGTATAAATATAAGAAACACCAGAACCGAATTTTTCCACTTGAAACTTTTCCAAGAATGAAAGTGAAAATGAAGTTAAAATTTAGGCAGTACATTATCAGAATCAAAATTCAGACGATGATACTAAAACCAACAGCGACTAAATTTCGAAAAGATCCATTTATCAATTATTGAAGGTTACTTGCAGTAGTAGGTAGCTCAGTAGCTAGACAAGTTGAGTAGCGTGGAATATCGCTCATGTCGCACAGAAAATTAAACTAGACTTCACAAAGCATGGAATCAGATGATGGATATAAAATTTTTGTATACAAACCTGTCCTTTTATAAGTTGAGATGTAGTCACCGCCATATCCTTCATGCTTCTTTGGAACAATTTCATGTCATTTTTCTTCACACGAACCTTTATTTTTCCATACTGAACCATAGCAACACCATCTTCTCCAGGTTCTTCAATGACTGTAGCTAACTTACCTCCTAATCCTTTAACATATACTTTATCTCCAATTTGAGGGACATAGGAATTTTGATTTTCTCTTCCCTCGTCAAACATATCATCTGTTGGAGTGTGAGCTGCAACCAAAGAGGCAATAGCAGTTTCTGCTTCTCTCATTATTGAATTAAATTGATCGGGAGTTGCATTCTGGAGTCGATTCTCAAATTTCTTTACTATGAAATCCATTTGAGACTTCACAACCTTTAGTTCCTGTTGTATTAATTGAGTTTCTTTCGCCTTTAGTGCCACCTCCCGCCTATCAAGATCCTCAGCCTCAGTATGAATCTAACAGAGCAGTAACAGTGTGATAACAAAATCAACATATTCCAATAAATATATAACTAAGGAAATTAATATCAAAATTCACATATAGCTTATTAAGAACCAAAACTTGAACATGTATAGTATGAAAGAGTTGGCCCAACGATAACTAGCTTCACAGGCACATAATTATGGCATTTTCATTTTTGCAACTGCTCTCCAGCTCTCAGTTATCTAAGTAGAGAGCCATGCCTAGCACGAGTACTTAGTTCATAAAAATATGTCGAAAAATGATGAGATTAATAAAGAGAAAAAAATAATGCATCAAACCAGACATTAGTTCCATTATCATGCTTTGTATTCAATTTTTAGAGAATGCATAATGTAGAAAGCACCACATGAACTTGAGACGTCAATGAGAAGAACATTTATGCTGCGATGAACAGTGATCCGGCGTGCTGAAAACAATACCTCGTCATAAAGTTTCTTAACATCTGAAAGAACCGAAGCAGCTTTTTTTGCTTGATATTCTAGCTGGCTCCTTTCTTCCAATAGAGACTGATACAGCAAACCCTGCCGGTCCTTTTGTTTATCAGGCACTAGCTTCTCAACCCATTCTTGTGCGCAGTCAAGCACTTTCTGATCAAACCCAATCGACTTAGCAATACTCAGAGCATTGGAACTACCAGTACTCCCCCACAATACTCTATATGTAGGCTGCAAGGTTTCTGTACAAAACTCCATTGCAGCATTCTCAAACCGAGAATCAACAGATTTAAGAAGACTCAAATCAGCATAATGAGTAGTCACAACGGCTAGACTAACGCGATCACAAAGATACTGCAAAATGCTGGTGGAAAGAGCCACACCTTCTGAAGGGTCGGTACCGCTGCCAATCTCATCAACCAGAACAAGCGATTCTTTTGAAACAACGTCTATTATTTTGCGGAGTCTTGAAATGTGCCCACTGAAGGTAGAGAGGCTATGCTCCAATGACTTGGATTAAGAAAAAGGAATTTCATCAACAAATCAAACTTGATCACCAAAATATGAAAGAATATCAACGACAACTACCTGGTGATCACCAATATCAGCAAGAACCTGATTGAACCATGGAAGTGAGGGCGTAGCTTTAGCAGGCAAAAAAAGTCCAGCCTTTGACATAAGAGAGGCCAAGCCCAAGGTTTTCATAGTGGCAGTTTTCCCTCCAGTATTAGGTCCAGAGATGACGACCACCTTTGTGGTGTGCCCTATTTTTATATCCAGGGGAACAGGAGGTTCACCAATGGGAAATTCTTCAGAATCTTCCATTATTTCACTTGATTTTACCATTTTCAGCCTTTTGAGTGAAGGTTCAAGGAGCACAGGATGCTGAATACCTTCAATATCAACTGACAAATTCTCATTTTCCCTAGTAAAAGTCGGCCGCATACCATGAATCCACAAAGAATATGCACCTCTAGCAGAAGCAAGGTCCAACTCTACAATCTTATCCATCAAATGCTTAATCTTTCCTTCTGAACCAGCTATTTCTGAGGTTAGAAAGCCCAAAACAGCAATCTCCTCAGCTTTCTCATCACTCAAGAGTTTCACTTCCATGTTGTTCAGGTCAACCGCATCTCTTGGCTCCATGAAGTACGTCACGCCCGAGCTGCTGGAACTCAAAACAATTCCCTCGGGAAGAAGAGATTTGTGCGAAGCTTTAACACCAACACACATTCTAGACCGGCGCTTAGTGATCAATGGGCTATCGATACCGCCAGCCTGGAAAACCCTGATGGACACCTCTTTTAGTAGAGAATCCAGTTTCTCCATGTTTAGCTTCCTATCCTTCCTAATTGATTCCAACTTCTTACTGGCCCGATCGAGAACTATAGATAGAGTACAATCAACACAAAATTCTATATTCTGAGCCAGTTCTGTCAGAAAATCACAATCTTGTAGTATGTTAAGAAGAGGAGAGTACCTGCTAGAACGAGAATTAACAAAAATTTGTAAAAAATTGGTTCAATCTTGTATTCAAAGCTTAAAAGTATGGCAAAAAAAAATAATCAAAAGAGAAACTTTTTGCAATTTATAAGATAACTTTCGAGAGAAAAAAAAAATCATAATTTCTTCTCTGCCTCTACAAATGCAGTTAATTATGGCATACAAATGTTACAGTTCAATATATTCACATAAAAAACAAACCGCAGCTTCAAATCAAAGAATTTTAAGAACCAAATTACGAGCACAGCACCTGTCGGAATCGCCGGAAACTTGCTTCAGCTGCTCAAAAACTCTTCCTGCGGCCCGAAGGCTCCGCTCCACAGCGCAAAGCTCCCGGACGGTGAGCAGCTCCCCAGCCACCGCCAACCTCACGATCTCCGTCACATCATCAACGCCGGAGAAATCCAACGGCTCCGGAAGCAACACGGCAGCAGCCGTCTGGTCCAAGAGCTTCTCACTCTCCTCCCGGTCTGCTCCGATCGGGAGCTCCCCGCTCTCGCACATGGCGCGCCCCGCGCTGGTGGAGGCGAACGCGGCGACCTGGGAGCACACGGAGCGCCATTGCAGGGACTCGTCCGTCTCCCTTCTGAGCTCCTCCGAAACCCTAGAGTCGGCAGTCTCCGGGATTCGTGTCACAGTAGCCCTAGCTCTGAGGCGGAGGGCGCGGGACGGGGCGATGGGGGTTGAAACCCTAGGTTTGGGAGAGGTAGAGATGGGCATGGCGTCGACGGAGAAGAGGAGTGTCGGGGTTTTTCCTACTGGGAGGAGGAAGCAGCGAGAGGCTCCCATGAGGAAGGAGACTTCGTCGGACACTTCCTGTATACATTACATACATATACAGTCGAAAGCTACCGTTACGTTATCCACTTGTTTGGAGGGAGTCGATGAATAAAGTGAGTTACAATAATGGGAATGGGGATGTAATTTTTTCGAAAGCAATTTATATATTATTATTTTGGAAGGGTCATATTTGATTGGGGTAATTATATACGACTCCCCCGTAAACACGTCGAATACCAAATATATTTTTACAAAATTTAATTTTTTATATTTATTCTTTTAAAAGTGCAACGTTATTCATATATATACCTACCGTCTATCTCTGTTAGAAAAATCTAATTTACCATAAATTAAATACTTAATCTTAATTAGTTAGTTAAGTAAATTTATCTTTTTACCCTTTCAAATATTTCTATATTATTTTTTGAAGAGATATTTTAAAAAAAACAAAACTATCATTTCACATATAATCTGTTAAAAAATAAACAGTGAACTAACGATAATAAACCGAAAGAATATATATGAATAACGTATGACTTTTGAAGAAATAAATATAAAAAGTTGAACTTTATAAAAATATATCTGATATTCGATATGTTTACAAAGAGCAGTATGCAATTAACCTATTTGATTTGGTATGCAATTAACCTATTTGATTTGGTGGCTCCTCTTATGTATTTATGATAAAAAACTATAGCCGCAGTACATAGCCCCTCAAACATTGTTGGAAATAAATAAATAAATAAATAAAAGGTGAGACAGAAAGGAAGATTAGTAGTAACAGCATCATTTCTCTTGGCACAGTGTCGTCAGCAACAAAAGCATCATCCGAAAATCCTGCTTCTTTTTGGAACATGAGATCTTCGCTGGGATGCAAATCAATCAGCAGTTTTAGCAACAACAATAGATATTTATCAAACTTTTCTTCATGTTTTGGCAATGCTTGCATGAGATTAGTGGGCAGTGGCTATTTGGAAGGTTTTCTGAGTTAATCACACAATATTACTGAAACATGGTAGACTGTAAGTTGAATAATACACGCGACTAAACTGCCACGAAAAGCTGTACTATGATTTACAGGTTCAGAGTTCCCGGCGGACAAAGAAGGCTTAATTTACAAGAGCTGGCCACCTACAAACAGCAAATTCAACACTCATCAGAAAAGAAAGATGATATTGATGCTTTTGTTGACTAGATTTAGAATTGCAGCTTATAGAGTCAGATAAGAATTGGCATGACTACCGATGTTTTTTCACTTAGCAAGGATCGGAACACCACATGCTGCTGGGGCATGCTTTCCTTCAGTATATACAAGATTCCCTCTTACAAAAGTTGCCAACACCTTTCCAGATAACCTTTTCCCAACGTATGCAGAAATATTCTGTACAAAGAAAAGAAGTGAGTTCATGCATATGCGAAAATAAACTATTTAAGCTGATGACGTTTTCAAATAAATTGTCTACACAGCTCTGTTTCCTTTTCAAGGAATACATTAAAGTTAAAGCAATTTTTTTTTTTTTGGGGGGGAGCATATTTCGAGGAATATGTAATAATGAAAAACAAACCGGATGTTTATGATATATAGTATGGTTTTCATTGAGGTCAAACTCCACATCAGGTTCCCACACAACAAAATCAGCATCATTCCCGCGTATGATGGCTCCCTGGCAAGGTACGATAGTTGGCATTAGAAAGAGATGGCAAGATAATATATGATAGCCAATCTCTCTTTGGCTGGTCATATTTTGACTTCATAAGGCATGAAAGAAGAAAATTAAAGAATATCACGTCTACAACCTATTTTGTCGTGCATATCTTTTCCATCCAGTAATCAAATCAATGCATATCACTCCATATAGAAACATAAATGTTCAAATATGCCATCGATATGAAGAATGCGTCTTTTTTATATTTCGACCTCGCTCGTATGTGAGCATAGTATGAGCATAGTCGTGTGCGTACACAGCAATGCACTGTATTTTTATCTGAAGATTTTGCGAATTAAGTGGCTCCATGAGATGCATTCTTATTGTCAAAGAAATTCTCTATTAGTCGATTGCAACTTTAAGTTACAGTTTTGAGTCCATGAAAAAAGGCACCAATTTGTGTAAATGGAGATTCTAATTCTGGATACTCTACCTTGTGTTGTTGGCCTGCAAGTTTAGCTGGCCTTTCGCTCCACCACAAAACTAATTGACTCAAAGTAATTCCAAATTTCCGTCCATAAGTCCATGTTACAGGGAGAACAAACTGCAAACATCCAGCTCAAGCCCATAAGCCTTCAATACGAACTTTAGAAAGTGTATAATAATAATCGACAGCAGTGATAGTAAGAATGCCACGTAATCACTCATAGCACTTAGTCTATGTAATTTGGAAAAAGATGAACAGAACATAAGCATCAAGGAGGATTTATTTGACTAGTAAATGTAAATTATGACATCGAATTCGAACTCTCCCTATCTGTTCAGGCATCTATCTTTGGAAAATGCTGACCAGTTGAATTCAAAGTGACAAGACTTCAGTATGTCCAAGCAAAAGTATTATTCCCATTCTCATACCCTTAGTACGCAAACAGACCTGCAAAGATGATATGCCACCCCATGCTCTTAGAAAGTCGCCTTCATCAAAGAGTTTTAGATCTGGTACCGACGGTGAATGATCAGAACTCAACAAATCAATATGCCCCTCCTGAATAATAAAACACATCATATCACTGGAAAAAAAATCAAGAGTAACAACAAAAAGTGCACTAGAAAAGCAGCAATACCAGCAAAGCTTCCCATAATTGCTGCCTATTAGCTGCATCACGTATAGGTGGAGCACATTTAAAACGAGTATCCCCATCTGGAACTTCTTCTGCTGCAAAAGCCAGGTAATGGGGACAGGTCTCCACGGTTACACTAGCACCTCCGCTTTTTGCATCCTTTAGGTTGCAGAGTAAATATATGAAGGTGTAATTAACTAATTGCACCAGAAGGATCAAAATAAACAGAAAGAATGAATATTGTTAAATAATTAAAAATATTCAATATGCCCATAGTAGTACTTATAAGAGAAAAGGTAGAGAAACATGTAGGAATTAATAATATAAGAAACCAACTTTGCTGAATCCTAGTGATTATTACGATTAGTTTTCTCGTACTTAGAGAACCGACTCCCTGTAGAGTTTGCATCCACTATTTTAGCTGTCTGAAAAAGATATACAGCAGAAGGAACAGAATTTTCACCACTCAAGAGTTTGCATCCACTATTTACAGTTCTGTGCAGGTATGAAGAAGAAACAGCACTTGCAAGATTATTCTGCAGTAGATATATAAAAGCACAATCCCTATTTAAATATGTGACCAATACTACTGTTAGATACCAAAATGATATATTCATCATAATAAGTTGGTATATTCTGCTCTCAAAGTACATTTTATCTTTTTCTTGTAGTGGCAATTTAGCAGATTTTGTTGACCAACTTGGAAACACCATGGTCCAGAAAAGCATTGTTCAGTGCAAGATGTTTACAGTTAATACCTTAATAAGATCTAGAGATGTTTTGGCATCTGACAGGTGGACAATATGGATATGAGCTCCTTCAGCACGACCACCAATCTCTGTCTCCTTCATTGAAGCTTGCAACTCTCTAATGGCTGCTTCCTCCCTGATAAGAAGCTAATGAGTTATATGTTTCTAGAAATTAAAATTAGGCAAGTAAAGGTAAATAGGAGTTGTACTAATTATTCTATCATTTGATGGAAGAAAAAAAAAAAATTCTTTGTGATATATGGCTGTGTGGACATGAGCTGAAGTTGCCTATGATCACAGCCTGCTGCTTGAGGGCTCTCTGTTCATGTTCTATTTCTCCTCTAGTTGCATTTCGACTGATAAATCAAGCTCTAGAGGTCTTAGAAACAATGGGAATAGATTGAAAAGTAGCGCCTACTAGCTATGAAGTATGAAATTAAAATAACTTTCTATAACCTTCAAGTAAATTTGTAGTTGTTGCAAATTACCATGATGGTGGCCTAGTCTTAAGATACGTGGCATAGGATCGAGGGTCCAAACCATCAACAGCAGTAAGTTCAGTGTTGCTCTCAGAATCCAAGACAACCTCCGAATGGACAAGTAAGGGCCTCTTGTACTTTGCCAAGACATTCAACCCCTCCTACAAACAAAACAAAGGTTCCACAATACAATCTGAATCAACAAATGCATGTGACGATGAGTAAAGACTACAGCAAGAATATTTTGTTCTCAGATCATCATCTATTTAAGAGCTGCAACGCTCTTGGATCCCAAGCTATTTGGTACATGGTTTATCATCTACTTAGCACAGGAATATCATTGAAACACTGCTTTGTAAATCAGACTAAAATGGCTGAGATTAAAAGTTTCTTCAGAAGACAACAGTAAACTCACCTTTATATGGGTTGAATTTGTCATCGGAAAATCATTAATACCTGATGGGCACATAAAAGACTTCAAAACACAAAATAGAATCAGTAAAATTCTATTCTAGAATGCAAACCGGTAAACATCAGAATAAAGTTTATTTAATTGTAGACAGCAAGATGCCATATCTAGAATTCACGAAGAGTTATTTAGCTAAATACCTTGAGACCAAGTGCACCTGCCCCGAGAAGACGGTCCAAAGCACTTGCGTCAAACGCGTTGTCTGGTACCAGGCCACCCCAGAATCCTGCATGCGATTAATATACTGATGCTAGCATTATTGAGGATGAAATATCAAACTGCTGACTTTAGATAAGTTGAGGATAAAGCAATAAAAAGGCTTCAGTTGCACAATACTCCTAAAGAAATGAGAAAATATATTTGAAGCCAATTAGGTGATGCTTGAGAAAAATAAGTTAAAAATCATGACCAGAGAGATAGGTATTGAAAAGATATTATTACTGGTTCTCTATTTTTAAGTCAGTAAGTTCAGGATCATACCCACATCAACATAAATTTTCTTCTCGGCTGCCTTGACCTGTTATTAATTATTAACTGTTAGCAGCCAACAAGGAAACAAGTAGACAAGTATAGAGTTATCTCATCAAGCAACTTGACCTTTAACTCGAGTGTTTCTTCTGACACAGTCGAAGGATAACTATTAAGGGGCATGTCGACCAATGTGGTTATGCCACCTGAAATAGAAGAATAATTATATTCACAGAGCTAGAAATGAAGGATATAGCTTGCCTTCATTATAATTTAAACTTGGATATATATTCTATTATCTTTTTAGTACAAACAAATTTTCCCTCATGATAGCCATCATTAGACATTCTGCATAGGAACAGCTATAGTAGTTTCCTGTACATCTTTCTGAATCTTAACAAGCTATCAAAGTGTACAAAAATATAACTTGACAGAAACATATTAAGAACACATTATGGAGGCAGATAAATAAAGCAGTTAGAATCTGTAATGAAGTAATTCCAGGTTAAACAACAAGAAACTAAAAGTCAGAGAAGAATTTCACGATACCTGCAGCTGCAGCTTTAGTGCCGGTGGAGAATCCTTCCCACTCAACCCTTCCAGGCTCATCAAGATGTGCATGACTGAAAACAAAAGAAAACTCTCTCTCTCTCTCATGAACACAAAAGAAGAAACAATTTTTCTCTCCTATTTCACTAGTGACTGGTGGTGCCAATTTGCGACATACTCAATGATTATTCAAATAACAAGGTAAGCATAGATTGATAAGCAAAGAAAAGCAAAAAAAAAAAATCTCTAAGCAATCTTACACATCAATCAAACCCGGCATTACAACTGCGTTGCCGTAATCGACGACACGCCCACCGGAGAGGACCCCATGCTGATGATCCCCTTCGGCCACGGCATTAATTCGCCCTCCTTTCACTTCCACTAACCTCGATAGCAAGGGTTTTAATAAAATAAGAGCAAATTCTTCAAATTAAGAACTACATAAACCACAAATAAGACGCAAAATTGCACACTATCACAAAATCTTTCTCCCTCTCAATATTTTTCGGATTTATACCTGCGCCCGGAGTGACACCTCGAGGGGTAACGATGCGCTTGCTAGTAATCCAGTAGTGATCGTAGGGGAGGAGGCTACAAGCGCTATCCGATCTCTACAAATGAAGCAACAATTCGATTCAAATCATGTATCCGATTCTAGTGAATACTATTTCGGGTGATTATGATCTCATCTAAGATCTCAAACACGAATTGCGAAGTCCAAATCCACGATCGATCGAGATCTCGTCGCCATGGAAGGAGGAGGAGAAGGAGGAGGAGAAGGAGGAAGAGGAGAGGGGTAGTGATCACCTCGTAAGGGTTTCGGAGGAGGAGTACGAGGAAGGAGACGAGCACGACGAGAATCGGGAGGAGGCGCCATTTGAGGGGGTCCATGCTCTTCTTCTTCGCCGCTTCTCTGTGCGTATATTGCGAAGGGTCAGTGTGAGTGTCGGATGATGACAAATTTATATAATGTAAAAAAAAATTATATAATAATATTTTTTACCGTATACAGATTTTTTATTTAATTTTGTTTTTTTTAGAAAAAATATTTAATTTTGTTATCGAAAAAAAAAAAAAAAAAAAAATCTCTGAAGAATGGAGTGTGAATAATGGTGTAAATTTTATAGACAAAAATTTTAGCCTATAAAATTTTTCAAAATTTTATAGGCTAAAATTAGATAATTATACAAGTTCAAAATTTTAAATGTTAAATTCTTAACTAGTAAAATAAATTTTGGTTTTATTTTATATCTATAATTGTTTGTTTACGACATTCTCTTTTATTATTTGCTTTTTGTCAATAATTTATTTTCATCTTCTAATTCACTTTACTTTATATTCTTAAATACTTATCAATCAATACAATCTTACGATATTCCTTAAGGCAGTGTTTGGTTGGGGGATAAAGGGGGAATAACCCCCTTTATCCTCCTATTCCTGCCAAACACCATTGAAAAAAGACAGGGGATAAAAAAAAATTTTATTCCCTTCTTAACGGGTTATCCTAGGATAACCCGTTAAGATTAATTCCATGGGGTGCTTGGAATAGTGGAATAGGGGTGGGGGCAGTGAACTTTGATTTTTAAAATTCCTGTTATGTGAACTTTGATTTTTCAAATTCCTGTTATGTGAACTTTGATTTTTAAAATTTGCACTTTCATTTCCAAGCTATAGCTATCTAAAATTTAAATTTTGCATTTACTAAAATATACTATAAAATAAAAATTATTATTTTTTAATGTAAGATATAATTTGGTACTTATAATTAAATTGCTTCAAATTAAATATAATTTTTTAAAATTAATTTTTCTATACAAAAAGATAAGGGCAAAGTTGGCATTTTGAAAAAAATCTACCTTCTTTTTTCACTATCCTTCACTATTCCATAATTTTAACCAAACACAATTTTAGCTATTCCAGAGAATACCAACTTTTCAACCAAACGCAATTTAACTTTTATACTTCTTTATCCCGAAATAGGAAGCTATCCCAGGTATAAAAAAATTTATACCTCAGAAATTTATCCCCGAACCAAACGGGGCCTAATAAAATATGTTTTTTTTTTTCCAATGTCACAAAGTGAAGAAAAATCAGGACCAAAAACTTAAAAAAATATTATTTTATTTCATCTTTTGTGTAATTGGCTTTTGTAGATCTTCTACAAATTCTTCATATACAAAACTAAGCATGGTTTGCTGATTTTAGAGAAAATGAGAAAATTATTAGTACATATTTTATATTTACTATATTCCTTACTGAGTTGGTAAAAAAAAAAAAGTCATGTGGCCTAATAAAATTTTAAAAGAGTTATTTGGTAAATTATTAATTTTTATAGAATTATTATTTAAAAAGTTCATATATTTTTCTTAAATTTCAAATTTCAGGAGAACCAAACTCTACGTAAAAAAAAAAAAGAAAAAAAAAAAGTATATATTAATCCAATCCTCATACACTCTAACTTGGTCTCAACTTGAGCACCTTTTAGGCCTAAACCAAAGTGATATTGCGCTAACATGTTTGAATGCGATAGTGCACCTGCATAAAAAAATTGCGCTATAGTTACAAAAACAAAATTAAAAATCAATAATTAAAATTTTAGTTATTTCTAACTGTAATTTCATTTTTTTTCTATCAGATAAAAATTCACCAAAGATGAAAGATGAGTTTATAGACGAGTAAAATCTAATCTCTATTTAAAGATAAAAAGATATAATCACTCCTTTACTAATTATAGGGAGACTTTTTATACATCATAATTGAATTTATAAGTTATAACTAACAATATAGAAGAAATTTAAATTCAAATATGCTACCAATAACAGCCTAATTTATTTATTTTTCCAATTTGAAGGAGCGAACTCAAAAATCCAAACTCCAATTAAATCTGAACTTTCGAATTATTGGAACCCAGTACTCGTCTTAATAACATATTTTGAGAATTTACAATTTGCTTTGATACCGACGGTTGCTGATCCAATATTTGTTTCGGTATTAATGGTTGAGATTTCGCAACAAAATATGGACGAAAACTGATATAACCACAAAAGATAAAAAAATAAATAAAAAATATACAGATAAAATAAGATTTACTGACAAAAATAATAATTACACATGACTCCTCGAGTAGTTTCAATTCGAACCCCTCTTTTGTATCTCTTTCACTTATGTCGTTTTCTATAAATTCAGAAGACTTTTTTCTCATATTGTGCAAATCACAAAAATCGCACATATTTTATTGCATTCATGTGCTAGATGTATTTAAAATTATGAATATTTTAATTATATTATAGGAATATAACTTAAACTGTACCATCATAAAAAATAATATTATTTATACTATATTTATAATTTATATAGAAAGTAATTCAAATTTAAATTCAAATTTTGGATCGGCCACCTGAGACAAAAACAAAACAAATGCAGGGGTTGGAAGAGTCCAAATTTTGAAATGACCAGCCATCGTAGAATCCAAAGTCATCCTCCTCTCTCCCCATTTTCTTCATCTACCACCCGATTTTGACTACACTGTAATAAAACTTCCATGCTACGCTTTCCAAGCAGCTTCCCCAGTCACCATCAACCCATAACATTTTTCCCAAATAACTTACATCATTGATCAAAATTTTACATAAACTCATTGGTTTATAGTTTGATTTGATGCGACTAAATAGTTGAATTTCACCTTTTTTTTTTTTTTTTTTTTATTTGGTGTGACAACTGACCTAACATATGTAAATGTTAGTTTAACTATAATGCTTTATTACCTGCTCTACCCATGCATGGATATACGGCAATATTCAAAGTACAACTTGCAGAATAAAAAAATTGCTTTGATAGTAGTGAATGGAGGTGGCGCAAAATACTGCCCGGATACGTACTCAGGATGGAATTTGAGAGAGACCTGACCTTCAAGGTAAAGGAGGCTTTGTTCTCCTTCTCGCTGTCAAGTGCTAAAAAAAAAATCAAGTGGAGATGGATCCAATCCGAAGTGTTCTCAGATAACTCGTGTTATAACTTTCTTCGAGACGACGGAGTCCACGACATGGATTTAAGTCAGTTATGAAAGATAAGAGCTCCGCTTAAAGTTAAAATTTTCGTCTGGCTCGTACTGAAATGTAATTTTTTTAGAAGATGTTGGAAAGGCGAGGAGGGGTGTACCCTGTGTTTGGACACGATTAAGCCAATTGATCATCTATTCGTGGGATGTATGTCTGTCAAATTTTTATTACTTACTAATTACTACTCAGTGACTAGAATTTGGGAGTTAAGCAGACTTAAAGGAGGGGTCGTTGTGGGAAGGGAGCTATTAACTATGGTTGCATCCTGATAAATGATTTGGTTGGAATGTAACAACAGAATTTAATTTTTGAAAAAAATTGGTAGAGATCCACAATCTCAAATACTTGTAAAATCTTTTTTGCACTAAGTAGTAATTTTTTTTTTTTTTTTTTTTTACCTCTAGATTTTGAGGCCAAGGCTGCTTCTAATTATAGTTACATTCATTTCTTTGTTGAATTAATAAATCGATAACATACTATTGTTTAAAAAAATAAAAAAACTATAATTTTATATTATGAAAATAATGTGATATTTATAATTTATAATGTCTCTATTATGTTATATTTTCAAACCACATATAACTAAATCAAAGTTTTTTTTTTTCTAATAGAAAATTAAAAGAGTTTAATAATGAATCCAATTGGTGAACTAGTAACCAACAATATAATCTACTTAATAGAAATTTAAATGTAACAAAATTTTAAACTACCTCTTTATTCATTACTACAAGAATAAAATTGGGTCCAAAATTTTTTTTCTTTCTTTTTATATGGTGGGAAATCATATTTTCAGTAAATAGGTACTTGTTGTGGTAGCTTCAGGGGTACGCAATACTCTAAACTAAACAATTTTTCCCAGCAACGAAAGAGCAATGAGCCAAACTCTCTACATAGAATTCATAAACATACCCCATTAGATACCCCGTCCCTTTCCTCTTGGAAACCTTTCCTATCGATGACTCATATCTGCCCCATTGCTACGGAATCCTAAAAAGTACGCGATAATTCCAAAACCTCCCCATCCCCAAATCGATTCGATCGCTCTCACCTCAACTCCTCTTCGATCTCGTCTCCCTCGATCCGACTCTGTGATCTAGGGTTCAACGCTCTCGCTCCGCTCGGAGGAATCCATGGCGAGGACGCTGAGGAGTTGCTTGCAGTCGCTGCTGAAGCTCGTGAACTCGGTGATCGGGTTGACGGGGATGGGGATGATCCTCTACGCGCTCTGGATGCTTAGGGCTTGGTTCAGGCAGATCGGGGGAGGCGGGGGTTTCGATTCTTCTCCTCCGTGGTTCGCTTTGATCTGCCCCTTTTTTTTATTTTCCCCCATTTTTTCATAGTTATTTGCTCTAATTTCTCTTTTACGGTTCTATGGATCTCTCATTCGCTAGTTATTCTAGGGTTTATGACGACTCGGAAACTGATTCTCTGATGCTTGCTTGTTTAGAAAGGCAAAAAAATGGGGTTGGATGAGAAACTCGCTAAAAAAAACAAATCTATGGCTTCAGTTGAGCGTTTATTTTATTGCCTGATCGCCACTATTTACTAGTAGTTTAGTTGTTTTAATAATTTTTGAGGATTATGGGATTTAAGAGTTAGATCGGGGGATACAATCCTATCTAAGAACTTTGCAGTAGATTGTTCCCAGATGTTGTCAAATTTGATGCTAATTTTGAAAGAACAACTGCTGTGCTGGAAAACTTTGTTTGTTTCATGGAGATGTAAGTTTGTTCCTGAGACAGTTAACTTTTGATGCAGGTTCATTTACACATTTCTCGGTCTAGGTGTCTTCTTGTGCTTGCTAACTTGTTCGGGGCATATCGCTGCCGAGACTGCAAATGGCCATTGCCTTTCTTGTGTATCCTCTCTAGAGATATCAAATTTAGTAGGCTTTTGTTCTATTTATTTTCCGCTTTATTGGAATCTGATGGGTACTGAATATGCAATGGGTGCTTCCAGAGATGATAAAAGATTTCGGGCCAGCTTATTCTGCTGTAGACAATGACTAACTTGAAAAGTCCAACTACTGTAAACTAGAAAAGTTTTAAGATGATGAAATCGAAGTAGTTTTACTTAATGTGAGATACGAAGCTAAAATTCGTTTACAGCTTGTAAGTTTTTTACATGAGAATAAGCTATTTTCATAACACAGGCGGCACCATCCTCAATAGGTTGATTGCAATATCCTGCATATTGAAGACAATAATTTTGAGGCCAGGAAACTAAATTCCAATTTTCATTTTTGATCTTCTTAAGTCACTTCAACAAGTAATGGTACTTGAATATTCATTTTTTGTAATGATATCCGTGTTTTCTTGTATTAATTATTGTTTCATTGTGATATACTCTTATTCTTTTGTTTGCCTTAACTGTTCTATAGTACACGGCCTTTGTGTTTTTGCTTGTGTTACTGGAGGCTGCAATTACTGCCGATATTTTTCTGAACGGAAACTGGGAAGAGGTATCATCTATACGAGGCATCTGATTTTTCTGGTCTCTCTCACCAGATATGATCTGAACTGTCTTCCACCTTTTTTTTCTCTTTCATTATAGGATTTTCCAGAGGATTCAAGTGGGAAATTCGATGAATTTAAAAATTTTGTCAGGTTGAATTTTGAAATGTGCAAATGGATAGGCATATCTGTCGTGGCTGCACAGGTAAGTATCTTTTAGAAGATAGATGCATCCGCCGCTTAGCAGATACTTGATTCTCGTACTTCTGTGCCATCTATATTTTATGAGCCGGTCGTTTAACCTTTAAATTTCAGGTTTTATCCATGTTCATGGCCATAGTACTCAGAGCTCTTGGACCAGATCGCGGAAACTATTACGATAGTGATGATGATACTGTACCTGCCAGGCTGCCTCTCCTAAGAAACCAGTCCCAGCGCGCGCCCTCCCCTATCGAATCTAATTTACCTCTCAAGTATGGTTCATGGAGTGTGCGAATTCACGACAAGGTAAAACGTTTGCTTATTAATGTTTTTTTTTTTAGAAATCTTTTTTGGAAGTTGTTTTTGGCTTTTTGGTGGCCAAGTTAATGTCGTCTTATTTATTTTTACTTCTTGTTCGCAGGTTAACAAGTAAAATGTGTGCTTCTTTAGAGCAGACCCTCTACAGGATATGTGTTTTTCTAAGAGGGGGCCTGATTATAATTGTATTAAAACTATTTTAGTTACATAGAAGTCATGGTGGATAACATACCATCTGTAAATGGCACTTAAATTGCTGAGGCATGCACAAATATTAGCGTAGCATGTATCGATTGCGTGTCGCAATACTCAATAGTTAACATGTTGTATGATTCTTAAATCGTTATCCCAGCATGATGACTCTGACAAACAGTAATTTCTCTCGTTGCTTGGTCTTGTTTTGGATCCGAAGCGCAGGTTTGAGTGTATAATTATATATTTCGCCATTATGATTTATCAAATTTGCTTCTCTACTTATTGTGACTAATGAATATTTAAGAGTTTTTACTGTAGTTTGTGGTTAAAATCTGGAAAAGTATGAGTACTGCTTCTAAAGAAGTTCGTAGTGCTTTTACAAATGTGGCAAATTGTTTCTGATTGTTAAGTTTGAGCAAATTTTTAAGCTAAAAAAGTTATAAAGTGAAATTTTAAAACAACATAAAACATGTAGCTAAGAATTTTTTTTGTTTTTTGTTTTTTGTTTTGTTTTGAAAGAGAAAGGTAGTATGCTATCCGTTTCGTTTATTTTTGAAATAAACTTAGCTAGAAATGTGAAGCAACTAGGCTTCAAATTCGGGTCTCGGATATCAATCATCAAGTCTTTTGCCACTTGCATAAGAGATGGTTGATTTTTGAAATAAACATGTAGCTAAGAATTTGATATCCTAATTGGAGGGTTTATGATGTCTCCCTAGAACACATTGTAATTTAACTTAAATTGAATGCACCGAGTAGGATTGTAATTTGTACTGGGTTCAAGCCAGGATTGTAATTTGTACTGGGTTCAAGCCAACCCGATCGGCCATATCGGGACGCCTGATCCGGGCGGTTTTTTTTTTTTTTTTTTTTTTTAATGGTTTTAAATATTTTTAATTTTATTTTAAAATTTTTTAATATTAATTTTATAAGAGTGTATATAAATTACTTTTTGGACAGTTCCAAATTTGAATGGTTTTAATTGTATTTATAAAAATTAAAAATGTTTACACTCGACACCGAAACCCTTTTTATATGTAGTCCTTGTTTCTCTCCATCTACTGTGAGTCGTCTCTCTCGACTCCTCTTCCTCTTCCTCTTCGTCTTCCTCTTCCTCTCCAAGCAAAACCCTAGAAATGGAGTACTCCACGATCCTCAGTATCCTCTTCGCGGCGTTCGTGTGGTTCACAGCGTACGCTGCCACCGCTCTTCTCACCCTCCTCTAAATCCTACGCTCTCGCGCCGCTGTAGGAGTAGCGAAAGGGGCTTCTTCTTCTTCTTCTTCTTCTTCTTCTTCTTTGGGCATCCTCCATGGGCTACGCGCAACTCGTCATCGGCCCCGCGGGGAGCGGCAAGGTGAGCGATTAATCCTTTATTTACTCCTTTTCCCCGTCTTTTTTTTAGGTATTTTCTGTAAAATTTATGCTCGTCTCGTGTATGAGCGATTCTTTGATATCGTTAGTTGCTAATCTAGGTAAAATTGCGTGGAAACTTCTAAACTATAGGCTACGTTGAAGCAGACCCCTAAGACGCTCCCGTAACTTTTGTTTATTTTGATTCAAGTTGTTTTTGTCAGATGATTTGGGATGTTATTATTATTATTATTATTATTATTATTATTATTATTATTATTAATGAGAGGTGAATTTTATTAAAATTTAACGTTGTTCCTGCTTTTTTAGCCTTTTGAGTTGTTAATCTTAGTGGATTCCCTAATTCGTCTAAATGGAAATTACTCATATCAAAATGTTGAAAGAGAATAAATCTGAAGTAGCACATGAAATTTAAATCCACTTGATCTCTTGCTACCACTTTTTTAAACTGTTAGCTTAAAGAGTATATAGATTAATGCTTCGTTTATAGCCATTTGCTGTTTTCTGGTGAGTTATTCTTTTGCTTGTGGTGTAGTCGACCTATTGCTCCAGCTTATATCAGCACTGCGAGACCACGAGGCGGACTATTCATATAGTGAACCTGGATCCTGCTGCCGAGAATTTTGACTACCCTGTGGCAATGGGTAATCTCTTATTCTACTGAATTTTTTAAGCAGTTGCAAAATTGAATTATTCTTTAAGGTTATTTTTCCTCGCTGCAGATATTAGAGAACTCATATCTTTGGATGATGTTATGGAGGAGCTTGGGTTAGGGCCAAACGGAGGACTTATCTATTGCATGGAGTATCCTGAAATTCGAATTATATCTCACTTGTTTTTATTGAAGTATTTGATATCGGAAAACCTTTTCATTCTCGTATGTTGGTTGTTGTTAATGTTTCTTTATTGTGTTCGAGCGGCATTTCCTTAAGCAAGTTCTAGGCACCTTGAAGAAAATTTGGATGACTGGTTGGAAAATGAACTAGAGAACTATTTGGATGACGACTACCTCGTCTTCGATTGTCCAGGTAAGGCATTCTTATGCTAATTTATCTTATCATTTTCGTTTTTGAGCATATTCCAGTTTTTAGTAGTATCTCTACTTGAGCTTTCTTAAATTGATGCTTTCTTGTTTTGTTCACTTTTTCCCTCTCCCTTTATTTTATAGGAAGTCCAAGTAGTTTTGCATCTTTTTTTTTTTTCTTTTTTGGATAGAAGTGATTTATGGTCATACTCAAATTTATGTTTTTATTTAATTGGTCGTCGAATTGGCAATCATTAGCTAATATCATTTCCAGTTATATTTGACGTAGTTAGTTATTTATCATCAAATGACTCTGGATCTCAGACTTTCTCGTACTCCTCTTGCAACATGTTTACATTTTTTTTAATGAATTTCTCCTTTGAAGGTAAGATGCTCAGAACTTGGTGCAACTAAAAGTAATGGACACCTGTCACTTGGGATATTTTACTTGATAAGTGTACTCTGAAAGTTACAATTTGGTCGTTGTTGGACAGGTCAGATAGAACTATTTACACATGTCCCAGTTCTGCGGAATTTTGTCGAACATCTAAAGCGTAAGAACTTCAACGTTTGTGCTGTCTACTTGCTTGACTCACAGGTTTGTTGTACAATTTCTTTGTACCATTTAATGTGCTAAACCCTTAAAATCATATAATATCATCTAAAATATCAGATCCTCATTTTGTTCTTTTTTGTTCAGTTCATGTCTGATGTAACCAAGTACATCAGTGGTTGCATGGCATCTCTCTCTGCGACGATTCAGCTTGAACTTCCTCATGTTAACATCCTTTCGAAAATGGACTTGGTTGCGAACAAAAAGGATGTTGAAGAGTAGGCTCTGTTTCCTTGGGTTAAAGTTGTTTTCTTTGTATGTTTGCTTGTTAAATTTCTTCCATTATTTGTTGTTAGGTATCTCAATCCAGAGGCACGGGTTTTACTCTCAGAGTTGAATCAGCATATGGCACCTCAGTTTGCAAAGCTAAATAAAGCTTTGGCTGAACTGGTATGTTTTAATGATGGGAGTTGGCTGCGAGAAATCAGAGAATCATTATTGTTTTTCTTTGCCTTTCTTTCTGTTTTGTTTTAAGAGTTCTTTCTCAGGTTAGTAATTTTCATTATAATTGGCCGCTCACCTTATTACTCACTAAGAAGCACACGTGCACAGGCATATATATATTGTATATGTATGTACATTGAAGTTGGGTGGGTATCCTGTGTTACATGTCACAGAGACATAGACCCACCGCTTAGAACTTTATTCTTCTTATTAGTCGAAGACAATGTCTCTGCAGCATAAACTTTTAACCTTTTTGTTGTTCCATAACATCTCTTTAATACTATCTGTTATCTTATGTTGCGCTTTATTTTTTTTTAGGTTGATGACTACAGCATGGTGAATTTTATTCCCCTTGACTTGAGAAAAGAGAGCAGGTACATGTGATATAGTAAAAATCTTATTGAATTTTACAGTGAATTTGATTCCAATTCGATGAGTTTCATTTTTTCCCCCTTTATTTTGATTGATCTGCTGTTCCATTCAGTGCTTAAAATGGCATCCTGCCAGTGTCTGTTTCTAAACGACCTTATCAACTGCTCCCAGCTGCATCCTTGTACGAGCTCTATATATGTCCAAATGTGCATTCTGTAGCACTTAATCATAGTTATATGTATTAAATACGACTTATGCTTGTGCTTACAGGAAAACTCAGAAACTTATACTATAAATTAGGAGCCCTTTTATTTAGCTAAAAAAACATGTTGGCTTCTAAGATGTGGCTAGTAATTTCTGGCAATTAACCAAAAACTTTTAAATCAGTTTGATTATGCAGCTGCGCTAATTGTGACAGCATTAACAGGACAAATGTGAAATATTACTCCTGTGGCTTTTATACTTCCCTACTAATTTTTCTGATATCGTGTGCAAAATTTGATCATTTTATTTCTTCTTTTGCTATTGTCATTCTTCTTCAGCATACAATACGTATTGTCGTATATCGACAACTGCATCCAGTATGGAGAAGATGCTGAGGTGAAAATCAAGGATTTCGATGTAGAGGATGACTAGCCATTTTGTGTGGATAATCTCATAGCTATGAAGCAGCATTTTGCGCAAGAATCCTTGAGTTGTGCCTAGCATCATTACCTTATCTAGTGAGCGACCAAGAGGGGAAACTTTGGAATTTTGAAAATTTGTTTCTAGTTCAGACACTGTTTGCCTGTAAACTTAAAACGCTTGTCATCAAACAAATTATTTCGAGGTAAACAGTTTATTTATTTTGGAATTTTGAGGTTCAATACAATGTAGTGCTGAATGATTTTAAACTCTGAGCGCATTGAATTGTATAGAAATCAGTAGTAATTTTCAGGAATTGTGAAAGATTTGATTCAAACTAATGCATAGCCACAAATCAAAGACAGATTCCTGAATCAGCGTCCAAAATGTTGATGCCAAATATAAGTCTCTACTGTTTGCTGTCCAGCATCTGGCATCCCTGTAACCACCTACATAATGGGCGGGTACATAAAGCTTATTTTATGCTTCAGCTTTTAATTCACTATTGCTCTATGGATCATAAAATGTCCATCTAAACCGAAATTGCTTTTTTTTTGGAGACAAAATATTTGTGCAAATGAACTTCCTCGAGCGTATCTAATATTAGTATTTTGGCAATTCTTGGTTCATGGCCATTGTCCATTATAGTTGAGCTCTGATATGCACTTAGAAAGAGCTTCTCTTACTAGCAGATTATCAGATTCTACACACAGCACATCTTCAAAGAGGCTTTTCGCCTGCTGCAGCAGTTTCGTCTTCTCCCTGTTATTGCGGTGTCTCAAATGTGATCTCTGCTGCAGTGCTATGCCCCATCTGTACAGAGCTGCACATTTTCCTACTTTGGGTCAGTAAATAGCTAGCAAGTTATCTATCGATATGTAACTTAGCATAACGATGTAGTGCACTGAAAAAAACACTAAATTATTCATATCATCTATAAGTTGTATAGGAATATGTGAGTCCTAAAAGGAATATAAAAGCCATGAAAACAGGTTTCAGTGTTTCAATACTTGATCAGTTCAATTACGGCCTGCTTGCCTCCGCTGAAGCTTCTACATAAATGCTATTTAAGTAGCTTGAAGAAGCACAAACAGATTTTTCCAAAATCGCCACAACTGCACTGGAAGTACAGGCTTCAAAATGGAGCCTCTACTTTGCAGGCATTTAAGTTCATTTTGGCTTCTGCTGTGGCAGAAGCTCCTGTCAATTTGTTAAATGTTTGGCTACACGCGATGATAGCCATAGGCCCGTAGCTTCAACTTTTTTATCAAAATAGAACATGATCAGTTTTCCACAGTTTCTTTTCCATATTATGTACAAAGATGTTGTTCCTGAATGATAATTACATTAATTCAACAGAAGATTAGGAGAATTTGGATCGATAAGGCATACCTGCTGGTGCATAAGCATTTTCTCTGGACAACATAGCATCAAATTTATCAATTGCTGCCAGGTACACCTTGTCAGCATCAAGGGCTGCTTCCTGCATTTATTTTCAGCATACGGGATGAATACAATATCAAAATCACCATATAACCAACTTCCCAAACATGTATATCAATCTAATTAATATGTGAGTGTAATCTAATATTTAACAACCTAAACCAATTATGTGAAATGCGTGAATAATGTCCGCTAGAATCTCATTATGCAAATCTAAAGTAATATTACCAGTAGTGCAAACAGCAAAACCTATGGTTACATGATCGGATATGCTAGCAGGTTTTTTTTTTTTTTTTTTTTTTTTTGGTTCTTATGCTTGGATAGCTTGGAATGCATCCCGGCCGAAATTGTGACAATTAAAGTCGAAATATGTCATGTCCCTAAAATTGATACAATTCTTGCCCCGTTTTCTTTTGGTGTGAGAAAGGTCTATTCAACTCATGCTTCAATTTAAAATTTAAAAAATTAGTATTAACAAGTAAAGTCAATCCAAGAAATGTTAAACCCTTACTGGCCCAATATCTGCAATTAACTGAGCACGGTAGGAGAGTGCAAGGCCCCAGTTATAGAGCGCTTTGACATCACTCCCATCAATCGACAGAGCTATTCTATACTTTCTTCCTGCCTCAACAAGGAGTTCCTCACATTCTTCACACACATCAACCAAAACAGACGCAACATTTTCTCTGCTTAGAATGTTTCTATCCAGTTTCTTGAGCAATATGCTAGCCCTTTCTCTTCTTAGATAGACATCACTAGGTGATAAAAGAGTTCTCAGTTCCCGACTTATCTTCAACTTGAGCTCTCCATGGAGGAGATAAGTATTCCCCAACTGCCCCACAGCTAGTAAGCTTGTTGGCTTAAGAGCAGCAGCTGTGGAAAGCAGTCTTGCAGTTTTGTATAGTAGTGCATCGGCTGTCTCTTCATCGGCTTTACTTGCCATGCATCCTTTTGCCCTTTTTAGAAGCTCCGTGGCCTTCTTTACATTTTGATTGAAGTCTTCATCACTTGATACTGTTGGAGAAGAAGAAATAAGCTCTTTCTCTGTAATATCAGCATTCGGGGCTTGCTCAAGTCGGTACTTAAAATTTGCTTTCGGTTTGGCCTTTCTGAAAGTGCTTCCACCTATCTGCTCAGCCTTCAACTTATTGCTGTTGCGTATTTCCAGGGTCTGTTCTAACTGTGATGATTCCTCAGATTCTTTGAAGAAATCCATACTTCTCGTAGTTTCTCTTGCTCTTGGATTTGTACTATAGTCAGAAGGTTCATGAAAATCACTTTTTATCGTCTGTCCATACCTTTGCTTAATAACCATTCTCTCAAAACTCGCTTGCTTGCTCATGAAGTGCAAACTCATACTCAAGTCATTATCCTCCTCATCATATGAGAGCATATCACTACCGTACCTTTTACCTCTAGATGTGGAGTTCTCCTTCTCGCTGGTCACATCTTGAGTAGTAGTATCAAAAGGTACCTCTTCGCCAGTGTTCAAGTTATCCAAGGCCTTTCTCTCTGCTTTTCCAGATACTACTCTATCTTGTTCTAGCTTAGAAGAATTATCATTAGCAACAGCATTTCCTTTTATTGCATCCACAGAGTCTATACTCTTTTCCCTAATTAAGCTCGGCTGATCCGAGAGTTCTTGCTTATTGCCTCCATCTTTGCCCTTAGATGGCTTAAACTCATTTAGGTTCTCTTTAATAAGACCGCCGAGATATTGAACAAGATCGACAGCAATTGCTTCGAATTTTGTTTTCTTCTGACTAGTTTTCTGGTTCAATTTCTTCCGTCTTTCGCTCTCTATATCCATATTATCATCCAAAACATTGCCTGGATTTGAACTCTCTACAAATTTCCTACCATAACCGACTTTAATTCCGATGTGTTCAACAACCTCCACTAAATTTTTAATCTTGCTTAAATCTAATTGATCCGAAGTGCTAATATTTTCCAATCCGTTTCTCAAATCGTTTATATTAACCTCAACCTCATTCAAAATGGCTCTCAAGTTCCTATGTTTCTCATCATATGCCCTAATTTCACTATCATTCCTACTAACAATGCTCTTCTGAGTCGATCCCGCTGCGAATCCAGCAACAAAGACCAAGACCGAGATCGGTACGACCATCACAGGAGAAACCCTAACCCTAGAAACCGCAAAAGCAGAGACAAAACCCAAAAGGAAGAGGAAACCGTGCTTGCCTTCATGAACGCCGAGGGAAACCAAAAAGCTCCGAATCGAATCGACCTTCCCCGACCTATCGGCTCCATCGACGAGCTCCACGTCATCCCATCCACCGTAATTGTACGGATTTGGATCGGAAGAGGCGGAGATTGAGGAGGAGACGGCGATGGGCATGGGGTTCCGATTCCAGCTCGAAGAAGAGGAGGAGAAGGTGAGGCTTCGGAGGGAGAGGGGATGGAGACGAAGAGGAGGGAGGTGTTGGGAGATGAGAGAGGTCGAGAGGGTTATGGTTTTATCTGCGATTGGAATCGCCATTGGAGAAGGTGAGGTGAGGTGAGGTGAGGTGAAAGGAAGGGGAAGAGCGAGGGAGGAGAGCTTCGTTTGCTCCGCTGTAACCGGATCGAGCACGTAACTACATACAATTCGGCAAATCTAGCTATATCACCGCCGACTTCAATAGCGAAGCCGTTCGTCACAAATACGGCAATTCAACCTGTTCCGCCAATGGAGTCTGCAAAGTGATCGTTAAATTAATCTCTTTCGCTGCCGACTTTTGATACCAAGTAGTCGCTTTAAGCCTTTTCGGCTTCGATTTTCCAAAACTGAATAGCCATATTATTCTAAGAAAAATGCTATTTGTGTTTTGTACACCCTAAAATATATATATTTTACGTCCCATCAATTCTAAGATAGAATAATTTTTATTAATCACATCAATATGACTAATAAAAAAATTTCATTCGGATGTGATATATATCATGCACCTCAAATAAGACCCCTCATTTTCTCAAATTCTAAAACATTTGTTTCGTCACCGGGCCTTACTATACAATTCAAGCCTTTTTTGGTCTGATTGGGTCTAAATTTTCATGTTTTGAGAAATAAATTTAATCCTACTCAACATGCTTTTGGGCATTTTAATTTGAAAGCATGTTGAGTAGGACAAATACTGAGATTTTGCAGGGGTAGAAGTGATCTTAGATTCTCTTAGAAGTGAAACTTGTGCAGAAGTTTTTTTTTGAGTAAAGGTGCTTGCAAAATGACCAAGATATATGTAAAAATGAATTTTGCTGCAATGAATGTTTCGAACTTTATTTATCTGCTGCCACATAGTTTCATGTCTGGGCCGAATACACCGGAAAAATGAAATTCATGCGTCGTCTTTGGTGTGATGTATAGTTTCTGTAACATAGAGCTAATCAATGTGCTTCTAAACTTTCGGCTTTTCCATTTCCATTTGTTGTTCTTGCTTGATAAAGATAATTTTAGCTGTATCTTCTTGAGATTAAGAGTAACAGGATAAAAGAGTAATGGAGAAGTAGATGAACTGCTTCTTGAAGATAGAAGCAGTTCCTGTTTCTCCGAATTGTCGGTATTACGGATACCAATCAACTTCAGAGCTTATTATGATGTTATTATTTATTAATTTTTGATGTGATTTAAAATTTCATTTTGGCTCATGGGCTTTATGGATGATCTAATATCAGATGGGTTTGACCTGGGAGCTCGTAGTTCATAACTTACTACATGCGAGGTTAGTTCCATAGTAAAATCTCATCATAAAATATAGTAGTGCCTTATTTACTTTATCATATTCAAGTTAATTGCTTAGGTGATGATGAGAGTGGTATCTTTGACTAAGCACATACACGAGCCGAGCCGGGCTGGGTCTTGACTCGCTGATTCGGTTCACTTACGCCTCATTTTTATTTTTATTTTTGCTTTACGTGTCTCTTACTTGAAGATGGTTCATTTAACCTAACCTGCACTAAACCTTATTTTGGTGTGTTCTGATCGGCTAACCTGAAAGTGGTCAAAATAGCCATTGGACCCTTCTCCTATTGGCTACCTGCCGCGACACAGGATTTTAGTCTTCTTCTTCTTCTTCCTCTAACATATTATTTTGATCTTTATTCCTCTTCTTCCCGAGCTTTACCATTTGCTGGATCTCTGCAAAACTGTTTTGGATTCAAAGTTGAGCTATCCTAGAGACGTGCCGATGGGGTAGCTCGTGGTTGTTGCATCACTAGAGGTGGTTGTCGAAATCTCCTACGTGGAGGGACAATCTCGCTTTAAGGACAATACTCTGCACGCCTCCTCGACTCACATATCTCATCTAATCCTTATCTCTATCGTGTTTTAGTGTTAATTCTTGCACGAGTTTTAAAAGAATTGTTTAAAATTTGTGTTTTAGAATATTTCAAATAAATGGAAAGTAAAGTTACATTTAACCTTATTGTTCATAAAAACTGGCATTGCTGATTAGCGCACTCACTTTATTATTATCTTTTTCTTAAAAAATAAGAAGTAAAGAACACTCTCTTTGTCCACTAACTGGCATAGGATAAGGTTAGGATTCGTGTTAAAGGCGTAAAAAATGACCTGCTCATTATTTAAGATAACATTACTTTTCCATGCTTTCTCAAGGTCTTACAGAGATTGAGAAAGACAGCGAACGTGTTCCTTCATATCTTTATATTATGTTAACTTCGTTACGCGTCATTCTTTGTCAATTTTCCAAATCCAAAAGCAAGTGATCCCTACTTGGAAACTGACACACTACCTACTTACTGGATATTGCAGATTCTGTTCTACGGTCCGCTACATCGGTCTCAAGTATCAAGCTAAAGAAAGGTTCTAATGACAACTTATGTTCTGATCTTTATATAACATGTTGTGTTAGTGCCAAAACAAATTAAAGAATCAAAATTGTAATGTTATGGAACCATGTTTTTTTTGCTAGCCCTTTATTGAAATACTCTTCTGAACTTAACTGATGTTAGAGATGCATTTATTTTGAAAGATTTTGATGTTTTCTCAGTCATCATGGGAGGAAATTGAAGATGAATTGAAGCCACATGATAAAAAGATAATAATGGTTATCTTTGTGGGTTTTCTAGAAGCATAAAATGATGATGTATTTGGGTAAAACCTGTAGCTTTCTGCCAGAATCTGGAAAATTTGGAAAGCAAATTAAGTGAAAACAATGAACTGTCTGTGTGGAAAAAGTGCTGCTGAAATGTTTCAGAAAAGAACTTGTATTTGCTTTCTTCTACTTACTAGCTAGTGGAGTAGGCACAAAGGTTTATCCATTCCAGGGTGGTGAAATGGTCCACAATGAAAGGGAGAGAGGAGTAGAAATTAATGGTAGCTAGTGTAGTTTTGATCACAGTTTCATTATCCACTATTTAACAGCATAAAAATTTTTGATTGGTCCTAGTGAACCCTTGAACAATTTTTCTAGTTCAACATTATTCTCACCATACTAACAACTCATTAACCTCTTACCAAAACTATTCCCAAATTATTGGAGTGTTAACATGCAACTAATAACATTTTGTGAATTAAATAGCATAAGATCATCTCAGCACTATTCTTTTTCATTCCTTTTTGAGATTGCCTGCAGGCTGTTGGACTCTATAACCCACTTCTTAACCTATATTATTCTAAACCGAAAAAAAACCGGAGGTCGAGTTCTATTTCTAAATGTCATTTGAGGGATCGAACTTCCGACCTGTTGATATTGTCATCTGAATAAATTTTACAAGTTTTCAATAGTATAAAGCTCGCAACGCCGACACATGAAAATCATGGCACCAGAGAAACATAGCAACAAATTAGGTACCAGTGCATATCTCTGTGATTGTGTACCCCCTAACACCCCATGCAGTGTTGTCGGAGAAATCGTTTATCGAGTCAAAGTTGCGAATTAGCTCCTTGAAAGACCCTCGCGAAATCAAGTGATCTGCTCAACCAGATTCTCTCTCAATGTATAAAGCTAACGAAACTTAAAGAATTTAAAACTAATTCGACTGAAATTAGAGCTGAACTAATTATCTTTCATTCATTTCGAGAAAAAAATATAGGATTCGAATTATAAAAAAATTAACAACTAGACTAGGCTAAAGCAGGAGATAAACTACAAGCTACGGGTTACTCATAAAAAAATATTAAATATTGGAAATGAAAATAATAATAACAATAATAATAAAATAATTTTATGTCGTAAAAAAACTTTTATTACAGACATTTTTAATTATTATTTGTAGTGATATATTCTTCGCATGTGGTTATTAGACGATTTACTTCGTGTAGGATACTTTGGCCACATTTCTTGTGCTGCAGGAAAGACGCTGGCCGGTTTATTGATGGCTATGAAACCGCTTTCCACTTCCTCAGTTATTTTTGTCTAAATCTTATGCATATCTCTTTTTTGACTCCTGGCGTATTATGTGTCATCTCTTTATTTGTCCACGTGAGTAAGCACATTAATCAGACTGACTATCAACTGGTGCAATTTTTCTGCACCAGCACTCTCAATATCAAATTTAAACAATAGTAGTCCATCTACATGCTTGATCTTAAATCCTAAGTTTTTAAAAACATATTTCTTATGCAAGCCATTGCCCTTTTAATATCATTGATTTTGAAAAGAGTTTGATATCTAAATGCAGGTAATTAATAGATTTTCTTATAATATTGCTACTTTTTCATATTAGCATGATCGCAATCGCTTGCGCAAATAAGTTTTGTAAGAATCAAACTCTAGATCTTTTACTAAATTTTTAAAATTTAGATTCGAACTCACAACCTTTTGCCGCTGGAGCTGAGTCCGGTAGTGTTCAATTTGAATTTCGCAGGCCGGATTTTGTCTGGCTGATGTTCCTGGCAAACACCTTCCTGTGATGTGGGCACTATATAAAATACATCTTGTTGGCACATAAATTTGAGCAATACATTCATTTACGGATATATATATATATATATATTTTACATCTTCATCCATTCAAAAATGAAATATAAGATGCATATTTTTTTTAGAGTGCCCAGAAAATATTTTTCTATAAATTTATCCATTCCCTTTATGACACTGCTGTAAAGTGGTACTAGCGCATAGAAACAAACCACGTGGGACAAATCGTACACTTTCTCTCTATAACAGATATTTTGTATAAAAATAATAATTTTTAATCTAATATTATTATTACTGTGCATAGATGATAATTAAGAGCAAAATTTGTTACTGACATTATTTCAATTAAAAATTACCATGCTATTTTTATAGATTCTTGTCATCTTTCAAATTATTAGTCCATGCATTCTTTAAAGTGGCACTACAGTGAGATAGTACCAGCACTAATAAAATATCACATGGGAAAGATCCGAGTATCTGCTTCTTTTGAGGTTGCACCCCTCGTGGCCATGGGCCTCTCTATCCTTAAAAAAAAAAAAAAAAGTCTTTTTTCATATATAATAGATATCTTATATTTTTTTTAAAAAAAATAAACTAATAAAATATTCCTCTCATTTAGAAGTATGAAAATAAATCATTTTGTTTTTTTTTATTTTTATTTTTTTTGAGAGAAAGGCAGCATGCCGCCGCTTCATTCATGACAGAAGTGAACTTAGCAACTGGGTAATCGATTTCTGCAGTGGAGCAGCCGGGCCCAAAAAAAAAAAAAAAAAAGACTAGGCACAGAATCTGGACCAGTTCGATCGGCAAATCCTAATTTTTGCAAGTAAAACTCCGAGACAATGATTCTTGATCTCGAAAGACCTTCTGTTTCTTTCCAACCAGATGTTCCACCAGGTGGCCGCAATGGTGGTTAGCGTCCTTTTTTCCAATGCACCGTTCTGGAGGCCGGTCGTATCCCATAGCTTGTCTACGGTTGTACCGTTGCGGACCTCCAGGTTGTTAGGCAGCAAGACCTCCGGCAGCGATTTTGTGGAGGTACAGGATACAAAGAGGTGGTCCGCAGTTTCTTCAGAATCTGAGCAGTAGACGCAGCAGTTGGGTCCGCTCAGTTTCTTATCATATATACATTTTAATTTGGAATCATCATATTAGCTATTTGAGTAAACTATTGTTAAATACCATAATTGAATAGAATTAGTTAGATATAAAATTTATATAAAATATTTGTTGCAGAAAAAAAATTCCTTTGGATCCTCCGATAGTCAAGGGGATTTGGATGGGTCATGAGTTTAATGTAGGCATAAGAGGACAAGAGTTTGCCAGATCATGTTGCTCACCTACCATACCAATTAAACTTATTATCATTTAAATGTTATGAGTGTGTGTTTGTTTTTTCTTATGACTCTCAATGAGACCATACTTTATATATGTTGTAAGAGAATTTAATGAGGGTGACGATCGCGAGAGATCGATATCATAAGAATTTGCCACTAAGTTTACAAATATTGATATATAATTTTGAAGAGGAAGATAATTATTTCTGTATAGGAGTTCAGTTACTATATTATTAATAATACCAAGTATTTTGTACTATCAAATTTTTTATCGTTAGATTTTTTTTTATTTTTTTCATTATTTCTGTTTCTTACATCATACTAGCTATTTTATCAACTACTTACTAAATTCTATAAAATCATTAATATTCTAACGGCACGTCTCTTCAAAAACCTAATAATACAAATGACTTGATAATATTATTAATAATATGGTATCATAATTCTAATTATAATATCAAATTAAAAATTAAATAGGAACCACAATAATAGGAAAGAATAAAGATGATGGTCCAACATCAAAGGCACAATAAAGTGTTGGTTAGAAAATGAAGTGTAGGTTAGAAGCTTCACCACCCACTCACTTCACTCTCCGTTGGTTAAAAGTGAATCAATTGATATTTATTTTTAGAATCTCAGATATTAATCATCATATTTTAATTATAACTTCTTAATCATTCATTGCAAAAAAAAATAAAAAAAAAAAGTTTATAGACATTAAAGTTCATAAGATAGCTATATTATTATATTTTTCTCAGGATTTTAATGATCTTGAGTTGGACACACCAAGTAAAATGAGCTTGCTAAAGCTTTTTTAGTGTAACATATATTATTAGCCCATTTTCCGCTCAATTATTACTAATAATTGTAGGATTTTGTTGGTGATAATATGCAAGCGAGTTGGTTATAGTTAGTTTTTATATATATATTTAAGGAATTGAGTTTTATATTTTTAAAAGTATCGTGTTTGTAGGTTTTTAGTCATTGAATAAAAAAATGTACGATTTATTAAATAATAGTCGATTTCTGAATTTTAGTGGGTGGTTGGTGGAATAGTATGATCTAAAGAATAAAATTAGTCAAATGAATAGATTTAATAGTAAAAAATTTATAAACATCAATTATTTGATACTTTTACAAACATAGGATCCAAACTTTTCTCTCTCTATATGGATGTAATAGTATACAATTCGAAATTGTCGCTACAATACTTGTAAAAGCACAAATCAATTGTTGCTGGTAAGTTTTTTACCGTTAGATTTATTTCTCTGACTAATTTCAACTCTTAAATCATGCTATTCTAACGACCATCCACCAAACCTAAAGGATCCACTATCATCATAATCGCACATCTTTCTATCTAAGGGTTAAAAATTTATAACCACGAATAATTTGATACTTTTCAAAATATAGTAGCACAATTTTATACTCATATTTTTGAATAATATGCCATCCTCAATTACTCCCACATTAATTAGAATAAAATATGCTACATTTCCGGGCCGTTTGGTATTGAAATTATTTGGGGATAAGAGGGATATCCCTTATCCCCAAACATATCAGGAACTACGAAAATATTTTGTTCCAGTACAACTAGAATAAGTGTAAACTAATATTTTCACTCTTCTCAACCACCCTCTTGCCTTTTTCTTAAATGTCCTCCCACGTTTCCGAATCACCATCTCTCACCTCATTATTACATAATAAAGCTTGAGGGCAAAAAGGTTATTTAAAATAACTAATACTATTTATTCTACTTATGCATCATTATCTCAAACACAAAATCTCTTATTTCTGAAATCATCTCAAACGTTTATTTACGCTAGTTACATATTTTATACTTATCCTTAAAATAACTAGTTCTGTATTATTCCGTTACCAAACGGGCGAGTTTTTTTTTTTTTTTTTTTTTTTTTTTTTAGAAAAAAGTAGCATGCTATGGCTTCGTTTATTTTTAAAATAAACTTAGGTGAAAATGTAAAGTAATTTGGCTGTCACGAATATCAACCACCAAATTTTTTGCCACTTGCACTAGGGACGGTTGATGAAACGGACGAGTATTGATATCAATTGTTTGTTGTATTATGTGGTCAAAGTTGCAGGAGTTGGAGAGTTGTCTTTTTATTAATAGACCTAAATTGCCTCGTGACAAAATAGAACTGTCACCAGCTCATTTTATTTTGTCCCTTTTTATATGCCAATTTGGTTTATATGTAATTAAAAACATTATTAAATTATTGTTTTCAATTGTTCAAATTAACAGAGAAAGAAAGGGGAATAAAAGTTTCATGAAGTTATATGTCCAAGGTACGTAACATCGTATACAAAAATTATCATTCCACACAAATTATCGTCAAATTTGTGATTTCAATATTTAAATAGGTAAGGTTAAAGAATCAAATAACATCTAATTGTTTTAAAATGTACATATAATTTTCCACACACACTCCAAGCTATTTCTGCAGCTGGAGCAGTTTATGTCAACTCACAAAATTGTGCATAATTTCTACTTAATCTATTTGGATTACTAACTGGCTAGCTACATTAATGTCCATACCAAACAGTTTGATCTTATCATGAGGGTTTTTCTACTTTTTGGTGCCGTTTGGTTGAAGGATAAAAAAAGAATAATCCACTTTATCCTGTTATTTGCCAAATGACATGTATTTTGACCGAAATATTTTATTCCGGTCAAATCTTGCTATTCTCGATTATTCCAGAATAATTTAGAATAAACTATTTTATCATTTTGGTGGAATAGTATTATTTTAAAAAATAATTCTAAACTTTATTAAGATTATAGATTGAATTAAAACTAAATTATATAGACATAATTTATTATATATTATAATACATTATTTTTATTATAAAATTAATTATATATATTAATATATATTATTTCTATTTAAATATTATAATAAATTATACTTAAATATTATAATGAATTATTTTTATTAAATTATAATTTATAATAAATTATTTTTATAACAAATTATTTTTATTAAATTATATTTTATATTAAATTTAGCTATCGTATTTTTTTTCACCATTCTCTATTATTCTATAAAATTAATTAAATACTAGTTATTCTTAAAAATTATTACAAATAAAATACAATTTTATTTTTATTCTCAACTATTTCGAAATAATAAACTATTCCGAAAATTAAAAAAATTATTCTAAAAACGAACCATTAAGTCTTGTGAGTCATGGCACAGCAAACATCTTATCAAGAGTTATACATTACAATTTGTGGATTACAATATATTGCACACCTATATAAGTGACAGCAAAAAAGAATGGCCCATAATTGATATAGGGAAAAAAGAAAATGCAAAAAAGTCCAGTAATTGTATGTGATCATTATAATCCATTCCATGATCCCATATCCTCTTCCTCTCCCCTTATGAGAGAGAATAAGGTGTTAAAATTCTGCAATTTCGTGTATGGAAAATTTATATGCATATCGACTATCTTACTTAATTTTTATCTAAAAGATGGGCTTGATCTTCTTAATTGATAGTGTTACTTTTTCGCTTTTTGTATGCGTCTCTGTGCAAGTATATATAGGGTGCGAATATTTTATATTTCTGTGTGTAAAATTTGTTGCGTACAAAATGATTTTGACGCTATTCAAAAATAAAAGCAAACCCATTGGTTACGATCCACGTACCCCACATTTTAATGAATAGCAGAATAGTTCTTACGTACACACGAGACTACAAAAAATCTGCACCCTTTTGCGACGTCGATCTCTCTTTTGTTAGCGAGAGATTCGGATCTGTAAACATTCTCGTCCACAAGATGTTGGGACATCACAAAACACAATTGCTAAGCTAAGTTGCTGCGCCGCGAAGGTAGCTTTGGATTTATTACTTGAATAGCAACCAATTTGTTATATTGCTATATTTGTTTACGGAGTGTCGTACACTCTCGCACGAATTGGATTTTTCAATATAACATCAATATGGTATAGATCGAAATATTATACTAAAATATTATCGATAGTATCAAGTCATTGACGTTGTTATCAACTTTTTAGTTCTTGAATTAATTAAGAGATGTGTGGTTATGATGATAATAATTTTATAAGGTTTAGTGGGTAGTTGATTGAATAGTAAAAATTTTATGAAATTACTATAATTTAAACTGCACATCTTTTCATCCAAGAACTGAAAATTTGATAACACCAATTGCTTAGTGCTATCGATAGAATTTCAGTTGAATTATACATCGGAATTCTTAATATTAATAGTTTGAAATTTTTATGAGGAGATTGATTAATTGTTGTAGATAAAAAATTAAAATTAAAACAGCAGATTCTCTTAGATGATCACAACCGAAGAAAGAGAAAATACTCATCGAGGTTGATTAATTGTTGTAGACAAAATTTTAAATTAAAGCAGAAGATTCTCTTAGATGATCACAACGGGACGAAAAGAAAATACTCATCTTCAAATATAGCGCGAAATGTAAATTACTTTTTTATTAATATTTTGTTATCTAGAAAGATAATTTTTGGGTTTAAAAGTAAAATAACATTAAAATTTGATTGATATAAATTAAATTATCAAAAATATTATACAAACTACATATATATATATATATATATATATATATATATATATATATATATATATATATATATATATATATATATATATATATATAGTAGTGAATTCTACCGGCCATTGGAATCAAAATGTTAATGGTGCTAACAGAACTAATCATAATTTTACGGAGCAATTGGAGCAGAGAATTAATTCTAATATCATGTTATCAAGAAAATTAATCTGACAAAAAATATTTTTTTATCGCTAAGATGGTCTAGATTGTGAAATTTTCAAACAAAAACAATTTACACTATCTAATTAAGTGTGTACGTATATATATTACACCACTTTTTCTAATTAGAATTTATGTTGTATACAATATACTGGATAGTTGAATTGAAAATATTGATCAAGATAATAATGTAATAAAAGCCCTTCTCATATACGTGATCATATACGAGATGCTTATCATTTTCATTTTCTTTTTCTTTTTCTTTTTCTTTTTCTGGTAGGTGAAATCTCAGTCATTGAATACGCAAAAATTTTCGTACAATTTTTTTAAAACTTTTCAAACTTTTCAAGGTAAAAGTCTATTCCTGACTTCGCCTGCAAGTAAAAGAATAGTATATAGAAATTATTACCCGCATTTAATTTTTATTCAACTCTTCTAAATTTTCAAATCTTTTACCAACATCTTAACTATAATATAACTTTCTGGAATTATAATACCAACTAACAGATTCATTAAATTTGATTATTATTTATTTATTTACTTTGAATACATTTATTAAATCAGATTTAATCCTGGAAAATAATACTATTAATATGAATTATTTTAGGCAAAACTACAATAAGAATGGAAAAAAAAAATAAAAATCAGTATGTAAGCGACCGGTGCCTGATTAAATAGTTGGTTGACTTTAGATTTGACTTTTCTGGTCAACGAAACTGTAAAAGCATTTCCATTGGCGGCTTTGGGTTTGGTGGGTCCCACAGGTGGCAGTTTTTCTCCGTAAAAATTAAAAAGTTGTTTGGGACAACTCCGACTCCTTAATTTGGTCGCATAAAAAATTTATTCTTTTAAAATTAAAAAATAAATAAATAAGAAGTGCACAGTGACTTCATTTCTTAAACAATTAAAACATGTTAAACCAAATCTTTAATATTTTTGAATGAATTGCTCCTCGAATATCAAAAAAATATATATATAATTTACGTACGTACTAATATTCACAATTATTCACATGCTTACTAGCGATCTTTGCATGTGCCTATAAATTTAGAAATGGTAGAGATTTTATTTTTTTATTTTTATTTTTTTGCTCCCAATGTCTTTTCCTATCCATCATTAACTAATAAAAAAGTACATAGAAAAAAAAATATATTTTTTGGAGGATCATAAATGAAGTTATTTGTATGATCCAATAAAGATTTAAGAGGAGATATTAATTAAAAAGTTAATCAGTTACTAATTCCTCCTCCCAAATAATTTTAAATTTATTTTGCATTTTTTTTGAATCAGTATTTAACAATTATAATGATGGAATAATATTTAATACACTATTTAAAATTTTTAAAATATAAAATTATATGAAATAATTATTGTATTGTAAAAATTTAAACTATAGAGAACTATATTTTTAATGTCTAGTCTGGATATTTTTAAATTAATTATATTAAAAATCTGACTATAATATTATGTGAATTTCAAAATCTTAATTTATGAAAAAATGATATTTTCGTTGACGAAAATTTATTTATTAATTTTTTTTTAAAATAAATTAAATATTTTTTAAATATTAAAAATTACTATTGAGATTTGAAATTTAAAAAGATAGTTTGTGAATAGAACGGTAAATTTAAAAATTTTGAATAATAATAGTAAATAATATATAAGTAAAATTGTCTTTTTGGCATTTTATGTGCTGAAATCAAATTTATATAAGAAAAAAAATAAAATAATCTACAGTAAATTATTATTATTATTATTATTATTATTATTATTATTTTATCCCACTCGTAATGAGAGAGAGAATGAAGAGTCGCATAATTTTGATATGAAACATTATTATTATTATTATTATTATTATTATTATTATAGTCGGCGTATATTAATGGATAGACGAGTCCGCATGCGGGCGTAATCGATGGGGTCATTTAGTTGAGCCTTCCTAGGAACGCTTAGCCCGGTTATCACCTACCTCCGATAAGCTCCGTAATTTACTCGTCTTTTAAAGCACGTGAAATATAAAATAATTTTTTATTACTTTACTATAATATATTTGTTATCTAGGAGCATTAACTTTTTGGTTTGTACCCATAAAATAATAACAAGTATAGTTTGATTGATGTTAATTAAATCACAAAAATGTTTCGGTAAATTATACAAAGTAGAGGTGATGTTTTAATAAGTAAATATTGATTTTTTTTTTTTTTTTTTTTTTAATCATTAGTTAGGCAAAATAATAATGGAAAGAGGTTGAGCAACAGTAAGAAAGGTTTGGCTGTGTTCTGGAAATTAGTTGAGAATGTTACATCAGTTTTAGAATTTACTGTTTCATTTATGTTGTTTTATTTATTTTTTTTATTGAATGAAATGGATAGCCTGTGATGATTATTTATTTATGAATTAAGAATATATTTAATTTTCTGTCCGGTGATAATAGATTCAGAAGACTAATAAGTTGAGTGAGATTGCGTTTCACAATAGATCTAACGGCAATAAGCCTAACAATAGATCTAACGTTCAAATATGTTGAGTCTGGTCGAGATTCGTGAGCGCTGTGTATATACGTTTTAAGTGAATTGGTTGCGTATTTCTAATAGCGCTAACGATATGACAAGTGGTATCAGAACCAGTGGTACGGATTGAATTCCTAAGAGGTCCAATAATAAACCTAACGTTCAGATAGGCTGAGTCCGCTTAAGACCCGTAAATATTGTGTTTGTACACTTTTAAGTGCGCCAACAATCCAACAACATGCTATTTTTTTTTTCTTAAAATTTTTTTACAAAAAGTGTGACCCACACACGTTGAGTCAAAATGTTAATGGTGATAATTGAATCCCTGATTTTATATTATCAAAATGATTAATCTACTAGAAATAAATTTATAAATGTATTTAGCAAGTGTAAAATGTAAAATATTTGATGATAACGATTTTTTAGCACGAGTAAAAAATAAATTGTGCTCTTCTTTTCAACCCTAATCTAGTTAACTTGTCCTAGATAAACACATGTTATTTAAGTTAAAAATAGGATAAATTAAGTTTTCTAAATTGGATTGATTTTATCGGTTATATATATAATCCAAAACTAGTATGTTTTTTTTCTTCGGCAAAAAAAATGATAGATAAATATCGTAGCACTGCCAAAATTAATTTTTATATATATATATATATATATATATATATATATATATATATATATTCTCTCTTCTACTAGAATACTGCAGTGTAGCTATTTTTTTTTTTTTTTTTTTTATCTCTAATAGAATACCACACTGCTGCGGAGGATGATGATAGAGCGTGAAAGGTGATAGAAAATATGAAAATAAAGAGGTGTTGATTTTGAGCGGGTTGATAAAAATAAATTTAAATAAAAAGAATGTGACGGTTAGGGTTGAGCTCGAAGAAGAATGTGTCGATGGTGATTTTTTTTTTTTATTTTATTTTTTTTTTCCAAATTTGAGCCAAACATAAAAAAAATAGAATAAAAAATTATAAAATTTTAAGATTTAAGATACCAACTCACTATAGCAAAAATATAAAATTTTATCTTTAATATTCATACGCGTGCCAAATACGCTTACTTTTAGTTGGATTCGTTATAATTAAATTAGGATTACTCAATCTCAATCCAATGCAAACTAGAAACTTAATATACACTTTGTCATGAGAAATCACGGGATAATTAAATTTCAAAAGAATATATATATATATATATATATATATATATATATATATATATATATATATATATATATATATATTTGTTGCTGATAACAAAAATTCAAAAATAAGAATACATAAAGTTCCTGAACTATTCTCATCTAAATAATTAATTTAGTTTCAAATTTTTTACATATGCCACAACTTTAGTTTCTGACCGTTAAAAGAATTAAAATTTTAAATTAAATCTAAAATAAATAAATTATTAATTTTTAATATTTAAACTGTAAAATGCTCACACACAGGGACTAAAGTATATAATACGGGATAATTATAATTCTATGATTCTATGATCTGGCTCAAAAGACACGGTCTTAGCTGTGGACCGGGGTTAACGAGTTCACCATCACATTATTCGTATATTCCTTTATTTATTTATTTATTTATTTATTTATTTAGGCTTCCGAGAATAGAGGAGATGCGACAGGCTCGGGCCGTTTCCCTCGCCTACGTATAATTGTACACCCGTCGCGCTACCGCCTATCGCCCGTGCCACGTACCGGTCATTGCCCGGATTTGCCGCACCTCATCGCACCCGAGAAGCACATCCGTGCACCCGGCTCACCATACACCACAATTTTTTGTTTAATTGGTTAAGATCGCGGCCGTTAATATATAGATATTAAAGATCTGAACTGTATTTGTTCTAGTTACTATATTCTAAGAGGAACTAGATCAATTTTAAATTTGGCTATTTACAATTTATTATTGTTTTTAATTATGACTATTTTAGTTTTAATGTTTGAAGAAAATAATATATCGTAGTAGATAAATCCAAAAAAATATCTCTAATACCGGGTGTAGCGTATATTTCCTCCATAAACCGGACAAGCCCGTCACCACGCCCTATATAAAGCACACCATGCTCCCTCTCTGTTTCGCTGCCCCCTTTCACGAGCGGGAGTTTACTCCCTGTCCCGTTCCCTGGTTGAAGATCAAACGCAAAACCTGAACCAAGCCCTAACCCCCAACCCTCCTCTTCTTCTTCTTCTTCTTCTTCTTCCTCGTCCTCCTCTCTCCATCCCAAATTTTCTAGGGTTTCGCCCGAGATCCGTTCCTAGGGTTCCCCGTGAGTGCATGGCAGTGAGCCTCCTGCAGTCTTATGAGGTGTCGGACCTCTGCATCGGGAAGCCGCCGCTGAGATCGCTCCCGCCGAGCGCTGCAGTGGGAGAGGCGCTCGCCGCGCTGAAGAGAGGCGGCGACGCGTTCCTCGGCGTCTGGGCCTCGCCGGAGCGCGGGGCCTTCGCCGGGAAGGTGTGCATGGTGGACGTCCTCTGCTTCCTCTGCGCCGAGGACAACATCGCCTCCCCCGCCGCCGCCCTCGACAAGCCCGTCTCCGCCCTCCTCCCCAAGGGCCCCTCCCTCGTCCGCCGCGTCGAGCCCCATTCCAGGTACCATATCGCTCATAATACCCCCTCTTAGATCGTTGTAGCTACAATCAGGACGATCGTTGGCTCGATTCGTGCTCTCATCGTCCCGATCCTCTTTTTATCGCTTTTTTGTTTTCTTTCGATCCATCGTCAATTTGCCCCGATTCTATAGTTTTTCCCCTTTTTTCCTGAAATGTTCGCTATTTTTTTTTCCCCGATTTTCTGTTCGATTGCATTATCCCATCTCCTTGACGTGTTTGTCGAAACGCTAATTAGATCTCTGATTTGGGGATTTTACAGCGTATTGGAAGCTCTGGACGCGATCTTGGACGGAGCGCAGAGCCTCGTCGTCCCCATCCGCTCCGCCTCCGCCTCGCCGGAGTTCTGCTGGCTGACTCCTGAGGACTTCGTGCGCTTCTTCCTCAACTCCATCGCGCTCTTCTCCCCGGCCCCGGCGCTCTCCGTCTCGGCGCTCGGCATCGTCCGCCCCGCGTCCCTCGCCGTGCGCCACTACGACCCCGCCCTCTCCGCCGTCCCCCTCCTCCGCGCCGCCCTCGCCGAGCAAACCTCTGTCGCCGTGGTCGCCGACGACGGGCGCCGCCTCATCGGCGAGATCTCCCCCTCCACCCTCGCCCACTGCGCCGACGAGTCCGCCGCCGCCGCCCTCGCCGCCCTCTCCGCCGGCGACCTCATGTCCTTCCTCGACTTCTTCGGCGCCCCGCCCGAGTCCACCCTCCGCGCCGTCAAATCCCGCCTCGCCGACTCCGGCCTCCTCGGCATGCTCGACCTCCTCGACCCCGACCTCCCCTCTCCCTTCTCCTCCTCTTCCTCCTCCTCCTCCTCCTCCTCCTCCGACGATGACGACGAACCCTCTCCGCCCCCGACGAAGCCGAGGCGGGCGAGGTCTATGGGCAGCTACTCGGCCAGGATGGGCCGGCGATCGGAGGAGGCGATCGTGTGCCACCCGGGGAGTTCTCTAGTGGCCGTGATGATCCAGGCGCTGGCGCACCGCGTGAGCTACGTGTGGGTCGTCGACGACAAGGACGACTACGCCTACGCCCTCGTCGGCATCGTCCGCTTCGTCGACATGCTTAGGCTCTTCCGGGAGCAGATTCAGCACAAGCCCTTGGCCGAAGGTGAGTAGCAGCAGCAGTCGTAATAGCCATCGTTAGATCGTAGACGCGGCTTCTGATATTTAAAACGCGCTCCCCTTTGAGATTTTAATCTAGTTTTTGTCTGTATAATATAATTGTGTTTTACCGTATGTATTTCCCTTTTCTCTTATATATATATATATATATATATATATATATATATATATTACTCTCTAGCTGAGGTTTTGAGATGTTTCAGTTGTTTTTATTTCTTTCTGTGTGTGCACAAGTATTTGTCATCTGCGATTGTATTGTAAGTTCATCATGCTCATGTGCATTATCAAGGACCTAGTTGCCTGGTTTTCTGTTGCTTGCAAATATAGAAATTTTTTAATTTACAAATACGGAAGCCTATTTAACTTGTTAGACAGAAAAGCAAAATTATGTTTAGTATTTTTGTACAAGTATCAATTATGTCCAAAAACTAGAGAGCACATTTCGACCCTTTAGGTATAAAAAGGACGCCAAAAAAAGCCACCAAAGCAGACACTATAAAAGTCTCCCCCTCTCCAGTAGAGAGACCTGCAATGTGGCCAGCTTCCGTCCCTCATTGCCGGTCCGAAAATGTTCTAATAATAAAAAGAGAGGCACAGAACAGTGTCATCATTTAATAAGGATAATAATAATTAATTAATTAATAATAAAGTAACAAAAACTTGATTCATATCGTACATTTTTTAGTCTAACTAATACGAGCTCATGCGGTGCACTAGCAAGTCACGCGTCGAGAAAAAAGCCGCAGATCTGAGTCCCTTCCCTGCTGCGGGAGATGCCATTCTCTGCCTCACGTGGCAGAGCTACACCGAAACCGAACAACAGTTGGCAGACTCGTCGTAATTATCGACCTGCTTTGTAGATTTATTTAACCGATCTCTGTTTCTCTTCGCTGTGAAATCTCGCTGGATGATTTTCCAGCTGACTCTCCTTTTGAGTTGTCCGTCATCTGTCTGTCTGTCTGTCTATCTTCACCCATCCTGACCAAAATAAGTTGATAGATAGTTTGCCGAAATTTTAATTTTATTTATTTTTGTAAAATATATCATGTTATCTAAACAATAAAGATCATGTTGAAAAGTCATCAATCTTTTCAGTTAGAAATATAAAGTAATTAGGTACTACCTGCACTATATATATTGTCGGCGCTCCACTCGCGTATGCATCCACGTACAAAAGAGGTCTCTTGCGCAAGCAACCTTTTTACCGTGCAGAATAAATTGACATAATTTTAGAAATTAACAGAGCAATTTTATTTACAATTCTGAAAAAAAAAAATTTAAAATTTTCTAGATACTTCTAATACTGTACGGAATCTATCATAAATGTGTTAGCCACGGTTTACATTACCTTTGGTTGGTTTGAAATATGGTTATGTGCAATGTTAATTCTTTTAAGTTATGCAAAATTCTATAAAGTTAAAGAGCAAAACGTATAATTTACTCTACCATTTAATTTTTTTTTAAAAAAAAACTCTACCGAATTAAGCATTTATAAATGATCATGCAATCAATTATATGTATACATGAAACGTATATATATATATATATATATATATATCATCACATAAAGAGCCTTAAAATTTCTTTTAAAAAAGGCAGAAAAATATCAAAAACTGCTTCAATTTTTCTCTTTTCTTTTTAATAAACTTTACTTTATTGTCAAGCCTGAAATAAAAGCAGCAGAAAATATCAAAAACTGATTCAATTTTCCTTTTTTTTTATAAACTGTATTTTATTGTGCATTGGTAGGCCCAGCTAGCAACTGTAGGCCGGGCTAGTGAACAAGCCCATACAGTTAGGCCCGCACGCGGACTTGTTTTTAACCCAACATGACAAAAGTGAATGTAAATTTTATATCTTTTCTTTTAAAAAATATAATTTTTTTCTACATTAATTCTATTAAAATTTTAATATTAAAATATTAAAGGGAGTACCTAAATTTTGGATTAATAGTAAATTGTTGGATCAATAAGTAGTATTTCTCTATTCACAATAGCATTATATATTTAACCAGAGTTAAGATTTTCTTTTGATCTAAACCACCAATTTTTCATCCCACAAAAAAAAAAGAAAAAAGAAAAGGGCACATTTTTTTTTTACTTATTTAATAAAAAATTATTTTAAAATAGTCATGATAGATAATAAATATAGGAATAAAAGTGATATTTCAAAGCGCATGCTATTCACTACCCTCCTCTTTTTTTTTTTTTTTTTTTTTTTGAATATAAATCTAACCGAAAATATAAAACAACTAGTATTTGAATTTAGACATACTAACAATCAAATCTTTTGATATTTTAAAACTCTTAAGTAGTTAAGTGGATGTTTAGTTACTCAGAAAAAAATATTAAAATACTTTTAAAATTATATATATATATATAGTTGTGCTGGAATGCTATTGATAGCACCAGCCCAACTTTGCCACTCATTTTGTAGCTCTTGAATCGCATTGAGATTTGTGCAGGCCCTTTAGCCATTGTTTGGTTCGGGTACAAAGGGGGATATTCCCCCCTTTGTACCCAAACACTATGGAATAGGGGGGGAATTGGAATCCCCCCCTTTTCCCTCTTGTCCCGGTACAACCCAGAATTTTACCCCCCCCTGGAATTGGACATTCTCTCTCCTCTCAATTATTACCCTCATCTCTCTCTCTCTCTTCTTTTATTACCCTCTTCACCTTTTTCATTTACCTCTTCTCCCCTAATATATTAATTAATATATTAATTAATTAATATATTAATTAATTAATATATTAATTAATATATTAGATAATTAATATATTATCTAATATATTAATTAGATAATATATTAATATTTTATATATATTAATCATTTTTTACCTATAAATAATTAACACTAATTTTATATATTATCTAATTAAACATTATAAATATTACAATTATTATATTTAAAAAGTTATAATACATATTTATTTATCAAATTTTACTATATAAAAAGAAAAGGGCATTATCGTCTTTTTACACAAAAGTCAACTATTTATCCCTCTTATTCTTCAATCCCAACCAAACACTATTTTCTTATACCTGGTATTAACCTATATCCCAACCAAACACTTTTTCATTTATACCTTATACTCAACTTTATATTTATACCAGGTATTACTAATTCTCACTAATTCCCGAACCAAACGATACCTAATTAAAAAGCTTTTTTATTTTTTTCATTAAAGAACCAGCCCTACTTAATTAAGAGTTTTAAAATATATATATTGGTTTTTTTAAAAAAACCTAGCATTTTGAAAAGCTTATTTCGAAATTTAATGAAAAACTAGCTTTTTGGTTGTCCTAAAAAAAAACAAAAATACTAATTTTTTTTATCATATTTTTTTAGATTATTATCTGCAAAGATATATGTTTATTAATATTCCTAAATCCTAATACAGAATAAGAGAGATAGAGATGAAATTAATCAAATTATACTTTGTAAACAATACTTCGGAATAATAACCCCCCCCCCCAAAAAAAAAAACTGTTTTATACGAAGTAACACATACTTTATACATACTTTATACATACTTTATACAAGGATAAATAAATACGCAAAAACTACGTTTTTTTTTTTTTTTTTTCTTTTTCAACCATACAACGTTTCCCTTTTATCTGCGTCCCTTATTTGTAGCGCATTCGGAGTAAGAGGGCGCAATCGCCGCGGCATTGGAGGCACCGACACCCATCGCGAGGTCGATCCTTCTCCCTTTTCCTTTTTTTGTTTTTTTTTTTTTTTTTTTTTTCAAGTAAAATTTTCCCCAAATTTTCTCGTGCTTGTTTTCTACCTAGGGTTTGCTCTTTCGATCAAAATTTTAGAGCAAACGGTGTAAAAAATGCGTGGTTTTGGATTTCCTAGGGTTTGCTCTTTCGATCAAAATTTATTTCATAAGCCGCACTGTTGATTAGCTCTGGATCAAATCGACTAGATCGAGAAACAAAAGCTTCTTGTTGTTGTGAGTTGGATTTGGATTGATTGTGTGCGTGGGTTCTATGTGAATCAAGCACAATTTTACGGAGTGTGCTTTTACTGAAATAAGATGTTGAATTGACTACGAGAATCTCTTACCTAGTAGTTATTTTCTATGAACTTATTTAAATTATTACTATGTGTTCTTTTTTTAAAATTTAATTTTTCATGGTCTGTTTGAGGAGTTTCTCATTCTAAAACTATTCACTTTTGGTTTCAGAACAACTCATTTGTAACTACGCGAGAAAATTTTACATACGAAGGAGAGAGATCGAGATCCAAGTATGGAAAGAGAAAAAGATCGCGATAGAGACATGGATCTAACCAGGAATAAGGCAAGAGATCGCGGTCGAGATAAGGTAACAGATCAGGGTAGGGACAGACATCGGGATCGACACCGCGAAGAGCATCACATAGAGAGAAGCTCTAGGAATAGGAGAGAAAAAGATGAAGGTGATAAATATGATTCCCGAAGAGGTCGTGATATCAACCGGTAAGCTTTGGTGAAAGAAATTAAGCAGTGGAAGCATGATTTCCAATAATATCATCCTGATTAGTTAACATACAATATTATGTGATGTTGTTCACCTTGATGTGTTTCAAATATTATGCATTTCTATGCTGTTGACATTGAGAGCTTAATTTTAGTCTCCTTGTTGTGCTTCGATGCCTCATAGTTTTTCTTTTTACATCTTTTATCTTAAAGCCTCCATTTGTACAATAACATCTGTATAAAGTGTACGACTGCCTTCTTTGCCTTCAGGCGGAATCACGATTATGGAACGGGTAGAATGCATAGACATAGATCACGGTCTCGTTCGAAGGATAGGTTGGGAAAGCGATTTCATTCCCGCTCTCGTTCTCCTTCTAAAAGGTAAATTACTTCATCCTCTTCCTTGGCAACTTTATTTAATGATTTGGAGATTCACTGATGAAACCATGGCTGCTGATCTGTGTTGATCTTTTTCACTTTTTGGGTTTTTTGGCCTTAAGTTTCCACATAACTATATTGTGGAGTCCTCGTTGCCCTTTTCTTTGCGTTGGAATGATTAGGTTTACCATGGAAATTGAATCTCTTTTATTGCAGTAGTACTCATAAAATTTGAAGGATAATCTGTTGGAAGTACCAAAACCATGGTTTGCGGACTTTGAGAAATCTTAATGTAAAGTTAGGCTTGCATCTATTTTGTTGTTGTAATTCACTACACAAAGTGCTTGTCACGTCTTAGGTGATTTTTGTATATACTTGATTTCGGGCGAATTCTTTAATTTTCTTTTACAGTAAAAGAGCAAGCGGCTTCGACATGGCTCCTTCTGTTACCCCTGCGCTGCCTAGTGTTACAATTGCAGGTAAGAATGAACTCTTTGAATTAACTTTTCCTTTTGCTCTAGGAGACCAGTGCTATTACTACAGCTTTCCACTTAAGCACTCTTATACTTGCTACTGTCTGTAAGATACTGTAATTTACATCTTTTTTATCGCATATTCTTTCTATAAAATGATTTTGTATGGAAACTGAGGAAGATTGTTGTGTTGTTGGCTGTTGTGTTGTTGTTCTGTCTGTGACTATGTTTACGTATGGGTAACAAGGCAATGTTGGAGTGCACGACCCACGGTGCTACGCCACTGTAGAGTCTGTGTTCAACGAGGAAACAATTCAAGTGGTCTGCTGGAGCTTCTTCAACTTTCAACCAAAAACTATTGGCATTTGGTAGACTTGCAAAAATATTCTCAGAAGCCAGAATGATGTACTTATTTTGCATATTCTAGTGCTTCCATATATGCTTTCATCTCATATGTCATGGCATAAGAAGTCCTTCGCTAGTTCGAATAATTTGCTACAAGTTTTGGAATCAACTTATCGTCCTTCTCAACTCATTGACAATTGCGTTCACTCCATTTTGTAGGACAATCTCCTGTGATTCCTCAAACTACGGCTGGAGTTTTTCCAGCTATCTCTCCTCTTGCAGCATCTCAACAGGTACTGAAAAAAAACTTACTTTCACTTCGTACATACCTTTCACTTTTCAGCTGTACTGTGCTTGATCTAAATCACTTTTTTGTCCATCACAGTTTGCAGCGATGTCATTGCTACCAGCACAAGCAATTAACCAGCAGGTATGCTAATGCTTGTTCACATTTTAATTTAACCTTTTTGGCATGAATGGACATTTGAACTTTTCCTTAACCTCTATCTTTTAGGCAACAAGGCATGCGCGGCGTGTCTATGTTGGAGGCCTTCCTCCCATGTCAAATGAACAGGTGGTACCTCTAGTTGACTTCTGTTTTCATTGGTTGCTTTTGGCTTATCTATGACAGATTAAAAGTGGAATTAAAGAGCAAATCATATCTGTTCTAATGTCATTCCCTTGTACATGTGATTCAAGTCTGTTATTAACTTCTTATATCTTTTTTTATTTTTCCTGCACATTATCAGGAGTCCTATACTATTTAATTTCTCCATTCTTAGACGAAAGCCAGCAGAAATATTCAAGTCTTTCTGGAAATTTTATTTCATTTTAACTCATTTTTGTATTCAAATCTTTGAGGTCAGTCACGTGCATTGCGCTGAAATTCTTCTAGTATCATAATGAATGCCATGCTAGAGAAACTAATTAGCAAGATGACCCTGTAATCATCATAAGTTAAAAAACCCGCCTTCTTCCTCTGTTTATTTAGGAAGTTGCTCCTTTAATTGGTTCTAAGGTGGTCATTGTTTTTTACTACATGTAACTTTTGTTGATCATGGATTTTTTTTGTTAAATTGAATAATTCATTGTCCAGTACTAGACTGCTGGCACATCTTCTACTTGCCAATTTTAATATGATTGCTAATTAATCTTATTTTTGCCTTGTAAACAGACAATTTCTGCGTTCTTCAGCCAGGTTATGACTGCTATTGGAGGAAACACTGCTGGACCAGGTTCCCTCTTCTTTTTTTTTCCTTCTCCTTTCCTTCTGTTTTTTTATTTTCTGTTTTCTTTTTCGCCTGTAGCCAGTAAGAAGTATCTTAGCTAGAAGTTCCACAAGCAGACCTACCTACTATTTCTTGTTATATCTGTCCAGATTTGATGCCAATTAGGTAGTGCATTTCAGGATTGAAACAAAAATATCTGAAAATTGAACATTTGATGTATGGTTTGTCCATGCGATATAAATAGTTGGAGTCAAGATATGTTCAGACTAACCATTAATATGATTGATTTCAGGTGATGCTGTTGTCAATGTGTACATCAACCATGAAAAGAAGTTTGCTTTTGTTGAAATGAGATCAGTCGAAGAAGCAAGTAATGCAATGGCATTGGATGGAATAATATTCGAGGTAAGTATCATTTCAAAGTCCTGTTTCGTGGCCATCAATTGTTCCTGTAGATGTTATTTGGGATATGACGAGTTTTATCTATGTTAGCTGTTTTAAAATCTTTGAAGACTTCCAGTCTTACCCATATAATTTTGAGAAAGCCTGCAAATATATACCTGAAAATGTTAACTGATAGTTGCTTGGCACTTTAGTTAAGAAAGTTTCTGCTGGAACTATTTTCTTTAGATTAAATTTGTAATAACTATTGATATCTTGATAGGGAGTTGCAGTGAGAGTTCGAAGACCTACGGACTACAACCCTTCTTTGGCAGCAACACTTGGACCTAGCCAACCAAGTCCTCATCTGAACTTAGCTGCCGTCGGCCTCACATCGGGGTGCGTACATTATGATCCATCTTGATGGAAAATATGCAAGTCTATGTCTTTCAGAAACAGCAGTTTTTGAAAGTCCTGTGTGCTTGTTATTGAAGGCCTCTACGGTATTTAGTCCAGGCATATATAGGACCGGCAGCAGTATTTGGGTTTTTATGAGCTTATTATGCATCTCCTATTCAGGGCAATCGGTGGTGGCTCAGAGGGACCTGATCGAATATTTGTAGGTGGTCTGCCTCACTTCTTCACAGATTCACAGATACGGGAGTTACTAGAATCCTTTGGGTACACATCCAACCGGTTTCTTCGTATATTTTTGCTAGTTAAGTATGATTCTAACGACCTGCTTTATGTATCCATTTTGACTTTTGTGACAGGCCTCTACGTGGATTTGACGTAGTTAAAGATAGGGACACTGGGAATTCCAAAGGTTATGGTTTTTGTGTCTATCAGGTAACATAAATCTACTAATAGTTGATAGGCATCCTTTTTTCTCGTCCTCACTCTTGCCTTGTTCTCTTTATTCGAAACCCTGCTTGATTTTTCAGGACCCAGCGGTCACTGACATTGCTTGTGCTGCACTTAATGGCCTAAAAATGGGTGACAGAACACTTACTGTACGCCGTGCTTCTGCTAGGTTTGTGTTGTCTGCTCATTGTAGATGCCCTCTTGGTGACTAATGTCGTGTGCATGTTTAAACATAGGCAAAAACTTGTGGACACTCCATACCTGTTGGTCCTTTTGAAACTGGTCTTTAAAACTCCATTCCTGTTGGTTTTACAAAATTTCATCAGGGAAACCATTTGAATGGGGTTCCTTCAGAAGGATCTATCTCACAGACTAGGCCATCAAGTAATAGAAAGTTCTATTAGTCGCAGAACATTTTGTCAAAATAGGTAATACCCTGTTAAGTAGCACAATAAGAAAGTTACATAAACTGTGTAAGCTCTTATGGAATTTTCTAAAATCAAACTACATGCTAGTCGGAGGGTTGAAGACCCAAAATTAGAAGTTCAGGGACCTGTTTCCTAATAACATGTAGTTTACTATGTGGGGTCCATACATTTTCACTCTTTCTTATATTTATCGATGTTACTAATTTTCATTGCAGTATGGGGCCAATCAAACCGGAGCAAGAATTGATTTTACAGCAGGCACAACAACAGATAGCTATGCAGGTAGTGTGAATCACCCGAAGGAATGTTGGGCATCATTTTTTTTTTTTTTTTTTTTCTTTTCACTTTTCATTACTGATCAGATATTGCTGTGTATAGAAAATAGCTTTACAGATTGGTGGGAGCCCACCTTTTCCAGTATCCGGAGTGGTGCTTTCTGTAGCATCTCCAACTAAAATTGTCTGTTTGACTGAGGTACATTCACCCCAGCCATTTGTTTTACCATTTTCCACATCAACCTTCGGAGGGAAAATTTTAGCATTATCGTGTGTTAAGGAATTAGTAAAGCACATAAATACCACGCTCTTGGTGTCATTTGTTAATACAGTAGTATAGGCTGTTTTGGCCCTGTTGGTAACATCTGCTTATTGGTGTTTTCAGTCATCAAATGCGTCTCTGATCAGGTCGCTAGGTTCTCTATATTTCGTACTTTGTAAGAAGTATACCTAACTATATAATTGCCTCCATTCCTGAAATATTTGTTAAGGTGGTCTCTATGGATGAACTGAAAGATGATGAAGAATATGAAGAGATATTAGAAGATATGAGAGAGGAGAGTGGGAAGTTTGGTAAGAACACTTTCAATTTGTGCACAATTTTGTTCTGCACGTGTGAATTTTTCTTTTGTTTTTTTCTTTTTGGGAAATGAAAACACTCATGTCCCATATATAAACTCTTTTCTCATTTTTTTTCTGAATCATTTCAGGCGCATTGGTCAACGTTGTTATTCCTCGTCCTACTCCAACAGGAGAGATGATTCCTGGAGTTGGAAAAGTAAGCACAAATTCTTTCTCTCCGATTCATTTATGTTATCGGCTCCAAAGACAATGTGTTGGCTACCTGACTAAGATCTTAGCATCATGTATACAAAAAGGGTCGGCTGATTTTGTTATGTTTATCCAGGTGTTTTTGGAGTTTGCGGATGCCGCAAGCTCCGCGAGGGCAAAGGCGGCTCTTCACGGAAGGAAATTTGGTGGAAACGTTGTTACCGCGGCATATTATCCGGAGGACAAGTTTCTAAATGGAGATTATGGGGCGATAGCGGAGGCTTAAACAAAACCCTAGCTGCCTCCTTGTTGTGCCACTTCACTAGCCATATTTTTCTCAATTGTACTTTTAATCCAAATCAAAACTACCTTACCAAAAGTTATTGCGAACACCGGTGATCCTTTGAAGTGCTTCTGCTCCGTTTGTGCGTAGGTAGCTTGCTTTTTCGTTTTGATTGTTACGACGCAGTTACCCTTCTTTTTTGTTCATAGTGAACTTTTCTTTTAAACATGTATTCATGTGTAAACTGTATACTTGAAGGATTGCTGTTAGGAACTTTCCCGAGAACTAGAAGCAGGGGTTTGAAACTCTCCCAAACTAACAGGGTTCAAACCTCTGACCTTCAGTTAAGTTCTTCTGGACTAATATAGTTTACTATTCTAGATAGTGATTCCTGATGTTTTTGTGTGCACCTTTGGAAGTTTAGAAAATTCAAAAGCTCATTCAAAAATGGGTGCTTGTGAAAACACACTTATAATCTAGACCACTTTTTTTTTTTTTTTTTTTTTTTTTTTTTTTTTTTTTAAGTGAGAAAGGGGTAAGGTATACACTTTATTTTTTTTAAAAAAAATAAATTTAGTTAAAAATATGAAGCACTTATGTTTTGGACTAAGGACATGGGGTATTAAAGTTCTTACTCAACTGAGCACATTTTTTCAAGCCTCGTTTCTAGGTGGGTGTTTGGCTTCTTACAAAATTTTCCAATGGGCGTTTGGCTTCTTGCGAAATATTCTAGAAAGCAGTTTTGTCTAAACAAAGACTTTTTATTTTTTTAAGTTTCTAAAAAAAGAGATTTATTTATTTTTTTTTGTGAAAAAATATTATTTCTGTTTTCTAATTTTTTATCTAGAAAACGAAAACAGTAGAACAGAGTATTTTCAGAAAAAAAAAAGTTTTTTTAAAATAATTTCCTATATTTTTTTTAAGAAATCAAACACTCACTCAATGCCAATTGAATATATATATATATATATATATATATATATATATATATATATATATATATATATATATAAAATACTACATACACTCCAAAAAGAAAGAGGTGCACACCTTAGATGTTAGGGGTGTGAGAGATGTCTAAATAAAGAGAAACAACAGAAATTCTACACCCTATAAATAAATGAAAAATAATGGTCTAAATGTGAATGGTGTATAAAAATTGAAAAATGCTAGATGTACACCACAATTAGGGTGTACATTTTACACCCACCCCATTTTGGGGTGGGGTGAATTTTATTCGTCTCATCGATGAGACGAGTGGAAAAATATCTATTCCAGGATGGGGTGGGTGTAAGATGTACATTCTATTTAGGGTGTACAAGTAGCACTCCTCATAAAAATTTCCTCTAATTTAAGAAAGTATAAAATACAACTGCTATTAAAAAAATACGTACATATGTACATATGTATATGTACAGTAGTATTTGTATCTGAGTAAAGAAATGTTGCAAAGTGATGGTTGGTGCTTATTCTGGTGATGGGAATAAATAAAATAATAATTAAAGAATCAAATTATTAAGGAAAAAGTTAAATGTACATTTTATTTAAGTTGTATATTTTATATTTTATTTATTTTAAAATAAGATAAATTTTATTTGTCATTTTAAAATGACGAGTGAATAAATATTTATCTTAAAATGAACTAGATGTAGATGTACATCTCAAATATATATATATATATATAAGTTAGCTCAATTATTAATTAATAGTAAGATGCTGTGCACACGTAGAATAGGTCAATTATTAATTAATAGTAATTAAAGATCCGAACCAGACCTGGGAAACAGTACCTGCCCATCTCGAGATATGCTTACGTGTGTACGACAAGGCTCCCTTATCCTTATCTGGCCTCATTATTAACAAATTTTTAGGGTGATGTTTATTGGTAAGTGATGTTAATTTACATTTTTTTAAAAAAATTTCAATTCATTACTTAAAAAGGAGATATTTAAATCTACAACCAAAAAAATAAAAAAAGTTCCTAAGATTTCAGCCATGAAGTAGGAGGTGGTTTTCTCCATAGCAATGGTATCCGCATCAGTGTGTACAAATCAAATTTTTTTATAAAAAAATAAAATAATTTTTTGAAAAATTTATAATATGATGGACAAATCTAAAAGACAAATTTATTTAGTTGAGAACACAGATAATGCAGTGCCACATTCATATTTTAAAATATTTTTTAATATAATATTATTATTGTAAAAAATTAAGAATGACTATTATATTTTTAAAAGTATTAAATAATTGATGTTTATAATTTTTTTATTTTTAGATTTATTTTTGTCACTAATATTATTTTTTAAACCATACTATTTTATCAACCACCTACTAAAATTAAACGTTTATTATCATTAGCACCAACAAGTTAGTACTTTCACTGGGAGCTTTTAAAGATCTGCTGCTTCTCGTATTAATTTTTTTTTTCAAATTTTTTAAATTTTAAAATTTTTTAAATTTTAAATTTATAATTTTTTAAAATTTTAAATAAAAATAAAAATAACACAGACATGACAGAAGATGTGCTGAAAATTTTTCATATGTGAAACCGGTGGGGACGCAACAGGCGCCGTTCGCGCCGCCACGGTGGACGAGTGGCCCTTGCGATCGTGTCGGATGTGACGGGGCATCCGCGGACGGGGTGAAAAAAAATCGGTTCAGCGGCGTGTCGGTGGTGACGTGGATCACTGTCACCGGATAAGCTCCATACGACCTCACCGCTCCCTTCTTTTATCCTTACCCCCGTAAATTTCTTCACTATTTTCTAACTTTTTATATATTGAAAAAATTTATATTAATTTTAATATATATATATATATATATATATATATATATATATATATATATATTATTGTAGGGAATAGATTTCAAATTTTTTAAAAAATACCTACAAATTTATTTTTATAAAAAAAAATTTACTAATTCAACGGCTAATAATGCGAAAGGTAAGTGCACCGGTGTGTAATAGGACCCAAAATCTGGTCTTGTTGTTGGAAAACGCACATCCTTATCCACAATCCTCGTCCGTTTGTCACGTCACGTGCAACAACAGTACAGAAAAAAAAAAAAAAAAAAAAGGGAAAATTACACGCGCGCACACGCTACAAATTCCTTTTTAATCACATCAATCTTATCCACGCTCTAATAAATAAATAAATACCTTCTATATATATATCTGCATCATCACCTCAATGAAATCCTCTCACTCCAATTGATTCTCCTTTGTTTCTGCATTCCTCAGTATTGCATTCGCATTTGCAATTGCACTGCAGGTTTAGGCAAAATAAGCTACAAAATGCTGGCTATATTCCACAAGCAATTTGCGCACCCTCCTCAGGAGCTGAACAGCCCCGCTGAGTCGGCGAACATTCCGTCCGGCAAGCCCGGGGCCTCCGCGGCCTCCCGCCGGCCCGAGGAGATCCTCCGCCACTTCCACTCCGCGTACCCGCCCGACTCATTCTCCGCCACCTTCGGCGGTGGCGCTGCCCTCGCCTGCGTCGGCCCCTGCGGCCGCAGCTCCTCAACCCACCGAAGGTTAATTTAACTACCTTTCTTTCTTTTCTTTAAGAAAAAGATAGCTCTTTTATTTATAAAGTAACGCCAACTTAGAGAACAGATGAGATAGAGATAATCAAGCCCTTGAGGGGAAAAACAAAAAAATTAAAAATTAAAAATAATAAAAATAAAGATAAAATTGTGGAATTGCCGAAGCTACCCGTTAATTTTAAAATTTTGAATTATTAAAAATATACAATTAATCTATTTATAGCGTACGCACACGTAGCGCCTACAAGAATTTAATTTATCTCAATATTGAGTTTATTATTAATTTTCTTATCGTGAGGTTCATTATGAATCGTATTTTTATTCATTTTATTTGACTTATTCAATTTAATTTATTAATTTTTTAAATTTAATATTACGAAATAAAAAATTAAATTTATTTTTAATTTATAGATAAATAACCAACCGATAAAAAAAAAAAAAAATAGAGAAAGAGCCGTTATGAAATGTATCCAATTTCAAAAATATTTTTTTGTCGCTTTGATTTTTCAGAAAGGAATTTTTTGGAAAATTTGTTTACAAATTTTATGATTTTTTTTAAAAAAATAAATAAATAAATAAATATTTTGATTTTTTTTTTAAAAAAAAATAAGTTTTATGCTTTTTCTAGGAATCATATAAATGCGAATAATCACAATTTTTTTTTTGTAGGATCACTCCATATTTTTTTTATTATTATTATTATTCCCAAAAACATATATAATTGGCATGATTTGGTGGAGTGAATTGTGACTATGCTCTAATTTTAGCAGGGTCAATATATATCATTACCTAAAACATTAATTATTACCTAAAATTCCCAAATTAATAATGCACCCAATCACTTGGTTGTACTCCCCTAAGTCCTAATTTGATTAATTCCTGCAACAATATTTGTTGTCCATTAAACATTAAGATACGTATAGTAGTAGTAGTGTAGACTAAGATTGCAGTAATTTGAAACCAGACTGTTCTGCTGCTTCGACGAGACGTACTGCACGTTCGCGGGCAGTCTGCACAACCTGAGCAGCCTGATCCGGCAGTACGGCCTGTGCAGCAAGTCGACGAACGAGGCGCTGCTCGTCATCGAGGCCTACCGCACGCTGCGCGACCGCGGCCCCTACCCCGCCGACCAGGTCGTCAAGGACCTCTCCGGCTCCTTCGCCTTCGTCGTCTACGACAACAAGGCCGGCACCGTCTTCGCCGCACTGGTGCATTCTTCTTGCCTTTCCTATCTGCATTTGATTTTAAATATTTAAATTTTGTCAAACTTTCTATAATTTTTAAATTTAGAAGGTGCCTAAATGTGAATTTCGCGTGGTGTGAAAAACTACACTGTAGAGCTCGGACGGAGGGGTTACGCTGTACTGGGGGATTGCGGCGGACGGGTCGGTGGTGATCTGCGACGACCGCGACATCATAAAGGGCAGCTGCGGCAAGTCCTACGCCCCTTTCCCGACCGGTGAGTACTTTAAAAAGTAGCTTCTTTGAATTCAGTTTACACCATATAAAATTATATGAAATAACTTGCTTGGTTGGGCCACTAGAACTCAATTAATCCTCGGGCTGGGCTACACGAGTCCCCGATCCAACACGGCCCGATCTGATTTGATGAACTCGGAATTGAATTTATATATATATTGTGTGTAGTTAATTAATCTGAATTGTTTACTTCCGTGTTCTTCCATTTGGGCATCAAATGGTCTTTAACTCATGCATGGTTGGGATTTGGTTGGATCAGGGTGCATGTTCCACAGTGAGTATGGGTTGAAGAGCTTCGAGCACCCGATGAACCGGATGAAGGCGATGCCGAGGGTCGACAGCGAGGGCGTGATGTGCGGCGCCAACTTCAAGGTCGACACCTACTCTAAGGTCGACTCCATGCCGCGAGTCGGCAGTGCCGCAAACTGGACCGCGTGGGACGACTCCCTTTAGCCCACCTCTCTCTCTCTCTCTCAATGCAACAACATGATTCAATTCGACACGACACAATCTCAAACATGTTGTGGTCTTCTAAATTTTCTTCTTTTCTTGCGATGTGTAGTTTACACTTGTGACTGATGGTAGTGTGATGTGTTGTTGAAGCAAATAAGTGTTAAGAGGTGTCCAGTGATTCCCTGATAGGTAGGGTATATATTTGGACTACCTTGGCTAATTTGATGTAGTCTTGTTGTTTGACTTAGTCTTGGATAAAGAAAGTCAACCTGGTATTATGAACTGAAAATATATGCTAGAAGCTCATAGCTGCAATGTCAAATGAATCTTTTGTTGGAAATATGGTATTCATCTGTAATAAGAATTTCAAATTAATTTTTTATTATCAATTTATTTTCTCAATAGAAATTGAAACCAATATAATTACAAAAGAAAAAATAAAATAAAATAAAAAATACAGATAAAACAAAATTTATGAACCAACATAAGAATTACATGTGACTCCTTTTTAACAATAAAATAGTTTCAACTCATAATTTATTATTATATAATTTATCAACTAAAATGTACCAAATTTTAATATAATTAAAAATTCTACTCTAATAAATATTTAAATATAAATTAATTTATCTTTTAATATATTTAAATATTAATTTTAATCTAATTAAGATTTATCCTAACATCTCTCTAAGGCCTTTTGAACTCACAAGAATTGATAATGCTCAACTTGTTAATATGCGCATGGGTGACTAAGTGCCTGTTTGATTTTGCTGGACTGTTTAAGTACTATTTAGTAAAATGTTATTTAAGAACTACTATTAATAAAAAGTAATGTATATATGTCAAAATCTTTTCAATAATTTCTCCCCAAGCAAAAGTCAGAAGTTGAAAATTAAAGTGTCGATCTGCGAAGGCTCCAAATGCCGTCTCAAATTAATTTTTTATATTCTTTTTCGCTAAAATCACATTTCACCTTTTTGTCGCTAAAGAATTTCTAAACATTTCTGATTGTGATTGATAGCAAGAGCATGGATTTTTTTTTGAAAGAAAAATAGCATGTTATTTGCTTTGTTTATTTTAGACTTCGAATTCAGGTCACGGATATCAACCACCAAACTCTTTGCCACGTGCACTAAGGACGGTTGATTATTAATTAAAAATTTAGACCTTAAAACCTCATGTTTGACCAGACTGCAATTTTTTTTTTTTTTTTTTTGCCCTCTCATTTGTGGCTGCCTACTTATGAAATTGATAATGATGTTTACTGTTTTCAAATCCAGTTTTAATTAGTACATGAGGCTCAACTTTTTTTTTTTGTCTTTTACTACATTAATTTTTTTATAATTAATTAGTAGTCTAGATCTTAAATTTTTTAAAAAGTATCAATATGTCGTTCTATGCATGTGTGCTATCAATATTTTTTAACCGGATATGGTGTTGATTAAGTATAATTAATTGACTCGTTCTTTAAAAAGTTGTTGGCCAAGTTTATTATTACTTATATTAATATTAGAGAAGTAGATACGAACATTTTGATTATCTATTGTACATTATAGGATTCAAAGATTAGTTTACTAAACCTGAATTGACCCATGATGAAGGCTAATTGTTCATTTATGTTCATTTCAATTTCTCATCAAATTAATAATTTGGGTGAGTCATTTATTTATTTTACACGAAACTCGTAGCTTCATCTGCTACGAGGAACAATAAACTTTGGCTAATTATTTATTAGTTAAAATAGATCTAATTTTTTATTATGTAATAATAGACTCAGAATACTAATAAACTGAATTGGATAAGTCCAATAAATTGAGTAGAATTAAAGTCCACAATAGATTTAACGATAAGAGATTCTATAATAAATCCAACATCCAGATAAATTAAGTTCGGTCGAAACTCCTAAGCGTTGTGATTAAGCTCTTAAGTAAGATAAATACGTCTTTTTTATAAGCACATATTTTTGAAATAAATTAGTTAGCGCTTACGATCAACATAAACTGCTTAATTGAATAAAATCTGCACATTACTCTATAAAAGTAGTGCAAACTTCAAATATAAAAGCTTTTGAAAATGTCAATAAGAGTTTGAGGAATCTCTATACATTATTATTATTATTATTATTATTATTTTTTTTGAGGTAGCATGTTCACTACAGAAAAAAACGCTCGTAGAGGTGGTTGTAAAAAGCCGATTGTTACAACCGCCTCTAATGTATAGTCATAGAGACGGTTTAGAGGCGATTTTTAAAACCCGCCTCTATTAAGTTAAAAAAAAATATTATTATTTTTTTCAACTTTCAAAATTCTAAATTTTTCCCATGTAGCATCATCTCCAAGAAACCATCCCTCTACAGTATCATCTCCAGAGACCTACCCTCTACAGCATCATCTCCAAGGATCTCCTCCAAGATAAGTCCTCACACCTCCCTCACATCCCGCGTCGTAACCCTAGCCCGGTGCCCTGCGAGCCCTCTACCGCCGGGCTCCTCCTTCCCGGCACCGCACCGCCGACCCACCACCACCACACCCCCCCTCGCTAGTACAGAAAAATTTTCAAAGTTTAAGCAGAAGATTGATGGTGGTCAATTTTTTGTCGAAAATTTTTATATTTCTCTCCAGTCAGATAACCCACTATGATGTCGCAATAATCGTTAAATCTCATCTTGTTAATTAGGACATTACTTTTGGAATTACTCAGTCTCCCATAGCCTGTTAACTGATTGGGCGTTTAAAAATGACTACGAAACGAGCCCTCAAGCAATGATACGATGAATTCCCATCCCACAAAAAGATGTTCAACCGTCTCATATTCCCACTATAGGGTACACAACTTTTTTCTACTTACCAACTCCTTTTAGCTAGGTTGTCCGTAAGATTTGAATTTATTCTTACGTTTTAAATAAAAAACCTCTGACCGATCGAGTTTTTCAGAATTAAAATCAATACTTTCTTTCAACTAATTAATTTGACTGCAAATTTTCATATCACATATTGGAAAGCAAATTTCTCAGTTCAAAAATATATATATATATATATATATATATATATATATATATATATATATATATATATATATATATATATATATATATATATATATATATTAATAATAAATAGTTCTTAAATTGTTGAACGTCAAAAAGGACAAGAACCGATAAAGTTTGAAATTTTTCCATTTAATACAGTAGCTTGATGATCTATTATTATTATATATTTTTTTTCAGAAAGAGAGAAATTATGTTTACTATTGTAATATTCAACAAGCACGAACGAAAATCGTATGAGAAGGAATTGTCAAACTAGCAAGTCCATGATCTAAATTAATAATGCTAATTAGATAAAAAAAAGTAATATAAAAAAAAACTGCACATCATATAAAATTAAATTTTTATAAAAAATAAAATGGATGACTCGAAACCAAATAAGATAAAAAAAAAAAAAGCGCAAGTGAGAGAATACAGTACCAAATCGGCGATCTTGCAATGATCGAATTCTTCGAGAGAGTTTCGAAAAAAAAAAAAAAAATCTTTTCGTATCTTTTTCCAAATTCGAAAATTTGTAATCTATGAAGAAAGAAGCTACATTAATTTTTTCGATTGCCCAAATTTATAACTTACGCGATAAAAAAATATTTTACATCCTTTCGATTTTTTTAAATTTATAATCTATACGTAGATAAAAAAAAAATAAAATATATTAGTGAGAGTGCAGAAAAAAATATTATCATATAACAAAAAATAATAAAAATTTATATATTTATATATAGATGATTTCTTTGTATGATTGTTCTTCGCCTTAAATGTGTAACTAAGAACAGAAAAAAAAAAAAAAAAAAAAAAAGAAAAAAAGAAAAAAAAGAAGTAAGAATTAGTAAATTAATACGAGTTCGACTAAGGAATTATTCTACACGAGCTCATGCAACTTTCTAGAAGGGGAAAGAGCATCAACGTTAGGGTCACTTTCCAACTTTCTTTTTTCTTTTTTTTTTTTTTCGTTTTGTTTAGAGACCACGTTGTTTCATTTTTATAGTCTAATTTATTATTTTTTTTGAATGAAATAAATTAAGTGATATTTTTTTTAAAAAATAATAATAAAAATGCAGTCGCCTCTTACGTTGCATCCTATGTCATCGGAGTCAAACGTTCAAACGCGTATTTTAATTTCTATCATTTCTATTTATGGCTCAAAAAGTTTCACACAATATATATAAGGGATAATTGCCTGTGTACCCCTGAAATATGAAGAAATATCTGATTTACCCCTCTTATTTTTTTCTTTCTAATATACCCTTCATACGTTCCACCGTTATTAAAAATACCCCTACCGTTTTCCTTTGTTAAGTTAACTAGGGTTAAACTAGAGTTAAATAATAATCGGAGTTGAAAACTATCAGATATACCTATTTTGCCCCGGTTTAGGGTTTAGGGTTTAGGGTTTTAGGGTTTAGGGTTTAGGATTTTTTTAGGGTTCTAGGGTTTAGGGTTTAGGGTTTTAGGGTTTAGAGTTTAGGATTTTTAGGGTTTTTAGGGTTTAGGGTTTTAGGGGTTTAGGGTTTAGGGTTTAGGGTTTAGGGGTTTAGGGTTTTAGGGTTTAGGGTTTTAGGGTATATTTGAAAGGGCAAAATAGTAATTACACACAGATAACGGCAGTTTCAAACGGTACACTAACAGAGTTTAACTTCAGGGGTATTTTGGAAAGAAGTTGGAATGTAAGAAGTGTAGTTTTAATATTAGCCTTCTAAGAGGGGTAAATCTGAAAACAGAGAAATTTTTAGGGGTACGTAGGAAATTGCCCCTATATATAATGTATTAAATACGTGTACGTTGTTGTTGCCATTGAACTAGCACGTAGAAGACCCCTTGAGTAAAAGCTACTCATCATTCATCAATGTCGTGTAAAGTTATACTCTGGTCAAATAAAAATTAAAAACTACTAGTTGAAGTTTAGGTACCATTGCTATTTTTACAAGTACTATTCTTCTTTTGGCATAATTCTTTACTTTGAATTAATATATATATATATATATATATATATATAGAGAGAGAGAGAGAGAGAGAGAGAGAGAGAGCTACACTACAACAAAATTAGGTTATAGGGACACATGCTTGTGACACTTTTGTATAAGTGTCCTATCTATATTTCATCTATATCCAAAATTAAGTTATAGGGACAGATTTTTAGGACACATTACAAAAATGTGTCGATGTATATCCTAGCGACGGCACATATAACAACACTTACAATAAGTGTCGGTATTTTTGTCAGCGACACTTTTTTTAGAATTTAGAAATACTTAAAAGTGTCGCTATAGCCTAATTTTATTGTAGTGGAGAGAGAGAGAGCGCTAGCGTTGAAGATGCTATTAAGTTTTTAATTCTTAAATTAAAAGATCTGTGGTTGAGATGATAGTGAATTCCTTAAATTTAATAGGTCGTTGAAAAAACAGTAAAATTTAAAAGGTAAAAATTATCAAAGGAGTTGATCTAAGGGTAGAAAACTTAATAGTACCAATAACTTAATACTATTAATAATATAGTAACCGGACTATATATATATATATATATATATATATATATATATATATATATATATATATATATATATATATATATATATGGGTTCGGCTACTATACTCTTATGAGCAAAAATTTTTCATACTCATAAGTTTTCATCCTTTGGATGAAGAAATGTGCGGCTAGGATTATAGTAGTTCCTAAGATTTTTACTATTTCTGTGATGACCTGGATCTCCGCAGAGCTGTTGCGGTGCGTTGGGGTGGCCATTGGAGGCCTACCCGGTGTGCGGGAGGTGTTTGGGGCACGATTGGACACTAGTGTTGGACTTTGGACTTAAATGGATCACGCGGGTGATCGGGGGACCCCGTCGGATGCTTAGAGGTGTTTTCGCGCGAACCGGATATTCAGATTTGGACTCGGCGCGAAATTCGGATTGAAAATACCTTTCCGGGAGCCTCCGGCAAATTTTAGGATTGGAATTTGGCAAAACGGACGCCGGATTTGGAATCAGCGCGCGAAAACGGTCAAAACGGACTACCCACTTGTGAATTTTGTGCAAGGGTTACTGTTCACCGCCGGAACAGTAACTCCGGCGATCGCCGGCGGCGGCCGGCGGCGGCGGGCAGCGGCGGAAGGCGGCGGAGGGCGCTCGGGCAGGCGGCGCGCGGCCGCGGGCAGGCGCTGAGGGCGCGGGCAGGCGCGGCGGGGGCGCGGGCAGGCGGCCGGTCCACGCGGCGGGCGTGCACCGAGGGGGGTGCCACGTGGCACGATCTTGTTGGGTGGCTCACAGCACCCGGTCCACGGATCAATGTTGGTGCACGGTGGACCGACGGTAGGACACGTGGCGGCTTTGATTGGTTCGGTGTTGTGCTCCCGGTCCACGCAAGGGGTGGAGCAGGTGTACGCGACGTGCGGGGTGCGCGGTTCACGGGCGGTGCACGGTGGTTGGGGCCACGTGGCGCGCCTCCATTGGCGGGTTCACGTGCACCGGGCGCAGCGAAAATTTTTGGGGACACAGAGGGAATTTTTGAAAAGATTTTCTGGTTTTCCTATTAATCCCATCCGAGGGCTCTTCAAGGGGGATTTTCGACCCCTTCGAGACCTCAGCTCGAAGGGGAGGTGAGAGGGAGATTTCTTCTCCTTCAAGAGGAGATTACACCTACCAAGTTTCAGATTTTCGGGTGGCACGGATTTCGAGATCTCGATTTTACGGCGCGGCGCGACGTTGCGTTTTCTGTGTTCTTCTTCGGCGCAGCAGCAGTGTTTTAGCTCCCCCGGCTACCCCGAGCTCCTTTTTCTGTGATTTTTGCGCCGTTGGCTTCACGACAGGTAGGGCTTCATCTTTCATTTTGATCGCGCATTCTGATTTTGCTTCTTTGGCTCGGATCCCGAGGTAACAATGGTCCCCTTTTTCTGTGAGGAATGTGAGGACAGCATCGGAGTATTTTGGCCATATCTTCGCGCACGAGCGTCTGATGGAGACGAGCTTATACAACTTTTTCATCTACAGATCGCAAGGAACGCGCTCGTATTTTTATTGGAATTTTTGTGAGATTTATTTCGAGGTGAAAATTACTGTTTTCTCAGTGTACAGTGCGCAGTCTTTTTCCACAGTTTGTTGTTTGGATCATCACCTTGCCAGATTTTTATCTTGACTTACCGAACTCTGATTTGGGCGTGCAAGGTACCGTTGCGAAGCTAGCGACGCAAGGATCGCTGTGATATTTTTCTTGGAATTTTCTGGGCACTTTCTGCAGGTGATAATTTAACAGTTTCGAATCCGAGGTTGTATAAGAGCATTAATTGGGAGCCTAAGTGTAATTAGTGAGCTTTGTATTGTATCAGGAATATTACGGGTGTGCTAAAATTGTGGGAGCAAGGATTTGGAGTTTTTGGTATTTTCAGCTGTACGGATTGGGACAGTTGCACTTCAGGTGGGTGGTTGTTGCTTACCTCTATTTTGACATGCTCACTAGGAATATTAGAGTGACCCCTTTACTTGGACATCTTGATTAATCATAATCGGGGTTGGGTTATGCATGCCTGTGTGGGGATTGGGTATGGATATGTTAGCGTTTAACCTTGCATGTGGAATGGAATATTTATTTTGGACTATTTGATTATCCTGTTAGTGGTTGGTACTATTTGAGGATTTTATGACATGCATAGGTGGATAGTGATGCTTTATTATGGAACATGGATTATAGACATGTGTGGTTGGATAATGTTTTAGCATGATGGTTATATCTATGCGGAGCTATTAATTGTTACACATGTGGAACCACTATTGGACACCTTTTCCTTTATTTCCTTGAGAACACTTGCATGCTTGTATGGACATCTAGATAGGCCATCTTTTATCGCTACACTTTCATGCTGGAACTTGACTTAGGAGAAACCTTGTTTGCTTCTTTTCTCCTTTTCGTTAGTCAGGTGGTTCTTGTTGCTCGGGTTTGAGCAGGGGTTTGGGATAGTGTAGCCGGGGCCTGGATTGTGGATTATGGGTTTTGGCGGCGACCGCGGATATTGGGCGGTTGACCGGATGTCGGTTATAGGACATCGGTGATAGGGCATGATTATGGACTACGGGGTTTTGTGGCAACCGCGGATAGTAGGCGGTTGACCAGATGTCGGATGTGGGACATGATTGTGATTGTGGGTATTGCGGCAATCGCGGATTTTGGGCGATTGACCGGATGGTTACTTTTGCATCTGATTGGGAATCAGTTTTCTTTTAGTGGAGGGTTGTGTTCCACTGGGGCTTTATAGTTGTGATCCAGTCCTGCTTTTGATACTCTTACCGGCGCGGTTATTGCCCGGTAGTGTTTGATATTTTACCGGCGCGGTTATTGCCCGGTGATGCTTTCCTCGTGTGGGTCGCTCCCCTCGAGTTCCCCTCCGGAGGCCGGGGTCGGACAGTTATTGACGGTTTTGCTATCACATCGGCGCGGCTTTTTGCCCGATGATGAGGGCGGCAGCAGGAGTTTTGCTATCACATCGGCGCGGCTTTCTTGCCCGATGATGAGGGCGGTACAGATTGGGTTCATCTGGGACGGTTGGTTATTGTTTCTTATGGTTATTCCAGTCTAGGACTGCATTTTAGAGGCATAGTAGTGGTAGATCTCCCTTTTTCAGCAGTTTCATTTCTTACCACTCTTCTTTCCTTTTCGCCTCTGGTAGACCTAGTGGGTGCGTCAGAGTTTGAGGTTTTACCCACTAGGGGAGGCTACTGGTTTACTAGTAGTTCTCACCCCCATTCTTCTTTCCTCTTTTTCTTCTTCCTTGTTTTGCAGAGTCTTCTGCGGGTGCTACTGGACTTTCAGTGGCGGGTCGAGGAGAGAGGACGGCTGTGTAGATAGATCTCGAGGCAGGATGAGCGTGTTAGCTGGACTGTTGGTGTACCCAGGTTTTCCTCAGACGGTTGTACTTTCACTTTTGGGACTGGCTTTTGCCAGCAGGTTGTATGCATTTATTGTGAGCTGGGAGAGACTGATGTATCATTTATACTGATGTATTGTATTTTATTTCCAGCTTCAGTCTGAGATGTATTAGTTTTAGTTCAGCTCTGTTTTTATTGCTCTTTTATTATTATCTCTTTATATCTGAGCAGGTTTGGCGCTTCGTGTACACGGGAAATACCGTGTGCACGGCGGATCTGTAGACGGGCCCGGGTTCTGGTTTACACCCGGGGCGTGACAATTTCTCCAACAATCTAGTAAACCCTAGGGCTGCGTTTGGAATCGGGATAGGCTGGAATTGGCTATTCTGGGGATAAGGATAAAGTACGGAATTAGAGCTTAAACTCGTTTGGGATGGTTCCAGGGATAAGGCAATTCGTGTTTGGTTTAATAATGAGGAATAGGAGGGATAAAGAGGATAAGATGGGTAAATTACCTTTTTTGCCCCCAAGAGTTATTATGTGATAAAAGTTGTTAAAAATTGATTAGTTCGTTTTAATTAATGGATTAATAGTTTAAAAAAATAAAAGTAAAATTATAATCGTAATTAAAATATATAATTTAAAAATAATACATTTAATTATTATTTATTTTTTCAACTTAAAATTTAAATTTATAATTTAAAATTTCAACATTTTAATTTGAAAATTTACAATTTTATAATATTAATTTTAAATAATTAATTTTTTAACAAAATACCTTTTTAAAATTTCGCAAAATTTATATATTTGCTAAATATTTGTAAATTTTCGCCCACGAGCTTTATTATGTCATTAAAATATTGTAAACTCGTTTTTCTGTTTTAATTAATGGATTAATAGTTTAAAAAATTAAAAGTAAAATTATAATCGTAATTAAAATATATAATTTAAAAATAATACATTTAATTTATATTTAATTTTTTCAACTTAAAATTGAAATTTAAAATATAAAATTTCAACATTTTAATTTGAAGATTTACAATTATATAATTTTAATTTTAAAAAATTAATTTTTAACTTTAATTTTTTTAAAATTCACAAAATTCGTATATTTGATAAATATTTGTAAATTTGTACCCACGAGCTTTATTATGTCATTAAAATTTGCTAAACTGTTTTTCTCATTTTAATTAATTAATTATTGGTTTAAAAAAATAAAAATAAATTTATAATCATAATTAAAATGGTTATTTAAAAAATTTACATTTAATTTAATGTTAACTTTTTCAAATTAAAATTAATGGATTAATGGTTTAAAAAATTGTGATAAAAGTTGTTAAATCTAATTATTTCATTTTAATTAATGGATTAATAGTTTAAAAAAATAGAAATAAAATTATAATCATAATTAAATTATATTATTTAAAAATAATTTAATTTAATATTTTATTTTTTCAAATTAAAATTAAAATTTAAAATATAAAATTTCAACATTTTAATTTTAAGATTAAAATTTTATAATATTTATTTTAAATAATAAATTTATAATATTTATTTTAAATAATAAATTTAAAATTTTATAATATTAATTGTGATGATGAGAGTGTATTGGGAAGAGAGAAAGGAGGTGGGATGAAGGAAAAGAGAGAGAGGAGAGAGGGATTTGTGATGATGAGAGTGTATGGGAAGAGAGAAAGGAGGAGAGAGGAGAGAGATGTGAGGAGAGAGTTTTTATTAAAATAATATGTTGGGATGAGATAAAGGAGAAAAAAGGGTAGTATGGTAAAAAATTTAATAGTAAAATATTATGGGGATTGTTTATACCAGCTATTTCCTTGTTCTGGGATAAGCAATACCAGACGGTTCCAGAGCGTTTGGGAGAATAAGGGGGATATCCCCGCTATTCCCGGTTCCGTTCCAAAAACAAACGGGGCCCAGGGGAACCACTATCATCATATAACCGCACATTCCTTCATTCAAGGGTGAAAAAGTTATGAGTATAAAGAAATTTATACTCATAAGAGTATTGTAGTCCTACGCTATATATATATATATATAGAGAGAGAGAGAGAGAGAGAGAGAGAGAGTAAAGCTTATATACTTTTAAAAGTATAAAGTAATTTATGCTTGTAAATTTTTTATCATTAGATTTGTATTGAAATTTATATTATCATAAAGTCAACTAAAGAGAGAGAAAGAAAAAATAAAAAATATAAATCTCAATACAAATCTAATGATAAAAAATTTATTAGCATAAATAAAATTGTGCTTTTAAAAATATATAAGCTCTACTCTCTCTCTTTATATATATACTAGTTAAAGACCCGCGCTTCGCGGCGGCCGAATAAATTTACACTAAATTAATATTAATAAATAATAAACAGATAGAAATAGTAGGATGTTGCCTGAACTATAGAACATTTTGAAATCTTTTGTCATTACTGCTAAAATCGATGGTACTTGAGGTGTACTAAAATTTAAAAAAAGGGATAATTGCCTGTGTACCCCTGAAATATGAAGAAATATCTGATTTACCCCTCTTATTTTTCTCTTTCGAATATACCCCTCATACGTTCCACCGTTATTAAAAATACCCCTACCGTTTCCCTTTGTTAAGTTAACTAGGGTTAAACTAGAGTTAAATAATAATCGAAGTTGAAAACTATCAGATATACCTATTTTGCCCGGGTTTAGGGTTTAGGGTTTAGGGTTTAGGATTTTTTAGTGTTTTAGGGTTTAGGGTTTAGGGTTTTTTAGGGTTCTAGGGTTTAGGGTTTAGGGTTTTAGGATTTAGGGTTTAGGATTTTTTAGGGTTTTAGGGTTTAGGGTTTAGGGTTTAGGGTTTACGGTTTAGGGTTTTAGGATTTAGGGGTTTAGGGTTTTAGGGTTTAGTGTTTAGGGTATATTTGAAAGGGCAAAATAGTAATTACACACAGATAACGGCAGTTTCAAACGGTACACTAACAGAGTTTAACTTCAGGGGTATTTTGGAAAGAAGTTGGAACATAAGAAGGGTAGTTTTAATATTAGCCTTCTAAGAAGGGTAAATCTGAAAACAGGGAAATTTTTAGGGGTACGTAGGAAATTGCCCCTTAAAAAAAATATTAATCTCATTTCAAAGTAAGCTGTAGTTCAGGTAAACTATGGATGATTTCAACCCAAAAAGCTTCAAACTTTACAGAATATAGCACAATATATGGGTCAAAATTTGCTCAAGATACCATCTTGGGCATCAAACAAATATCGCTGATCGAATCAACTGGCACAAGACACTATTAGCCAAAGTTGCAGCTGATATGATCATTCTTTTTAGAGGATTTTCCAAACTTGTTGTTGATGATTGCTTCAAGCTAATGGAATGATTCAACAAAGCACCTAACTTTTCATCTTTTTCCATATTGACTCCTTTGTTTTGAGTCTTTCTTTAAACAATTGTATGATAGAAGAACTAAATCACATTCATTTCACAGCCAACTTCACCGGATCAAACAGTTATATCCAAACAAAAAAAAGGTAGATACAAAATTGGTTATGCAAGATTCATGATTCATGAATTTGGTTATGCAAGATACGAAATTTAATGAAACGTAGATAACAGCAGTTTGGATCAACTTGATTAAGTGCCTACTTGTTACAGCCTTTAGAGCAACATCTTTACATTTAATGGGCAAATATTTTGCAAACAATATGTCTGGAGCTTTTATTACGGCACAAAACTAAAATGAGCCTTTTGGTCCCCAAAAGCAAATGTTGCAACTTGAAGATTTTGCAACTGCTGCAGCAGAAAACTGATGTACTTTCTGCTGCAAAAGTTCTAATGAAGAAATTATTACTGCTGTTTCGACAGCTTAAAAAATAATTTACCAAAGGATAAAAACTATATGCAACTATTAGCAAATGATCTAATTTTATAAAACAATCATCTAGTTTTATACCCTCGTATAGAAGTCTGGAGGGGAATATGCATCAAAATGGGTCTGATTGAAGTCCACGTGCTGGGAAAAAAAGAAGTGCAAAAGAAAGAAGTGCAAAGGATAAGAATCGGAAGAATGTGGGATGCAAAATATATTCACCTTCAAGGTTTTCTTTATAGGTAAAATTATTTTGGGGTCGAAAACCTTGCCGTGTAAATTTAACCTTGCCGTGTTAAATTTGCTTTGGGGTCGAAAACCTTGCCGTGTTAAAAATGTAGATACAAAATTGGCCGAATAATAAACAAATCCGTCTATGATCGAACTAATTTAGGTCTAATTTAGAAATGGTTGAGATTCAATGTATCAGGTACACCTAAAAAAAGTTGAGTTACTGTACAATCCAAGTGCATAGCTTTTTTCTTTTCCCAAACTAATTTTCTAGATTTATTGTACTTACAATTAAATTTGATATTCTACATTTATAGTGATATGCAGTTGCATCATGACACAAAACATATATGCCAGGAAATCCAAACAACGTTGCAAAATAGACCAAGATAATGATTCGAGAAGCATCAACAAACAGGGACAAACCAAGATTTATAAACATAAAAATAAAAGAAGCTTATTTGCCAAATGAAACAAAAATGATGGGAATCTTACAGCTGTAAAGTTCATCGGCTCCATAGGATTCCAGCATATCGAATTGGTCTTTGTCTGTGTCAAGAATCTGAAAATTAGTTTCCAAGGAGACAACTATATAACTAAAACATGAGAACTATTTCTACCGAGCACAGCGTGAGTACATTGATACATCTGATAATCAAAAGAACTACTTGTCAATCCAACAAACTTTTTATCATCTTGAATGCAGGTGCATGAAATATCCTAACTAAGCCTCTAATCAAGATCCCTAAGAAAAGCTGAAAGCCTATCAATATTTTACAGGATTTTCTGAAGCAAATACCTTCCGAATTGATAAAGCATAGAATTTGAAGCATCGGTTTGCCCAAAACAATATGATTGTAGGAAGGTTAACATGTATTTGTTGATCATGCAATATTCCATACATATATTAGAGGATACCCAATGCTTGTCTAGCCCCACATGCAAGGATAGTTGAATTAGCCATATAGATATACTATGAAAATTGTGATATACTTCATAATTAGGGTTCCAATAGTAAAAGTAGTAAGTGTGTACAAAGAATAGGAGATGCCCAGATTCAAGCATATTCACTGTTGAATCCAACAGAACAAAGAGCTCCATTATTCTTGGATGAATTGATAAATTAAAATTTGCTGTGTGTTACAGTCCAGATTTTGCAACAGTATCAACAACAAACTGTTCCATCGATCTAGAGCACCTCAAAGTCGAAGATTTATTAAATAGATTAGCCAAACAAACCAACAATCAGGGAAAATCAACAAATATCTCAACTTTTAGAGGATTCTAAGTAAAGCAGAATATAGTTAATAAATAAGATGGTTCAAACTATAGAGAGGCAACATTAGCATCCGCAAGCAAAAGAAAATTCAGTAACCTTCATGATCAGCTTTCTAGCTGGGGAAGACATGCGCAAATCATACAATGTTATGCTGCGATCACTACAAATTTAAGAAAAAAAATGTTAATAAGCAAGATAGTTGTATAAAGAATTCAGAGAAGGAAAAAAGATCGACCAATATACGAAGAAAATAAGTGAGGAACCAACAATTCAGCCAATATAAATGCATCATTAATTCAACCCAATATTGTTGTATTCTCTTTTAACATACCTTTATTTTCTTATGTTAACATAGCTTGGGTTAAAAGAAAAACAGAAAAAGAAACTCACATTGCTGTCGCGGAGGAACTGCATAATAAGAGTGCTATCCTTGTAGGACTCCTCGCCAAGAGTGACCAATCTGCGAGCATCGTCGAAAGCCTAGCAGCATATTGTGTGTAGCATTTCTATCATCAACTAATTAAACTGATAGGTAGAACATTCAGAGGACTGCGGTGTGATGATCCGGACTCCCGCAGGAACTGTACAACATTAAATAGTGACTGTAGGAAGCTTGTACTGTGCAACGGAGCTTGTATAAACGAAATTAGATATTTTAATAGACTCTGCGCGAAAATCGGAGCAAACGGGAATTTTCGGGAGCCTTCGGCAAAATTTCGGATGAGAATTTGGCGAAACGGACGGCGAAATCGGACTCAGCGCGCGAAAACGGTCAAAATGGTGTATTCACTTTATTTTTTTGGCACATCGGCACTGTTCACCGGAACAGTAACCCGAGCGGCGGCGGGCGGCGGCGCACGGCGGCGGGCAGCGGCGCAGCGGCGGGGCAGCGGCGGAATGCGGAGGCGCGCGGCGCGGGCAGGCGCGGGCAGGCGCGGGCAGGGGTCCTGGTGCGCGGTCCACAGGCCTGGCGTGCACCGGGAGCACCGAACCTTGCCCTTGCCACGTGGCAGCCTCTGAGTGGCTGGCCGGCTTCTAGAAGCTGTGGGGACTGTAGCACGTGGCAGCTCCCCCATTGGCCCACGTTTTCCGGAAGACCCGGAGCGCGGACCGTCCCTGTGCACCACGTGGGACACGTGGCAAAATCTGGTTGGCCCTGCACAGGCTGTTTCCTGTTTGGGCAACACGTGGCGCACCCTGGTTGGCCAATTTGGCTGTTTCCTGTTCGGATCTGGGATCCCGTGTGGGAGATTCCCTTTTGGCCCATTATAAATAGCTATTTCCACCCCCTCTCTTTGCACCTCGAATTGCGGGCCATAGAGAGAGAATCAGAGAAAACTCCCTCTACGAAAGTTTTTCCTCTCTCTCTCCTCTTTCTCTCTCTACAATCTCAGGATTTTAGGAGTTACAGATTGCAAGATATCTGCGACGCGGCGCACTGCGACGATTTTCTTTTAGGCCCATTTCCCGTCGCAGTTCCGTCGAAAATTCACTGCGGGCTAACCAGGTGGAATTTTTGGACGATTTTTGCGGCAGCGCGACCGTAAGAGGTAGGGCTTCGATTTCCGTGTTGATTATTTTGCTCCGTTTCGTACTTTTGGCACAGTTTTTAGGTCCTCTTTGACCCCCCTTTTTACTGTGATGGTTTTTGGACAGCACCGACTTCTCCGATTTTTATCTTGACGTAGGAGCGTCAGATCGAGGCGTTTAAAGAGTCGATTTTGATCTACTCTTCGCGAGGAACGCAACCGTGATTTTTCTGGGATTTTAGGAGCTCATTTTAGAGGTGAAAAACTCCTCTTTTCTCGTGCTGTCTGAAAAACAGCAAATATTGTGCTTTTTGGGATTTGTATTTATACCGGGAACGTTGATTTGCAGGATTTGAGGACTGTGGACAACCAGGGGACTACCTGGGGTGTTGTTTGAGCTTTTCGAGGTGGGCGGTTGTTGCTTACCTCATTTTTGACAAGCTCACTGGGATTACTAGAAATCCCCTAAAATAATGTGACAATTGATGAGAACCATTGGGACAAACTAACAGGACAAACTAACAGGACAATTGATGAGAACCATTGGGACATACAAACATGACAATTAATGAGAACCATTGGGACAATTAACAGGACAATTAATGAGAACTATTGGGACAAATTAATATGACAAATGACAAGGACCGCTGGGACAAACTCCCCTAAAATTTAATATAACCCCACAAATGATATGATGACTTATATTGGGACACTGTGACTGAGACAAAGGCTATGATCTCGCATGCAAATGACTTTTATTCAGTAAATCAATTGTTTTAAACCTTTGACACTATTTTACAAAATAAAGACAGTTGCATGCATGCCCGGACATCAGGTAAGGCCACTATTCATTGCTACACTATCATATTGGGATTTGAACATGTTTCATTATTGTCCTTTGCATCCAGATGCTTGTTGCTCTAGTATGAGCAGGGGTTTGGGATAGTGTAGTCGAGATTGCTGTAGATTGTGGACTTGTGGGGTATTGCGGTGACCGCGGACAGTTGGCGGTCGACCAGATGTTTGTCCATTGCATCAGATAGGGGTTGAGTCTGGTTTATTTTGCATTAGCTGGGGATTGGGTTTCCTCAAGTGGATGATGTTTCCCACTTATTATGGCCTTAGATCAGGCTTTTCTTTAGTGGATGGCTTTTTCCACTTTGATCATAGTCATGATCCAGTCCTGCTTTTGATACTTATCATACCGGCGCGGTTATTGCCCGGTGGTGCTTTACTCGTGTGGGTCGCTCCCCTCGAGTTCCACTCTAGAGGCTGGGGCCAGACAGTTATTGACAGTTTTGCTATCACGTCGGCGCGGATTTTTGCCCGATGATGAGAGCGGAGCAGGCAGTACCGATCGTGGATCAGATGACGAATTGGGTTATTTTGGACAGTTCTGTTTACGGATGCATGCATACAGTTTTATAGCCAGTACCGCAGTAGAGGCATAGTAGTGGTAGTTTTACTGTTTCAGTACCTTACTTATCTTACCACTTCCCCTTTTGTCTCTAGTAGTCCTAGTGGGTGCGTCAGAGTTGAGGTTTTACCCACTAGGGGAGGCTATTGGTTTATCTGGTAGTTCTCACCCCCATTGTTATTTTCTGTTTCTTTCTTCTCCTTTATTTTTGCAGAGTCATCTGCGGGAGCTGCTAGGCCATCGGCAGCTGATCGAGGTAAGGGGATCGCTGAATAGATAGATCTCCTGTGAGGCTGAGAGCTTTTAGACAGATATTGTACCCTCCACTCAGACTGTGATATTCTCCTTTTATTTTGGGGTCTGGCGTTAGCCAGCTGGTTGTACTATTCTGGTGAGCTGGGAGATTATTGTACTTATTACTGATGTGTTTGTAGTCCCAGTCTGAGATACTATGTGGTTCTTCTATTTCAGCTCTGTATTATGCTCTTTTATTGTTAGATTATATCTGAGCAGGTTACCAGCGCTTCGTGTACGCGGAAAATTCCGTGTGCACGGCGGATCTGTAGACGAGCCCGGGTTCCGGGGCGTGACAGATTAAGTTGGTATCAGAGCTTAGGGATAGTTCTGTTGGGACTTAGGAAACCCTAGGCTTTTGGCAGACCCTAGGATAATAGGGTATGAGAGACGTGATAATTTTGCGGAAGTCGTTGGGTTACTTATTTAACTCTTCCAGTAAAGTAAGAAAAATCGACTTAGCCTACTTCTGGTGGACAGTTATGTTGGCTGCAGACAACATAAAGTCACAGAAATAGGAGAATGTCTCTGACTTTCGCTAAGATTGGGTCGTGTGGGGTGAGGATACTGAGTATGGTTTCTTGTGGTAGGATGCCTCCGCGACGTAGAATGTTGACGCGTTCCCAACCTGATTCCCCTGAACCCGATCAGGAGGAGTCCGAGCAGAGCCAACAGAGTGAGGTGCAAGAGTTGCAGGCTCAGATGGCCCAGATGTCTGAAGCTGTTCGGCGTCAGGAGGAGGCCATAAGCCGGCTGACGCAGATGTTAGAACAGAGGGCGCAGCCTGTTGTAGCACCCTCGGAGAATTCTCCCGTACCTTCTTCCCCTGCCGTGAATCCCCCAGTTGTACCAGTGACCCCGGCATCCCCTGTTGCTCAGGGAGCAATCCGGCCATTGACTTCTGCAGAGGAGCAGGAGTTTGCTGACAAACTTACTCAGTTCTGTAAGCGGGGACCGCCCAGGTTTTCAGGGCGGGATACTAAGCCTTGGGAGATTGGGACTTGGCTTTCGTCAATGGAGAAGTTATTCCGGGACTTCTTCATAGACCAGAAGTACAGGGTACATATGGCTGTACACTGTTTAGACGGGGATGCTGATGCATGGTGGCGTCGGGTGGAGCCCCTGGAGTTTCGGATCACTCGACAGCTACCCTGGGCAGAGTTTAAGAAGATGATTCTGGATACGTACTTTTCCACAAGTGTGAAGAAAAAGCTAGAAGATGATTTGAAGAATCTTCAGCAAGGCGACCGGACAGCATTGGACTACTTTCAAGAGTTCAGGCGGTTGCTCAACTGCGTACCCTATGTCGCCAGGGACGGACCGCACCAGGTGGAGCTCTTTGAGTCGGGCCTGCGCCCAGAAACCTATACTTTGGTGCACGCTCAGCGGCTGCAGACCTTGGAGGAGGCAGCAGAGCATGCACAGTGGGTTGAAAGGGGAGACCACGTCATTGCCAGACGTGGGGGCTTGGTCGCTCAGAGTTCTGACAAAAAGCGTCCAGCACAGCACGACGAGGGACAGGCCAGTTCCTGGAGGCCGCCCCGACCGCCGCCGCCCCAGTTCACGGGCCGTGGACGTTCGGAGCAGCGAGGGCCTGGTGGATCCCAGAGACCCCCGCAACATCAGCAGCAGCAGTCGGGACAGCCACGGCTTCGCGATAGAGACAGATGTATATTCTGTGGAGGACCTCATTTGTCACACACCTGTGATCAGAGGTGGGGTCGTTGTTATAAATGTGGACAGTCAGGCCATGTTCGAGCTTCATGCCCCTTTTCGACCCCAGCAGCACCTTCTTCAGTTTCGGCTCCCTTCGTATCTCAGCAACGGTCGTCAGCTCAACGGCCTTATGCTCCAGTGAGCGGATCCCCATCTTTTTACCCTGCTGATCACCCGCCGCCAGCTCAGAGCGGTCGGGTTTATGCCGCTCAGGTGGAGGACTTTGCAGCAGCCGACCATATGGTGGCAGGTATTATTAATTATTTTGCTTTTTGGCATTAGATTTTGCATTGTATTGCACTTGAGCATGCTAGATATGCGTTAGGAGTACATTTACTTCATTGCATGGGTTAGAGGTAGGACGGTCACCTTATGCACGGGAGGTACGTATTCCCGATTTTTTAGCGCATGGAGGTGTGTCGTTGGTCCTGACCGGTGCAGATGAGTCCTGGATTATGCCAGTAGACCAGATGGTCACGACTCAGCTGCGGGACTTGATCATGATACATAGATAAACTGGCTGGCTCAGTATCCCTTTTCGCGGCGGCTGATTGTGCTGCGAGGACGATCTTTTGGGGAGCCAGGCCAGGAGAGGTCTGTGTGCCGGGGTTGCCGCAGGGCTTTCTTTGCCTCTGAAGTTTTGACTTCGCTAGCGAGGCGGATGTTTCGCTTTGGGTGCGGAACTGTTTTTAGCTAGCATAGTTTGGGGCCTACGGGGCGCCGGTGCTTTTTGAGATGTAGGAAGTAGGTTCACTTCAGCATTGTAAGGGATTACCGGGAATTAGATAAAGTGATCATTTGGGGGATTTTTTAAGAACCTCAGGAGTACAGAGGTACTCGGATCGAGCATTTGTGCCCGTGGACATGAGGATTGGATTACCAGGTGCCTGGGAGGAGCGGATGCATTTGCTGGTGTAGACTACTTAGTCACTTGTCCAGCTGTACTTAAATGAGGTGGTGCGGTTATCTAAGAGCCCGCCTCTATTTTGTATTCGTTAGAGACCCAAGATTTGAGCCTTGAGGACTCAACTCAGGTTAGTACGGCTTTTCCTCCGCAGACTGATGGGCAGTCAGAGCGGATTATGCTGATCTTGGAGGGTATGCTAAGAGCATACATCTTGGATTTCGGCGGAGGGTGGATTCGACACTTACCCTCGGCTGAGCTCGCGTACAACAACAGTTTTCAAGCAAGCATTCGGATGGCTTCGTTTGAAGCGTTGTATGGACGCAAGTGTCGGTCACCCCTTTTATTGGAGTGACGGGGGCGAGAGGCGGACCTTGGGACCAGACGTATTGTTGGAGGCAGAGGAGAAGATCCGAGCGAGTCGGAAGTATCTTCAGACCGCCCAAAGCCGGCAGAGGAACCTTGCCGATGTTCGGCGACGAGACTTGGAATTTCAGGTGGGAGATCATGTATTCCTGAAAGTCTCGCCGTCCAAAGGAATCAGGAGATTCGGCATTCGTAGGAAACATAGCCCCTGATATATTGGACCCTTTGAGGTATTGGAGCGTATCGGGCCATTCCTTAGGTGAAAATCCAATGGAGCAATCATGACGAGCGCGAGGCTATATGGGAGCTTGAGTCGGAGATGAAGGACGCCACCCCTACCTATTTGAGACTTTGGACTAAGGACTGTGGTTGAGTCTCGTTTCGAGGACGAAACTCTTTTTAGTGGGGGAGGATGTGATGATCCGGACTCCCGCAGGAACTGTACAACATTAAATAGTGACTGTAGGAAGCTTGTACTGTGCAACGGAGCTTGTAGAAACGAAATTAGATATTTTTAATAGACTCTGCGCGAAAATCGGAGCAAACGGGAATTTCCGGGAGCCTTCGGCAAAATTTCGGATGAGAATTTGGCGAAACGGACGGCGAAATCGGACTCAGCGCGCGAAAACGGTCAAAATGGTGTATTCACTTTATTTTTTTGGCACATCGGCACTGTTCACCGGAACAGTAACCCGGCCGGCGGCGGCGGCGGGCCGGCGGCGGCGGGCGCGGCGGCGCAGCGGCGGGGGCAGCGGCGGAGCGGCGGAGCGCGCGGCGCGGGCAGGCGCGGGCAGGCGCGGGCAGGGGTCCTGGTGCGCGGTCCACAGGCCTGGCGTGCACCGGGAGCACCGAACCTTGCCCTTGCCACGTGGCAGCCTCTGATTGGCTGGCCGGCTTCTAGAAGCTGTGGGGACTGTACACGTGGCAGCTCCCCTATTGGCCGACACGTTTTCCGGAAGACCCGGAGCGCGGACCGTCACTGTGCACCACGTGGGACACGTGGCAAAATCTGGTTGGCCCTGCACAGGCTGTTTCCTGTTTGGGCAACACGTGGCGCACCTGGTTGGCCAATTTGGTGTTTCCTGTTCGGATCTGGATCCCGTGTGGGAGATTCCCTTTTGGCCCATTATAAATAGCCATTTCCCCCCCCCTCTCTTTGCACCTCGAATTGCGGGCCATAGAGAGAGAATCAGAGAAAAGTCCCTCTACGAAAGTTTTTCCTCTCTCTCTCCTCTTTCTCTCTCTACAATCTCAGGATTTTAGGAGTTACAGATAGCAAGATATCTGCGACGCGGCGCACTGCGACGATTTTCTTTTAGGCCCATTTCCCGTCGCAGTTCCGTCGAAAATTCACTGCGGGCTAACCGGGTGGAATTTTTGGACGATTTTTGCGGCAGCGCGACCGTAAGAGGTAGGGCTTCGATTTCCGTGTTGATCATTTTGCTCCGTTTCGTACTTTTGGCACAGTTTTTAGGTCCTCTTTGACCCCCCTTTTTACTGTGATGGTTTTTGGACAGCACCGACTTCTCCGATTTTTATCTTGACGTAGGAGCGTCAGATCGAGGCGTTTAAAGAGTCGATTTTGATCTACTCTTCGCGAGGAACGCAACCGTGATTTTTCTGGGATTTTAGGAGCTCATTTTAGAGGTGAAAAACTCCTCTTTTCCCGTGCTGTCTGAAAAACAGCAAATATTGTGCTTTTTGGGATTTGTATTTATACCGGGAACGTTGATTTGCAGGATTTGAGGACTGTGGACAACCAGGAGACTACCTGGGGTGTTGTTTGAGCTGTTCGAGGTGGGCGGTTGTTGCTTACCTCATTTTTGACAAGCTCACTGGGATTACTAGAAATCCCCTAATAATGTGACAATTGATGAGAACCATTGGGACAAACTAACAGGACAAACTAACAGGACAATTGATGAGAACCATTGGGACATACAAACATGACAATTAATGAGAACCATTGGGACAACTAACAGGACAATTAATGAGAACTATTGGGACAAATTAATATGACAAATGACAAGGACCGCTGGGACAAACTCCCCTAAAATTTAATATAACCCCACAAATGATATGATGACTTATATTGGGACACTGTGATTGAGACAAAGGCTATGATCTCGCATGCAAATGACTTTTATTCAGTAAATCAATTGTTTTAAACCTTTGACACTATTTTACAAAATAAAGACAGTTGCATGCATGCCCGGACATCAGGTAAGGCCACTATTCATTGCTACACTATCATATTGGGATTTGAACATGTTTCATTGTTGTCCTTTGCATCCAGATGTTGTTGCTCAAGTATGAGCAGGGGTTTGGGATAGTGTAGTCGAGATTGTGCTAGATTGTGGACTTGTGGGGTATTGCGGTGACCGCGGACAGTGGCGGTCGACCAGATGTTTGTCCTTGCATCAGATAGGGGTTGAGTCTGGTTTATTTTGCATTAGCTGGGGATTGGGTTTCCTCAAGTGGATGATGTTTCCCACTTATTATGGCCTTAGATCAGGCTTTTCTTAGTGGATGGCTTTTTCCACTTTGATCATAGTCATGATCCAGTCCTGCTTTTGATACTTATCATACCGGCGCGGTTATTGCCCGGTGGTGCTTTACTCGTGTGGGTCGCTCCCCTCGAGTTCCACTCTAGAGGCTGGGGCCAGACAGTTATTGACAGTTTTGCTATCACGTCGGCGCGGATTTTTGCCCGATGATGAGAGCGGAGCAGGCAGTACCGATCGTGGATCAGATGACGAATTGGGTTATTTTGGACAGTTCTGTTTACTGATGCATGCATACAGTTTTTATAGCCAGTACCGCAGTAGAGGCATAGTAGTGGTAGTTTTACTGTTTCAGTACCTTACTTATCTTACCACTTCCCCTTTTGCCTCTAGTAGTCCTAGTGGGTGCGTCAGAGTTGAGGTTTTACCCACTAGGGGAGGCTATTGGTTTATCTGGTAGTTCTCACCCCCATTGTTATTTTCTGTTTCTTTCTTCTCCTTTATTTTGCAGAGTCATCTGCGGGAGCTGCTAGGCCATCGGCAGCTGATCGAGGTAAGGGGATCGCTGAATAGATAGATCTCCTGTGAGGCTGAGAGCTATTAGACAGATATTGTACCCTCCACTCAGACTGTGATATTCTCCTTTCATTTTGGGGTCTGGCGTTAGCCAGCTGGTTGTACTATTCTGGTTACTGGGAGATTATTGTACTTATTACTGATGTGTTTGTAGTCCCAGTCTGAGATACTATGTGGTTCTTCTATTTCAGCTCTGTATTATGCTCTTTTATTGTTAGATTATATCTGAGCAGGTTACCAGCGCTTCGTGTACGCGGAAAATTCCGTGTGTACGGCGGATCTGTAGACGAGCCCGGGTTCCGGGGCGTGACATGCGGAGCATGAAATTAACTGCCAAAGCAGGTAAAACTGATATAGAAATGAATTAAATTTAAGTCTTTATATAATATGATTCTCCGAGGAAAAGTCATGCATTTCTATATATTAGGGGCAACTTTGAATTGTGAAAGGCGATCTAAGTTTACATTGTTGGGGTACCATCATTAGTCAAAAAAGATTAATTCATTGATAGGTAAAACATATATATGTTGGGGAACCTGCAGGGTTAATTTGTTGCCATCAGAGTGCTTCTATGAACAATTAATCTCACTGATCGAACTGTGTTGTGATATGAAAGATGGCTACATTCATTCAATTCATCATGACCCTAGAAACATTTTAATAATGAATAATATGATGACACTGGATGAAATCCCAGAGTAGCCACAAAATACTTGCAAGATAATCAGTAGTGATTGTATTATTGGTAAGGATTAAACTTATTACTGCAGCGACATAGGAGATAGATTAATTCCACAACAACTCATAATTCTCAAGCATATATAATACCTAGATCTAGTTTTTGCGAATTCAAATGTAACACTGGAGCTAAGCTGAAACTAAACCAATTGCATGCTCACCTGTTTCGCGAGAGTACAGGCCTTATCTGGGGAATTTAAGATCTCGTAGTAGAACACTGAAAAGTTGAGCGACAGCCCCAGCCGGATCGGATGCGTCGGCGGCAACTCCTCCGAGGCAATATCCTGCAAAAGAACATTTCGATCTCCATGCGTCAATCGATCTACATTTCACATTTCTAGACACCAATTGGTTGTAGTCGGATCAAAATCAGAAACCCTAACCCTAGATCCAAAACCCTAACCCTAACCCTACTGGACCTGGGCGGCCTTGTAGGCGGTGAGGGTGTGCTCGGCGGCGTCCTTGCGGTCGGAGCCGGTCTGGAACTCGGCGAGGTAGCGGTGGTAGTCGCCCTGCATCTTGAGGTAGAAGACCTTGGATTCGGGGGCGGCGGCGGAGGGGGGGTTGCCGCCGCAGATGGAGGCGGAGGATGCCGCCGCAGATGGAGGCGAGCTCGGACTCGATGCGGGTGCGGTAGGCGCGGATGGCGTCGGCGTGGGCGTGGTTGCCGCGGCCCTCCTCCTTTTGCTCGATGGAGGAGACGATGCGCCACGACGCGCGCCGAGCGCCGATCACGTTCTTGTAGGCGACGGAGAGGAGGTTGCGCTCCTCCGCCGAGAGCTCCGCCTCCCCCTCCGACGCCGCCGCCACCACCACCTGCTCCATGAACTCGACCATCTCCTCGTAGCGCTCCGCTTGCTCCGCGAGCTTCACCTTGTACACGCTCCGATCCCTCGTCGTCGTCGCCATGGACACCGCTCCGAGGAGGAGGAGGAGGAGGAGGAGGAGGAGGAGGAGGAGGGTTTGGGAGAGTGTAGGGGAAGGGAAAAGGGAGCTAAGTAATGAAGAGGGAGAGGAGTGGTGGGAGGTCGATCGCGCAGATCAAAAGGACGGTGTCAGCGCCATGCTGCGGAGTGGGTGGGAGGTCGATCGCCTCAGAGCATACCGTGTCAGCGGCAAATGCGGGGAGGCCACCGAAACTCCCGATTCAATGTCTTTTATTGATATATATATATATATATATATATATATATATATATATATATGAATTATAACATGTTGCAATTGTATAGGTTTGAATAGAATACATCATGACTCCCACAAACTGTCAAAGAATTATTATAGAATAATTTTCGACCACCATGTTCAGTCCAAAAGTTCTCCTAGTAAATTGTTGCTTGGAACTGGTGCGCCAGGTCATCGTGTATACCGTGCAACCTTAAGGGCCTGTTTGTCTGAAGTGAAGTTTAATTAGAAAAAGTTATTTTTATCCGCTCTTTATTTTTATAATTATAGAAGTAAGATTTCTTCAATTTTGTTATTTATTTAGCAGAAAGAAAATAACTTAAAAATTATAATTTATATATAAATAATGGATAACTTAATAAATAATAAATTATAATATAACAAATAAACAAATAATATAATTATATTATTATATAATTAAAAATATAATCTAAAATAGCTGAAGTAATTTTTTTTATAAATAAATTATAAATAATTCTTGTAATATTGTAAATATAGAAACTAAATGAAACAAATACTAAAACTTAAATAATTAATTTTTATTATATTTTAAATATATAAATTAAATAAAAAATAATTAGTACCATAATTAAATATATCTAGTATTATTATTTGTATTATTATATTATTTTTTTCTTTATTTTTTCATCATAATTAATTTTGGTTTAAAATAACTCAAGTTCCGATCGTAATTTTATTACAATAAATTAAAAAGCAAAAAAGAATATTTATATCCAAAACAACTTCTGTTTCTCCACTTTCACTCAAACGGACAAATTCTTAAGGCTCTAGCTATTCATCTAGTGGGAGTGAGGTACTTCAATTCCCACCATTTGCTTAAATTTTGGATCAGTCTAAATATAAATTTCTGCATCTATTCATATCAATTGAAGATTTATTTTTTACCTCATAAATTTTGAGATCTGCTGTAATAAAATAAACACTATCGGATCAAACAAAATCTACAACTAATCTCTTTAGTCTTACCATATATTGACTGAGCTTTTGTACGGAATATGATATCTCATAATTTAATTCAGAAATAAATAGAACAATAAAAATAAAGATCTTAAAACGATGGGGATGATGCAGTGCACCACGTGGAGGCAATAAATTCAGTATATATATATATATATATGGGTAATACTAGATATACACCCCATAAGGGTGTAGGATATATATGGGTAATACTGGATATACACCCCATAAGGGGTGTACATCCTACACTCCATCTCATCTTGGGGTGGATATATTTTTACTCGTCAGATTGAGTGAAGAGTGGAATGCACCCTACTTCAGGATAGGGTAAGGTGTAGAATGTACACTCTTTATGGGATGTACACTTATACTTTCTTCATATGAAAAATGCTAGATATACACTCCAAATGTGGTGTACATGTTACATCCACCCTATTCTGGAGTGGGATGAATTTCACTCGTCACATTAATATGACGAATGGGGTGAAATGAATTTCACTCGTCATATCAATGTAACTAGTGAATGAATACTCATCCTAAAATGGAATGGATGTAGAATGTACACTCCATTTAGGGTGTACACTTAGCATTGCTATATATATATATATATTATATATATATATATATATATATATATATATATATATATATAAAATTAATTTTAAAAAATTAATCTGAAGAATAATGGAAAAGTCTAGACCTATTTAACACTCTCTCTATCTACAAAATAAGAACGCCAATCAAATCACTTTACATATGCGGGTTTAACGGCCAAGCAAGCGTCATCTAAAGCCTTCGGTCCACTGAACGGACGGCTGTGATGGAGTTAATCGTTACGTTCGTGGACTTTACTAGTTTCGTTTTGTCCACGACAACTCTGCTACATAACGTAGTGTATCCATACATCTCTTACACCGTACTTTATTTTTGAAGACCTTATCATTTTTGTCCATAACCACGAATATTTACGAATTATCTATAAATTTATAAATATAAGTATTATTTTTTTTATTAAAAAAAATTATGAATAAAACAGATAAATATTATTTTTTTATTAAAAAATTAGGAATAAAACAAATAAATACCTATTTAGTTGTTCAAAAATGAAATTACTATAATCTAACCAGGCATCACTTCATTCAAAAATAAAAAAATAATAATATCAAATTATTGATACTATAAATAGTATAGTAATAAGACTCATGTGGGTATATATATATATATATATATATATATATATATATATATATATATATATATATATATATATATATATATATTATACTATTTTATTTATAATTTATTAAATTTTTAAAAAATATTGTCATTCTAATAGAGTAATAGCACATTTCATCATTCCGTATTATACAAAGTATTTAATACTATTGCCGGTGTAATATCCTAATTCTAATGAAAAAATCTTTAATACATAAAAATGCAGCGTACGGTGCACCGGGTGCACGCCAAAATATCTGGCGGTACACCACTCGTTTGTACGCGGTTGTATATGTCTATATGTGGAAATGGGGTGAGAAAACTGTGGCGTGGCGTGCGATGACTCCTGGCGAGGGTACACCCCTTTATATTGTCCCCTTCAGTAATTCCCCACAGCGAGAACGAGTACGACGACGACGGAGGAGGAGGAGGAGGAGGAGGAAGAAGAAGAAGAAGAGAGGAAGAGGAGGAGATCGTAGTAGTTGTAGTAGTCTCCTTCGGATCCGCGTTTTTGTGGATCGGCTACTTCTTCTTGTTCGTCGTCTTCGCCTTGGTCGGATTAGTAGGGTTTAGGGCTTTGGGCGAAGGTGGAGCGATCCGAGATAGAGCTCTTCTGACGCGGATCTGTGAGGTTTGATCTCTGTTTCACCTCGTAGTTCTGTGATTTCGTATAATTTGGGGCTCAGACCTCGTAGTTTTGTTGATCTGATTTTTGTGATTTTTGATGATAATTTTTTGTCGATCGGGTTCGATCTAGTTTGGTGGATGGAGTGAGGGGTTGATTCGCACCGAGTGGTCTGAGCTTATGTTTCTTTGAGAGGATAGCCGTGAGAAATTTATGATGTCTTAATAGGGTTTCTCTCTTTATTTTCTGCTGCTAAGGAACTGGTGGAGGTGAATCTCTACACTGGGTTGTTGTTGAGTGTGAAAAGAAATTTCTACTTAATATGGATTAAATAGGTCGTAATGCAGTGATTTGCGTTATTAAAGCGACGAAAGAGGTTTATGGAGTGATTATTATGTAGATCAAAGTGAGTTTGTTGTAGAAGTTTGAATCAAATGACGAAGAAATGAAGTAAAAGTAGATAAAAAAAAGAGCGAGTTGTTGTTCTTTCTATTAATTTTTTGTTTATTTCTATTTTTAAAGAGAGGTAAACTTTGTAAAAGTTTGAGGAAAATTCGATAGTATTGAAGTTTTGTTACTATAATTTCTGTTGTGAAAAATACGACTACAGCAGATGTTGTCTATGACTTGGGGTGAGCCTTCCATATTTTCGTTCTGTTGAGCTGAATACATATATAGTTGCAGCATTGCTTCATCTGGTCGTTGGTGTCTAAGTTTTTTTATCTGTCTTCAATAGTTGGAAGGTAGAACAAATTTTGCTTAGAAAATATTGATTCAACTGCAATTTCTTATAGCATGTTGATGTCATTTTCCTCACTTTTCTTGTGAATTTTGCTCAACTTATTTAGCATATCTTACTTTCATGTATGATTGCGATCTTGTTGGTGGAAAAGTAATTGGCAATTCATCTTTTTGCAGAAGAAATCTTTGATGTAGATAGAATGACATATGTATAAATTTGGAAGGTATCATTGCAAAATACAAGCGGATATGAGTTGGTGCTGCTTTCCCTCTAGAAAAAGAGTGATCCTTATCCTCAACAAGAATTAGGTGGTAAGTAAATTTTGAGAAGTTCATACCAATGGTTTGGGCGCTGGGGGTTGCAAGAAATAATGTGTACTTCGTTGATGCTCATAATAAACATCTTTTTGGATGTGAAAAAGGGCTGAGTCACTTTCTCTTGGTTTGCAACTTTTTATATCCAGCAGTTTTGTGGTGTATTCTAAGTTGAAGAGATTCACCGCTATACTTTTTGTTGAATTTTAATAGTCATCTTTCTATGTCACGTGTGAACACTAATGTGCCAAGTCAAAAATGATACGAAGGAATGAAGCAGAGAACCTAAATATCTCAATACTTAAATTCATACATGTTGTTACGACAATTCATCGTGTTGGCCTCAGATGGCATATATCTGCTGGTGTGCATTAGCATTTTAAGTGCAAACTGTTGAATTTCTTTTCAATTTTGATCATTAATGGAGTATGACTAATAAACTTGATCTAGGATACTAAATTAGTAAGCAGAACCTCAGACCTTTCTGCTCACAGTCTTGTTGTTCCCTTTTTAAGAGAGATTTCACTTTGATTTCTGTATTGACCAAAGTGCAACTCTCCTGGTTAGTACAAATCAGGAGAAACTGTCTCTGTAAAATCCTTGCTTTTCTTTGTAAACTCATTTCGCACTGACAATCAGAAAGAATCTGATAAAAGATTTTCTTATTCAATCTTGGAGTGCTGCTTCCGCCGAGTGATTGTAGGAGAGCATTTCTTTCTTTGGCTTACTATTATAATCTTCAATCTTGGAGTGCTGCTTCCACCGAGTGATTGTAGGAGAGCATTTCTTTCTTTCCTTGGTCTGCATAGGCTTAAAAATGACATCATGAACAAGACCAACATTAAAGTAAAACAGTGATTGTTCTTTGTTGTAACAGTACTTTTTGTTTCCTGTATCTGTTCATGTTGATTTAACACATCTTGCAACCTCTTTTCTATGTTCATCTGAAGAGAGCACAATAATTAACAAATCATGGTATAGCATACTCTGTCTCTGCTGATTTTCTTTACCTTTTCTTCCAGTTTTTTCACCACCTAAAAACATAAAAAGCTCTTCTCTTACGATGAACTGAGCTCAGCGACAGATACTTTTCACCGAGGCAATAAGATTGGTAGAGGTGGTTTTGGAACAGTTTATACGGTACATATTGGAAGCTAGATTTCTTCACTTTTTTTTTTTATAACAATGCTAGAGAAGTGGCTACTTGTTCTCTAAGCAATGCGAATTTCATGGTTTTAGTGTAATGTTTTTTTTTTTTTTTAACTATTCTTCAATTTATCTTCCCCTGGACTTTACTATTATGGGCATAGCTAGGGTTTCTATTTTCATCATTCAATTGTATATGTGAAACTATTTACAGTCTTGATTTTGCATATTCATTTCACCTTTGATGTGGCAGGGAATTCTTAATAGTGGACAAGAAGTTGCTGTGAAAGTACTTTCTGCAGAATCAAGGCAAGGGATTAAGGAATTTCTGACTGAGATTGATGTCATCACAAATGTTAGGCATCCAAACCTTGTCGAACTACTAGGCTGCTGTGTCCAGGCCAATAATCGTATTTTAGTATACGAGTTCTTGGCAAACAGCAGTCTTGACCATGCATTATTAGGTGACGTATTATATAGTTAACCAAAATAATTAATTTAAATGACTTGACTGTTTAGTGGAGTATACTTGCAATTCCATCTTTAACCAAATAATTTTCTCTTGCAGGTTCGAATAGTGATCCTTCCAAACTAGACTGGAGCATAAGATCTGCAATATGTCTGGGTACTGCTAGAGGTCTTGCCTTTCTTCATGAAGAGCTTGAACCACCTATTGTGCATAGAGACATCAAAGCTAGTAATATTCTCCTCGACAAAGATTATACCCCTAAAATCGGAGACTTTGGTCTGGCCAAGTTATTTCCGGATAATATCACCCATATCAGTACCCGTGTAGCTGGAACAACGTAAGCAACAAAATATTACTATGTGTGCACTAAATTGTTATTTGAATGTGCTTTGTTCGTTATGCAATCTTCATATAATTTGATATATTAAACCATGACCTTCATTGCATTTAGTAGTCATTGGTTTCATCTAGCAATTAATGAACCATAGTTTCTTGAGCATTATGAGGATGTTAGCAGAGAGCGCACCAAATGTTGTTTGTGAGCATAATAACATGAGACTCCATTATTAGGACAGACCACAACAGCTTTCACGAGGTGTAAAATTCAACATTGAACAATAGACGGAGAGTTTTGTGAAGTGCTGGTAATTTTTGTTAGGAGATAAATGTGAATTTTCATTCGCATGTTAGAATGTGAGAAAGAGAAACAAGGTATAAACTGTTGCATTGCTTAGGTAATGAAACATCGAAACCAACATATTGTGAAGTAGATTTCTATTGCTAAGATTTTATATCATCTTTACATCATTTTCCCTCCAAAGCAATTTGAGTTATGGATAACTAAGTCAGTGCAGGTACCTAATTTCTGTAGCTAATATCTGTAAGATATGGGAAAAAAAATGCAGAATTTTAGATGATTTTGCCATCTTGTAGTAACTAGTAACTAGATCTGTTGTGTTACATTCAGTGGTTATTTGGCGCCTGAGTATGCGTTGCATGGGCAACTAACGAAGAGGGCCGATATATATAGCTTTGGGGTCCTTGTGCTTGAAGTAGTCAGTGGCAAGAGTAGTTCAAAGTCTCTCTGGTCAGAATCGGGGAAGCTACTTTTGGAATTGGTTAGTCCTCATTTAAATATCATGTATTTAACCTTATTTTGAATTTAGCTCACTAATATTTGCCATCATGTATTTAATCTTATTTTGAATCTAGCTCACTAATATTTGATTCATAGTTCTAATGTTCGTATTATTGAACCATGCAAATTCACAGGCATGGCAGCTGTACGAAGAGGGAAACCTCAAGGGGCTGGTGGATCCAGCGCTTAAGGAATATCCGGAAGAGCAAGTTATTCGGTACATTAAAGTTGCCCTTTTCTGCATCCAAGCAGCAGCAGGACGCAGGCCATCCATGCTGCAGGTCTTAGATATGTTATCGAAGCCCATCCGACTCAATGAGAAAGAGCTCACACCGCCAGGATACATCGATGACTACACGAAAGTGGGCAAAGAATCAAAAGCAACTACATCCAGCAATTTACCATTCAAGGACTTGTGTTCCGCCGATACGACTGTAGCATTCACCACTAATCCTGTTACTCTCACAGAAATGGATCCAAGGTGATGTGAAGCTGATGATTAGCAATTTTCTTTCATTGCACTAGACTCTGGCTCAATAGTCTTTGCTAGTTTAGGATGCGCAATATTCAATTTGTATTTATTTTTTGTGCGAAAATACGCAGATAGTGCTACAGTACCATATGCGAAAGAATGTATATTGTCTCGGAAGAAATAGCAATTCGTATCTTAATACGTTAGTAGGAGAAGGCTTGTTGAAGAAATTCTCCAGTGCAGCTTTAAACAAGATTTAAGGGCTTATTTGGCCTGATCGAAGAAATGTATGTGTACATTGTACAATGAGCTGCTTTGATAAATCCCTCCGACAACTGTCTACGACAAGCTGAAGTTTTAGGAAGCAGATTGTATCTTTTGGGTTCCAACAGTTCCTCACCAGTACAACGACAGCACCTCTATTTTTGCCTTCACTTTGAGCTAAAGGCCAAAATGGAATTGAATTTCAAAGGCAAAAGCTTCTATTTGACGCTACTACATCAGTTCAGCTGCACTGATAAAATGCTAAAGAAATTTTTAGTAATAGTGCTGCATAATTACCGCATAACAACACTACACATTACAACCTAACCGAACACGGCCAAGTCAGCTGCCACATAATTGTGAACGCATAATTGCTTCACATCTGCCAAATGGTTTGGCTGCTGCACTAAGCTGCTCAAATAGCTGCGCAATCATGGAAACCAAATTTCTAAAATAAACGCTTTGCCCGTCCCCGTAGTTACACATGCACACCATCATAAAAGATCTCTTAAACCGTAAAATGCAGATCTCTACGAATTATACGATGAGTAAATACCATAAATAAGAAGCACGGACTACTACCATCGAACCAAAAAGAAAAAATCCAACAGTATTCAGTTAGTTGAAGCTAGCTGGCTCTGTCACTTTGGTTGCTGGCGAGCTGCTGCTGCAGAAAGCGGTTCGGCCTCTGGCTTATTTTCATTCCCTGGCGCTTCTCTGCTCGGCGAAGTCCCCTTGCTTTCACCAGTGGCCGCTGTAGGAGGTCCATCTTTCGATGCAGCGGCAGGTGGCGGCGGAGGCATCATGTGAGACGGGGTATTGTGCTTCAGCTTCACCAGTATCTGTCGCATCCTTGAGAGGTCGGTGCGCTTGCCAGGCTTTGGGCCTTGAACAAAGACAATAGAAGGCTTCTTCTCCTGTTCTTTTTTACCTCTCTTCTCGATGTTGGCTATCTCGTGCGGGATCAGCTCTGCTATTGCTTTCCAGTAGTGTTTGTTGGCATTGGCATAAAACTGCTCCTGGTTTGCTACAAAGAGCTGGACCATAACAAGAATTAAGGCTCAAGATAAACAATTTATGAGGGGAGATAAAGAGAAAGTGTATGCAGGGTTTTGCCAATTACATTTTCCTTTTCTCTCTTCTGAGTCTTGTTCATCTCGCAGTTCAGCTTTCTTTTCTCATAGAAAGCTTGCTTGTATTCCTCAGCTTCAATGATTATTTCATTCCGCAGCTCCTTTTCCTTTTGCTCTTTCTCCTCAAGAAGGATAGCATTTTGCCTGCATGTTGGCAATCAGATTGGTTTGTGTTTCATAGACTACAAGGAAACACAAAATTGAAACTTGCAGGAAAATAATATGAGACTTTTGACCATTAATAGTGATTATATTAGACCGCATCACTTCTCACAGCACATAGTTGAGAACATGCTTCCTTGGGGTAAAAAAAAAAAGAAGCCAAATATCATCCATCAGACCATTCCTAGACCAAAAATTTTCTTGATAAGAATTTACTTCGCAGATTTGGCTTGAATTAGAATTTGGGTCCATCTTTAGATCACTTATTTACAAGCATATAGATCAAGATATCAGCAAATCATAAATATTGTTAACAGTAGTATCACTATTTAGTACAAGATAATCCCTAGTATATTTGGTCCATGAATTTCATTCAGATACCCTATATTCAGTAATAATGGAAATATATCCTATGTCTGATATGTAAATATTTATCTGTACTCTCAAAACTTTCTCCAACTTCAAAACTTCCACGGCATTTAAAAATGGCAACCATTTCTAATTCTCAGTCCCAAATAACAAAAGAGTGGCTAAAGAATGCAACCCCAAATCCCAAAGAGACCTCTGATACAAAAACAGTAAGTCTTGGACCATGGAATAACATCTTGACGCTGAGAAGAATCACAACAATAACTTTTTTTTTTTTCTTTTTTAGGGGAGGGGCCAAGTTGCCTCATTCTGTTGCTTAATTCACCTACTAAATGAATAAAGCGGTAGCATGCTATCTTTTTCTCAAAAAAAAAAAAAAGAAAAAAGAATCACCACAATTACCAGTGACCATATTTCGACTGTATCTCATGCTTTCTGCATCAAGCATTTAGAAAATGTCAAAGGGCCTACCATGCAATAAATGTTTTGCAAGCATGACAGAACAACCAAGTTGTGTACCAGTACATATGGGCTGCATATGCTGCAGTTTACTAACCCAAGGTTCAAAATATTAGTCTCCTTTCTGGTAGGCTTGCTAGAGCTTCAGTTTCAATAATTTGGGCATCTGCTTCGATTCTAATTCGAACTATTCAGAATTCAAAAAATAAATGATGAAGACTAAAAAAGGCTAAATTACAAAATTCCAACTCGGTTCTGAGAAGCTTTGCATCAAACTCTAGTATTACATGTTTCTAGTAGTTTTGGTAAATGATGATTTATGATTTGAATAGTTTTCTTCCATTAGCGTATTCAAAGTTACCAAATAATCTTTATTATCTTTAAATGTCTTCAAACACAATTAAGAAAGCTTTCATAAACTGTATATTTTCTCCTCCTAAGTTCACTTCAACGCTATATCATACTTAGATTCAAACATTTTTATTGCATCTTACATGAATCACATGCAGATCTATGAACGCATCTGCTTGTGGCTATGCGGTACCTACGTGGCCTGCATATTTCTTTCACACTTTAGACAACCACAATCAATAACTAGAACCAACAGGCATTTATCGGCGCTTTGCTTTTTATATAATAACAAGGAAATTGATCAATTATATGCTCTGTTTGCATCATGAAGTGCAGCAGAAAATAATTCATAAATCCTAATATGCTGCAATAAACACAGAAAAGAATCTGCTCTAAATTACCAAAGATCAGAACAAGTTCCCTGATACTGTCATATGCGATCGGTTGCAACCTTAACATCAAATAGGCAAACAGCATTATATAGACTAAGTCTAATAAACACAAATACAGCTTCCTAGTACATTGAATGGACAAGAGAGAGCACAAACTACACAAATCAAAGCAAATAATCACAAATCCAAATAAATCAAGCACAAATTATAACGTTAAATACGAAATCTAGGTTAGAAGAACATCAAAGAAGAAGATCAAGGAAACAGAAGGCTCACCTGCGCCACTCCCTGAGAACAAACCCCTCCTCCGGATCCATCTCGTTCGGGGGAGGAAGGATCGGCCCACCCCCCTCCTCCTCCTCCTCTTCCTCCTCTTCCTCGTCTTCCTCGTAGCCCTTCCTGTTGGATTCATTCATCGGGAAGGGGGCCGGCGCCGAGGAGAAATCGGATCGGAAGGCGTAGCCGTCGGGGACGTCGCCGGAGACGATGACCGGTTCATCGGAGACCTCATCGTCGGCGGCGGAGGAGGCATAGGCGTCGAAGCCCGGCTCCGGAGGGAGTCGGGGTTCGTGCCCTAGGTACCCATCGTCGTCCTCGTCGTCGTCGAAGGGCCGGGTGGATGCCCTAGCTAGGTCGTCGCCTTCGTCGGTGAAGGTGTCGTCGAAGGATGAAGCCATGGAGGTTCTCTCTCTCTCTCTCTCTCTCTCTCTCTCTCTCTTCTGAGGTCGGTGGGAGACGACGACGACGAAGAAAAAGAGGGATCGGATGAGAGCTCACTAGTCCATACGCCCGGTGTACGTACACTATATAGAGTTCTAAAGTGACGAAATTACCCTTGGGTTAAAAACTTATTTTTTAACATAAAAATATAAAATGGTAAATATTTATTAAAATAATTAATATATATTAATAATTTAATTTAATATTTAGTAATTAAATATTTTTATATTGTAAACAAATTAAACCATGCATATGGTCTCTTAATATTAATCTTACTTATAATTCCTAATTTTTATATAAAATTTATCAGTTAAAAATTTATAAAAAATATGTTTTATTTGCCCAAAAATTTAAAACATGGAAAACAGTATTAATAAAAAATATTTATTAGTGATAAGCGACTTAGAAAACAAAAGATTTTTCTCTTAAAAAAATAATATAATTTGTATAAGATCATATAACACCACATAATTTTTTATGCTTAACATATTAAATTTAGTATTCCATAATTGCTGGGTGAGTCATGAAGATAAGAAGTTAATGTGGAGTTATTGAGGTTGACTTTTTATGAGAACTTGGGAGCTGTCTCCAATGCACTAGTCCTATAAATTTCTTGCAACTCAAAAACCATCTAGAAATAGTATTAACTTATGCTTAAGATTTTCATATTTAATATAACCTGCAATATTATCTGTATAATATAAATTTTACATTCAAGTTATCCAAATTTATTATTTACTAATTAGTCTTATCAACTGCTATTTTTTCATAGTTTTTTTTTTAAAAAAAAATCTTTTAAATGAGTGGGTCTCTCTGTGTAAAATTTACACTTTATATATATATATATATATATATATATATATATATATAGAGAGAGAGAGAGAGAGAGAGAGAGAGAGAGAGAGAGAGAGAGAGAGAGAGGAATAGTGCTATATGTACTGTTGTACACTCCTGTCATATTAATTTTTTTTTGACTACTTTTTTTTTTGATTTTTGTGAATTTTAGAAAGGTGAATATATAAAATTTACAGTTATATATAAAAAATTCACAAATGACTTATAATTTTTAAAATATATAAGTTCTGCTCTATATAATATATATAAATAATATTTTTCTATATAGAGAACACGAATAATATTTAACTAATATAATTTACATTCTACATTCAAAAACTAACTTATTAATAAGAGTTTATTTGAAATACTATCGACGATAAATAAATAGCATTTACCTCCAATTTTTCAAGCCTTCGATTAATATAATTTCACCTATTATAACTCAATTCTAAACATACAAGAACTGAAAATTAAATATTATATATTATTTTTTACTATCAAAATTATTCCAATAATATTTTGAAATATAATTTGAGGCTGTGGCTAGTGGAGAAAATGATGGATTCTGTATTTTTGAGTGGGTTGGTTTTGCCTTTAAGCAGGAGAATCAAGAGAGCGGAAGAAGCACAATTAGCACTGACTCTTACCTTTATATCTCTGTAATATTTAATATTGCATGTTGTCTTTTAAATTTGGCATTTGCAAAGTTAGAGAATTGAATCTTAACATATATCTCCAAAATAGTTTAAAATTCTATGAAGCTTTAATCAAGATTCATTTTATATTCGCCATAAAATTTGAAATCTTATAAAACTACTGTAAGATCGATTCTTTCAGTATTTATATTTTTACGTATATTACTACTACGTACTTTTTAAATATACACACACGATAAGATTGATTAAAATGGATTTTTTTTTTTTTTTTTATCATGATTTTACGTTATTGATTTCGTTATAGTATATGATAAAGATCCAATGTTAACATTTCGTTGCGAAAAGTGGATGCTGCACTGGTATTCAGAAAAAAAATGATATAAATTTTAAAATATCTACTGATTATGGCAGTAATACATTAGAGAAGCTCCCACCAGCTCATACATTTGGTGTATTTCTATGGAGAGTAAAATTACAAATAATAATTGAGAGTAATAATCCTACTAACTTTCCATATATAGTCACTTATGGTGATTGATCCTAGAAAGGTACTCCCTCTTGTTCTTTTAAATTAATCATAACTCACTTTTTTAGGGATAAACCTATTACTACATTTGGGTTTTTGGATAAATGTAAGAAAAATACTTAATATACACTCTAAAATGAATGTATATTTTACATTTTATTTTTTATGTCCGTTTGCTAACGAAATAAGACAGAACTAGCTATTTCAGAAATAAGTATAAAGTACGTAACTAGTGTAAAAAAACGTTTAGAATAATTTCAGGAATACAAGGTTTTGTATTTAGTATGGTAATGAGGAATAAAAAGAATAAAGAGTATTAGTTGTTTTAAATGACCTTTCTAGTCTTAAGCTTTATTATGTAATAATGAGGTGAGGGATGGTGCCTCGGGAGACGTAGAAGGATATTTAAGGAAAAAATAAGAAGGTGGTTGGGAAGAGTGAGAACAGTAGTTACCACTTATTCTAGTTGTACTAAAATAAAATATTCTCGTAGTTCCTGATGTGTTTGGAGGGATAAGGGGATATACTCTTATTCCTAAATAATTCCAATACCAAACGGGCCTTATAGGATAGGGTAAATTTTATCCATTACTTCGAAATAATGAATGAAAAAATTTTCATTCTTAAATAAATTAAATATAAAATATACATTCAAAAATAGATATACAGATTAGCATTGCTCTAAATGTAATCCAACACGTGCAGTTGTGAGTCATGTGATGATAGGAAAATTAGTGGCCCATTCATTATCATTGTTTGATTTCTAGATTGTTTTTTATTATTATTATTTTTTTAAAAAAAAAGCAGGAAAAAAAATATATAGTATAGCACATATATTTTACAAAGTTTAATTTTTTATATATATTTTTTAAAAATCATAAGTTGTTCGTATATAATTTTATCGTCAATATCCATTAAAAAAATATAATTAACTATATATTAAATACTTAATCTTAATTAGTAAGTGGAATATTTTTTTTTTACTCTTTCAGATATTATATTTAATCATATATATATATTTTAACCGTTGAAATTTTTAAAGAAACATATTTATAAAGACAAAATTGATATTTCACTTATATTATGTTAAAAAATAAACTCTAAGCTAACGGTAACGAACCAAATGACATATATGAACAAATTACAACTTCTGAAAAAAGAATAAATATAAAAATTTAAATTTTATAAAAATATATTTACTATTCGTTATATTTACATAGAACTATATAAAAGTAATCCATAAAAAAATACTACTTATTCACCTTATATTGAAATGTACATTTTACATCTTTCTATTTTAAAATTAAAAATTTTAAGATAATTAATAATATTAATAAATTAATCCTATGGGCAATAATATCTGTACATCTAAAAATAAATATACGATGTACATTTCAGTATGAAAACTTATTCACTAGTCACTAATGAATAACTAATAAAATTAATTATATTTTAAAATAAATAAAATATAAAATATACATCGGAAAATATACAAGAAACATTTTTCTAATCTTATTCGTAGAAAATTCAGAATGTAAGATTTACTTCCAGTCAAGACCAGTAAAAAATGGAAAATGCTCTATAGTAAGAAAAGTTTAGACACTAAGTCACAATATCGGAAAAATGTAGGGGCTCTTCCAACATTTTTTTACCGTACAACATGGGATACCTAACGTGGCCACTACGGTTGGAGCGCGCGCAATTATTACCACTAAAAATTTATTATTTAAATTTAAGTCCCTAGATTCCCTTCCTTTCTCACTCGGTCTCCTTCTCCTCCTTCCTTTCATAGAGAGAGAGAGAGAGAGAGAGAGAGAGAGAGAGATTCACATAAACCCTCTCGCAATGAGAGCTCCTCCTCTCCCCCTCCCATGGCGACCCCCGCGAAGAAGCCGAAGCTTCGCCTCCCCCCCCTCATCCTCTTCCTCCCCATTCTCATCCCCTCCTCCCTCTACGCCCTCGCCCTCCTCCACCCCTCCCTCCATGGCTTCTTCCCCCACCCTCCCACTTCGTCTTCTTCCTCCTCTCGACCCGTCTCCATCCCCACGACCCTGCTCCCCCTCCCCAAATCCCACCTAAAGCTCCTCCTTTTACGTAGCTCCATCGATGGCCGCTCCCGGTTCCAGCACCTGCGCCCCAGTCCCCGCTCCCGCCGCTTCTTCGCGAGAGCCACCGAGTTCTTTCGCGGGCATTGTGAATTCCGCTTCTCCATGACCTGGATCTCTGCATTAGATGGTTTTGGCCCCAGGGAGTTGTTGGCAATGGAGAGCTTGTTCAAATCCCACCCAAATGCGTGTTTGCTCGTAGTTTCCGACACTCTGGACTCTTCTAGAGGTGCCCATTTGCTAAAACCCTTCTCGGATAAAGGGTTTCGAGTCGCCGCAGTAGCTCCTGATTACAACTATTTGTTCAAAAGCACCCCTGCCGAGGGCTGGTTTGAGAAGCTGCTTAATGGAGAGGTTGACCCAGGGGAGGTTTCGCTTGGCCAAAACCTCTCCAATTTGCTCCGCCTTGCGGTTATTTACAAGTTTGGCGGTGTATATATCGACACCGATCTAATAGTGATGAAGAGCTTCTCGGGACTCAACAACGTGATCGGAGCTCAGGCGGTTGACGCGGGGACGGGGAATTGGAGTAGATTGAACAACGCCGTGATGGTGTTCGATAAAATGCACCCTCTTGTGTATAAGTTTATAGAGGAGTTTGCTTTAACATTTGATGGTAATAAGTGGGGCCACAACGGGCCTTATCTCGTTTCGAGGGTGGCGGCGAGGGTGGCCGGACGGCCGGGGTTCGAATTTACGGTTTTGCCGCCCTCCGCGTTCTACCCGGTGGATTGGAATAAGATAGAGGGGCTGTTTAAGGAGCCGAAGGATGCAAATTACGCGAAGTGGGTGAAGACGAAGATCAAGAGAATCCGAAACGAGAGTTTTGCTGTTCACTTGTGGAACAAGCAGAGTAGGGGAATGAAGGTTGAGGAGGGGAGTGTGATTGGGAGATTAATGATGGATTGTTGTGTTTTTTGTAATTTTTCCAGCGGCTAATGTGTGAATAGTGAGGAATTGCAGAAGGAAAAATGTGACACTGTTGTATTCGTTGTGTTTCCAGTTTCTGAGAAATGTGTAACTGTAAAAAGGAAATTAAGAATGGATGGGTTGTGACAATTCTCTCATCCATTTGCTGTTGCTGTTTTTCTGGGTGGTGTGTCACTGTCATAACAGTAGAATGTGGGTTCTGTTTCCTGCAAGCTTGTATATCTCAATAAGATGTTGCAGAAAAGAAAACTAAATTAATGTGATGCATAATTTGGCTTCTGTGCTTTATGTTTAAAAATATTTTCTTCTTCTGGCCCAATTTCTCTTCCTGTTAAATTATGACAGCATTAAAGTAAAGATCTTGGGG